>JARVZY010011068.1:0-203000 GCA_030686995.1 Artemisia argyi | reverse complement strand
TGTTTGATTCTTGGATTAAATAACAAAACGGTAAGGGGTTATTCTTTAATCCATTCATAAACCCTAATTAGGTTCTTGATCCAATTGAAGAATAATTTAAGATAGATTCTTGTTCTTGCTAGAATCAAAGGTACGTTTACTTTTATTGTTTGGTTAATTATTTATGCATTATTTGATCCTATACGCTTTCGCGTGTATACTTGATGTTATGTGTTTATATTTAATGATTGTCATGATTATATAATTCCAAAAGTGGCATCACGAGCCGTTATAATGTGTAATTAATTATCAAAACGCATAATAGAAATTGAATCTTGGATTGTGTAATATACATGTTTGTCGATTTTTTTAGGGTTTAGAAAAATCCAAACCCTAATTTTTTAATTGGGTCGATTCCTATTTAATTAATTTAGGGTTTTGTTTTTTATTTTTAATTTGATTAGAAACCTTGGGATTAATGATGCGTAGGAATCGCACCAGGCTTTACCTCTCGAGGGATCTCGAGAAGCTTACAACCCCCACCAGGCAGTGTACCTGATCGTTGTAGTATAGTATAGTGACAAGTACCGGGGGATTGATCGTTCAACTCAGGAATAGTGTCGTTAGGATTGAAATTAATCTAACTAGGTCTAAAGGTGAAGGATGATTCTTTTTATATTTTTATATTTTATGAAAAGCAAGTAAAAATCTCGGGTTTTGGAAGGAGGGGCGGAATTAGTTGTTAATCAACTAACCCAAAAGCTACTAATTAAACTAATGTGCAAGAAAAATAAACTAAGGTTCTACAAGATAAGTGAAGCATGTCTACCCATGATATGTTACTCCTTGCTAGCTATCCAATTCTACCTATTGAATTGTCACACCTTGTTTTTATTGACGGGTTGTATTCCTTAATACCATTCGTGGGGTGGCGCACGTACTTCCCCAACTCTATAAGCTCGTACTTCACTCCTATGTCGAGCCTGCAAGAAGCTCCTAACATGGGATCATTAGAATTCGCTCATGTATTAAATACAACCATAATAACCTAGTACGCATTGGTTCATGTTTCTTAAGACGTTCAAGCACGTTACCATTGGAAGTCTGCCAGTTTTCTTAAGCCTAACATCGAATTCATTCAATTAAACAAGAGACAATAGGAAACAAAAATTATAAGCTAAACCAATTAGACCTATCGAAGTGTCACACCCTAATTGATGAAGATAGACACAAACATCAACAAGGAATCAATAAGATCTAATCAATTATATACAAGTTTCACATAAACATAAGTAGACACAAGGTGAATTAGCAAAACATCATCAAAGAAGAGCAAGCAACAATGATAATGGAAAACATGATTAAGATAGAATCAACAAACCAATACATGATGTTTATGGAGTGATTGAAACCCTCTAAGTTGCTGGAAAAACACCTACCTAAACCCAGGAATCGACCTCAGGGTTTAGGGCTTACAAAAAGTGAAGTTATGATGTTATATTTATAAGCAAGTTTTCTGTCGGAAAGGCTTGACGGCGTCACCCCGTAAAGAGTGACGGCGTCATGACCAATTTTTCTTCACCAAATTGTAGATTTCTTCGTCATCTTCGCGTGGGCTTTTGAATCACCTAAATCCGAGTTCGTATGCAAAAGTTATGACCAAAACAATATCAGCTACTTCGCGTGCAAGTTTTGACAAGTTAACACATGACGGCCTACGTGACGCCTTCAGGAAATTTTCTAGGCCATCACTCTTTAATTTTACACGTAACGGCCTTGGGTGACGCCGTCATCTACAATGCACAAAACTTTCTGGACCGTCACGGACTTTATCCACTACCACCTCTTGTATTACTCTTGACGCCGTCATGAAGAAGCTTGTGACGCCGTCAGGTACTGTTCCCAGCAAGGAAAATTAAGACTTTGCCGTTTTCTTCACTTTTATGCTCCAAAAATGTCCAAAATGCTTCCTTTTTCCAAAATTCACTCCAAAAGTACCTAAAATCACAAAAGGAACGATTTAGGGCAATATTTGATCAAATAAATTCAATTTCGAGCTTAAATGACCCCCTAAAAATGGATCATTTTTCGCCTCATCAATTAATATGTAATTATTATGTGTTTAGTAAACGATCTTGTGACAATATGTGATTAATTGTTAAGTGTAATTCATGAAAACGTGCATGTTTAGCATGGATTTGATTGTCTTGTAATTTAAATGGTTTAAATTTGCTATTAGAATTAATGGTTAAGTTTGCACATGTAATTTAATTGATAGATGTCGAATTGGGGAAGACTCCAATATTAAGTAATCAATTATGTGTATGTGATATATATTGAATTTTGGTTTACGCAATTGAGTTGTCAATGCATGTGGTTCACTTCCTTTGTAAGTGAGAGCCCTAATTTAATATATACTGATATACATGATAAACCTAAAATTGTTTTTTTAATAGGATTATCGAATTAAGTTTGCATGTGGTTACATGTTTTTTATACATATTAATGGTTATGTTATGTATGTTTTCTTTAGTTGCATTATATTTTATTTGTATTACTTGTTTTTGTTTATTAATTGTTTAGACATGTTTATAAATGAAAAAGGGTAATTTTTGAATAAAAAAATAATATGGAATAAATAAATGGCGAAATTTATTTTGATTTTAAGAGTAAAATTTTCAAGGTTTAATTGAGTGATGTTTTTGTACAAATAGTTTGAACGGCGGAACTAGTTTGACAAACTATAAGAGAGGTATAAGGTTGGTTTTGCATTAAATTGCGGCCTCAAAGAGACGCGTTTTTAATTTCACTTGTGCAAACGTTTCGCATTAATGCTGTTGCTGTGAATGGTGTGTTTGAAATTGATATGAATGATAATATGTCCAATATTGATAATTCAATGTATAGCATAAGTAAGAAAATGAAGTATGACTTGAATTCTTCTTACATTTGGCACTGTAGACTTTCCCATATAGGCAAGACTTGAAAACAAAAGCTGCAACGTGATGGGCTTTTGAAAAGTATCAATGATGAATCATATGATAAATGCGAGTCTTGTAGTTCTGGGAAGATGACGAAGAAACCTTTTCATAGCAATATGGAAAGAGCTTCAGATCTACTTGGTTTGATACATACTGATGTGTGTGGACCACTTAGACATGTGTCAAGGAAAGGTGCTAGCTACTTCTTAACTTTTACAGATGATTTCAGCTGTTATGGTTATGTTTATTTACTTAAACATAAACATGAGGTGTTTGAAACATTTAAAGTTTTCAAAGCAAAAGTAGAGTTGCAATTAGGAAAGAAGATTAAAGCTCTTCATTCCGATCGAGGTGGTGAATACCTAAGTCAAGAGTTTAGAGATTACTTAGCTGAGAATGGAATTGTCCAGAATCTTACATCTTCATATACTCCACAACAAAATGGTGTATCTGAGAGAAGGAGTCATACATTGTTAGACATGGTGCGATCAATGTTTAATCTTACTACTCTTCCTTTGTCCTTTTGGAATTATGCTTTAGAATCTGCACTTCGCATTCTAAATATGGTCCCCACTAAGAAGGTTGATAAGACACCATATGAACTATGGAATGGAAAAGCTCCGAACTTGTCTTATTTAAAGGTCTGGGGTTGCGAGGCTTATGTTAAACGTGACTCAGCAGATAAACTCCAACAGAGATTGTAAAGTGCATTTTTATAGGATACCAACCATGAATATTAAGTACAAAATTATAGTCACAACCAACACACAAACATTAATAAACAACATTCATGAGTAAAACATTTTATGACAAAAGTCATAACTAAAAAATAACTAAGAAAGAAAAATCCTAGAAATAAAATAACTTAGAAATAAAATAAAAAAATCCTAAGATGATAAGCTCCTAATGTGATCATTCATTGTGCAGGATGAGAAAAAGCGTTAAGGCGCTCAAAAATGTGTTTGTGAGTAAACCTTATTTCATCTAGTTGATCAAGGAGGTCTCCGTGAGTTTGTGGGGGATCAATCCATATGGACTCGTCAATGTCCCTAAGAGTAGGTGACAGTTGTTGAGGTGATGGAACAGGGTCTCCATAAAGTGGGCCATGGATTTCCTTATAGATGGGATGAAAAAGTAAAGGTTTAGGTTGTGATGGTTCATAATAAAAAGGTTTAGGTTTGAGTTTTGGAGATTTTGGAGGTGATGGTGAGTTGGGTGTTTGAGATGGAGCGGGAGGTGGTGTGGTGGTAATTGGTGTTTTGGTTTGTGGTGGAGTAGTAACAATGATAGGAAATTTTGGTGGAGGTGTTGGGTTTAGTAAGTCATTGTCATCGTGAAAAATGCTTATGAGAAGCAAAATATCACAAAAGTGGTGGTGAATGTGTATCTTGGAGGTACTTAGAATTGAAGAGTGAAGGAAGAGTGTGTTTGCATTTGATGTTGATCCATTCAAAAATGGTGATTTGTAATGATAATGGAAGTGTTAAAGAGGTTTGTCTAATTACCAAAGTCATCTCAATAGGGGTGAGTTGAGTGAAAGAAGAAATGTATGCAGTAGATGCTTTGTAATTATTGCAAGCTTTTGAGGGTCAGTAACCCATGGATGGTAAGGAACCAATTAAAGGGTTCCTTCCTTTACACAAAAGGTAACTTGAGTGATATATGAGAAATTTTGAAATTTGGTGGTAAATGGTTCTTATATTGGTGTAAGTGAACTAAGAAAGATCCTGAAATTAGTATTTAATTAAAAGGTATCATAATAACAAAAATGAGCAGTCTAGAATGCGGGATTTAACAAAAAAATAAAAGTGCAGGTATGAGTTACCTTGCGACATGTAATATTCTGTGAAAAAACCCTAGTTATTAATAAACACTTATCTGAAGTAACTGTGTAATACTGTTCAGACACCCATTTTTTGGCAAAATTTTAAACTTTTGTTTACACTATGCAACTATAAATCAATATATGTTATGTGATTCACACTATCACTGAAACGAGCTCACACGCATACCACAATATCATGAAACGTGTACAAATCAAACTGTGGATCAGTTTTGATCACCCACACACCACAAAACACTCACGACCCCCCCCCCCCCCCCCCCCTTCCCATTTTTCTCATAGTGGGCCCACAACATCAAAAGGATCACATAAACACTCAATGGGCCTCACCAATACTTAAGCCCATGTTACTAAATCCAAAACAAACCAAACGGATCCTTAATACAAAATCACATGGGCTACTATTCATGAGCCCAACACCTAAGCCCAATCCAAACACAATTGTATTATACGAATACATACACATATACTCATTTACTTTGATCGTTTCATACGAAATCTATACACATGACATATGTAATAAAATGCACCACCTCATTTGTCACCTTCAAAAGAATCGAGATCAACTAATACAAAAAATCCAAACACCCTCTTAATGTACTCCATGAGAAAAGAAACTGTATTAAGTTTACGCATAACTATTAACTTAAAATCAATCTTAATTTACATGAAAATTGTTAAGTGAAGATATGAAAAGAAAGTGGTAAGTGTTAGTTAACTATTTACAATCAACTTGAGTAGAGTAGAATGAATCCTCTTCTTCATATACATTGATTCCATAAACATCTTCCTCTCTTTCTTCATCCCATTTAATCACTTCTCTAATATACTTCAGTCCATCTTCGACCGATGAACGTTTCCTAGCCATAGTCTGACAAACAAAAAGCTTTCGGCCCGTTATAGAAGCATACATCTCTTTAAATTTCATGGCCACATAATAATAAGCTTGATTTGCTAAGGTTTGGTGGTTGCGATAAGGTTTTACAGGCTCGAAATCATGGAACCATTCACAAACTGTTAATGGGGTACGGGCTATTTTGTCTTCGAAAGCGTCGTATTTGTTGAGGAAAAGCACAAACGGGATGTTGGCGAAAGAAGGATGTTTTATTAGGCTCTCGAATGTGTCTCTGTTTGCTAGCATCTTGTTTTTTGCAATGTTGTTATGTGGTGACAGCTGATCGTAGTCGCTTAAGGAGACACAATGTATGACCACACGTGCGTCTTCAAACATGTCTAACCATTTCCAACTATTGTGCAGTTCTCCCTTCAGGCTCATGTGGATAAGTTGATACCTACGATGAAACAAACAAAGCAAAAATATAAACAAAAAGAGTGATGTACTTTGTGTAGTTGCTGTGAATCAGGGTGATCATTTATATGGATTTGCCAGATTGGGGTATTTACTTGATAGAAGGAGATTGACCGTTGTCATCATCATGCACTTCATACATGGGGCTTTGATCAACGAATGAGAAATCTAGACAGGAAAGACCATTGCTTGGGGTTACTCCTTCAGCATACAAAATGTCTGTCTCTGATGGTTCATAATCATTTCTTGATAACTCTATAACCTGTAAAACATAATGATATCAGCAGAGGCCCCTGAAACAATTTTTGTCGAAATTTTTTATTTTGATTATATCTTTTGCATCAAATATGATTACAATAATAATGCAAGTTTCTTAATGGGATTTAAGAGATTTTGTATGCATTATATAAATACTTCGGAGACTTTTGATGTGTTCAACTGATTTCATTTTTAGCCAAATTATTAGATTCCCATTTGATCCAGTAAAGGTTGAAACTGAATCAAGTCATCAACCCTTCATAATTAAATAGGTTGAAACTGTCACAGAAGTTCAAAAGAGACTAGCGGTAGCAGAATGCATATGCAATTTTTCGTGTGGGATGCAAACAATATATATCTACTATTTATGGTTGATGAAAAATATGACTAGAAAAACAAATTTGTTATAATAATAATCATGTTTTTTAATAAAGCGGTTTAGGAGAGTTTTATGCATCCATTTTATTAATATAAACTGAATCACTTACAATTGTTTCTTCTTTATTTAAATGACTTAAATCTATTAACTTAATCCATTTGACCTGTTAGAGATAAAAGGAATACCTGATCAAGAAAATATTTGGCAACATCAGGAAGAAAATGCAGCTCGTCCCTTCGCTTGTAGGTTTCCTGAATAGCGGGATCCTTCCAAATCTGGTCTACTAGAGACGCATACTCCCGTGTTGAAGCAGGAAAATAGTGGTCAAAATTCCCCGTTGCTGTTATATCCAGTAACCAATCACAGAAATGTTTAAATTTCGGTTTTAGTGAATAGATACATTGTGTACTTTTATCAAGATCCGAGCCACCTGCAAAAGTATTTAGAGATTAATACCCGTTGGGGAACTCTGGGAAAAACATTTGACACCATGGATATAATTGTACAAGCAAAAAAAAAATAATAATAAAAAAAATAAAGATAAATACTTGGTTTGATTGAAGTTATTTCATATCCCTAATCTATTAAACGGATCAGGAAAATTAGCTAAAGAAATTCTCCCAATATTCTAATGCATACAGGATAAAACCTCTTAGATCGTTTTATTCAACAAATTACATTGTTATTGCATATAATTTTATAATCATATTCACAACACTAATACTTATACAGAAGCTTCTAGACAAAAAAGTGTTTTACAACCTGCCCACTCAGCCAATTTGTCACCTCTATAGTAAGCACATAATATAACATATAAAGAAATTTTAGATTTCGTGAGTTTCTAATTATACCTTGAACAGATTCTTCGTTGCCCAAATACGATGGTTTAACTTCCATCAAGGCCTCCTCTTCAAACCGCTCTCGCCATTCAAGCAAGACACTAAGATACTTGTACGTGTTACTTTGTATCCTAAGCTTTAGATGCTGCAACTCCTCAGCATTGAACTTGTCTCCATATAAAAACCTCACCTGCAAATGGTTATGTAAATATAAAATAAAATTCTGATTACTCTGTTAATTAAAAAATTTGGCGAGGCAGAAAAAAAATGCTGTAGGAAACTGACTATAATATTACCTACCTAGCCCAAGCTCTAAACAACTGGAAATACATATGTTCGTCACATACCTAGCTTTAACTTTCATGAAGGGGTTATCTAACTATAGCTGACATTTCAAGTTACAATTTTAATGAAAAATTAAGATTATACAAACAGTGATGGGGAAAGAGCAAAATATCCTTAAGAATGGGTTGACCTAGGCTACTAACAAGTCAAATAGGCTAAATCAAAAAGTTTAGGTGAACGTGAAGGCTCAAATGAGTCAACAGTCCCCCAAAGTAAAATTTCGAGCCATAAAATTATAAAACCTCCAATTTTAAGATTAAGACTAATAGAATTAATTTTTATGATCATACATATCAATTTTTTTATGACAAAATGGACAAAAGTGTCTTGGGCCAACTCAACCAGTGTACATAACTCACTGGTTAAAGGGTTAACACAAACGCCCACTTTGCCAACTCTAACTAAAGCTGTAACAAAGAAAATCAAAAGACATATACCTGCTTAAAAATAGTGCTTGTCCCTGATCCTTCCAACCCAAAAAGCATAAGCTTTTGACGTCCCAAGTGCTCCGAACTTAGAGCCATGGAGCTACTTAAGAGTGTACTTGCGTCATTGTTCGACCCATGAGAATGAGCATGTTCATGGGGCACAGGCAAACAGAACAATGAACTAAGAAAACGAGTAGACGCCTACCTAAAACAAAGTTAGAACCAGTTAATTCCCGGAAAAGTACCACATAAAAAAATTCAGTTGTGAAAAGATTATGAATTAACCAGAGTCTAAGTGAGAACCTTTCCCCAAATGTTTCCTTTAATATTATTTTGACCCTCTTCCTCGTATGATCCGTCATCATAGAGCCAGAAATGTGTTCCTTGTTGACATTGAACCTTGGCTAACTGAAATGCAAATCATTAATTGAATCGTGTTCCATGAAAAGCGAGTTCAATAATAACAACTAAACAAAGTAGTCATAGAACAAAATACTCTGCATATGATTATAGAAGAGTCATACGAGTTTTCTTTCATTTAGTTTACACTGCAAAAAACCACAAATAGAATTTCGGGGTTTGGACACGAACTACTATAACAAACACAAAAGGATACAGACCGAAACCAACATCAAATGACCAAGATATTTGAAATCGACATATAAATCTTAGCTTTCATATACAAAGAGTTCTTGTACTTACGATTTGAAAGTGATTACGTGACTTTGAATAATCACAATTGGTTAATCAGTTGTGATACATCAGGATATACGAGATAATGTTTGAGTTTAACTAGTTATTCGAAGCGGTTTTAAGAACTCTAATAATTTAAGGCTAATGAATACAAATGAATAAAAGGGAGATACATCTAGGATTTTGATAATTGCAAACCATAATAACTAGCTGCGACTCTACGATTTTGATAATTGCAAACCCCCCCCCCCCCCCCCCCCCCCCCCACAGCCCCCACCCCCAAAATTCCATAATGAAAATGTGTTCACTTGTTAATGAAGTTTCAAAGGCGATTTTGTAGGTTGCATAACACAATGCATATATGCATGTACATATAGAAAATGCTATCCTATACCTTTAGTACCCTTAACTCCACTTTCGTGATTTCCCGACCATTGATATAAACTTGTGTGTTCCCATTGCTTGCATCCGCCTGAAGCTTACCACCCACATTCAACTTCGAACTCACAATCCTATCCGGCTTATCGCCCTCCTATAAACACATAAAAAACTTCAAATATATAATCACAGTCAATCACCAATAAAATTCTAGCTTATGGCAAACAATTACCGAACTTTCATCCATTTGTCATTGTATGTAACGACCTATTCTATACACATTCTATTGTCACAAACTTTTATTCCACTACCACTTGGAAATGGTGATGTTGCACGCCTCCAAGTCATAAAAAATATGGTGCCGCAGCACCATTTTACCAGCTATAGAATGTAACTTTTAGACAATGGTAACAAGGCAGAAGTTTTTTACATCAAAAGGTAAGCATAAATAGTTCATTACAAACAATGACAATATGATACTTTAAGCAATCCACAACGAATACAACTTAAAACAAATTGTACCTGACCCCAAAGTCCAGAATCCTTATCATACCAATACCTACCAGGCTTCAACTTCAACGGCGGAACATCACACCCCAAAAGCTCACCCAGTTCCGCCCCATTCAACTCGCTACCATTAACAACAAACTGCTCAGGTCGAATCCGATTCACATAACATTCCTTCTCAGCCATCATAATCTGCTCAACCTCCAACACACTACAAACCTTATACAACATCCTCGAACACTTCCCCAACTTATGTCTCCTTGATTCATCAATTGGCTTCCCAATACAACCCACACATTTTCGACCTTCGGGCATCGACCCCATCGCTTTTAACAAACAATCACTACAATATCTCGCACCACAAACAATGCAACATTCTTTTTCTCTTAACCTAATACTCTTTTCACACCTATTACAAATCTTTTTCTTATTCTTGTTCTTGTCATTTCTTAAAGAAAAAACATTTTCATGGCTAGTACTAAAATCTTCAACTTCTTTACTACTAATCTTTTCAAAATTCTGTTTCAGGGTTTTGTTCTCCTCAGTAAAGGGTGTCAAAATCACATCATTTTTTATAAAATCATTTTCATTACTAGCAGTAAAATCTTCATCTTGATCTTGTTCAATACCAATCTTTTCCAAATTCTGTTCAAGGGTTTTGTTCTCCTCAGTAAAGGGTGTCAGAATCACATCATTTTTCAAAGAAAAAACACTTTCTTGATTAGAATCTTGATCTTGTTCAATACTAATGTTTTCGAAATTCTGTTTCTGGGTATTGTTCTTCTCCTCAAAGGGTATCGAAATCACAAAGCTTTTAGAATCTTGATGTGTTACAGAACTGAATTTGAGTGGGGTTTTGGTGGGCTTAGTAAAAGGTGTTTTGGTAGTGTTTTTAATGATGGGGAGAGTGTGTTTTTGAGGTGGTGGAGGTTGGTAATCAACGGAAATGGAGTAATCGAGTTGGGATTCGTCGAGTAAAGGAGCTCCGATTGGAAGTAGCTTTCGAAGGAGATCTTCGAAGTCATTATTCTTGTTGTTGTCGAGGTTCTGACCATCGTCTTCATCCGCCATTACCTTTTTTTGTTTATTGATTGATTGATTGATATGTGAAAGAGAGTGGTGATGGTGGGGGCGGATTTGAAGAGGTGGCCTATTTGATATTGATAGATTGGATACGTTTTTTTTCTTTTTGGGCCACGAGGTTTGTGTTAAAACATTTTTTAATTAAAAAATTACAGGTATTTATTCATTTTAAATAATGAAATGTTATTAACTTTTTAATTATTAAATGTTTAAACACATTTAGTTAAAAGAGAATTGATTTGCACACATTACTAATTGATTAATATATTCCAGTTAATGTATGTTAGACTTGTATTTTATTAATATTCTGCACTAACTACTTGTACAGTTGAGTATGCAAATAAAAAGTTTGAGTGTGCGAATCATGTCACTTATTTTACTTAAATGGTTGTTAGCAAAACTTTTTTCTTTTATTTTTTTAATTATATTTTTTAAAGTTAAATTCTATTATATTTAAAACCGTTACGAAACATATATTCGAAAACACAAAATGATCGCCTGCTTAGGGTTTATATCTGAATCAAAGTTGGTTAAAATTTAAGTTTAATATACGTTAATTAACCTCGAGCTCAACTCGATTACTAACATTCGAGCTCGATCGAGTTTTGGATTTCAAGCTCAAGCTCAAATCGTCATTTAAAAATCGAGCTTGAAACTCGACTCGAGCTCGATTAATTATCTCAACATTTTAAGCTCGAACTCGTTAAAAACTCGACATATCAAGCTTGACTCGACTCGATTTCTATGCGAAAACGTCAAACTCTAACAAAAATACGTCATAAAAGTTCATATGTCAAAATGATTCTGTTAATAAAACAAATAAACTAAGAAAAATTTAGAGAAAATAAATGTTAAAGGGTTTTATTTTATTTTTTATTATTTTTTAACATAAAAATATTTGCATTATTATTTTTTTGTAGTAAGTCATGACACTTTTGAAAAAGGTTCAAAAAGTCTAGCATAGCCCAACCCATTTGCATTAATGAGTTGTTTGTCAACTATTGCATTAATGAGTTGTTGGCCAACGTGAGGCAACTAAAAAAATTGAAAGACCTGAACATTCAACGTCTTCCTTTTCCTCTAAACTAGACCACTTTTTCGTTACATGACCATTTTTAAATTTTATTAACACGAAAATTAAACAATTCCTAATCTTCATCATGGTTAGGTATGCCTAATGTATAGTATATAAATATTAACAACAACAATAATAAATTTCTTTTTTCTAAAACAAATATAAACTTTAAAGGTTATTTGTAAATTTTATATAGTTATTAAAATTATGTAAATTAAAAATCTTTCGCTTTAATCCGTAATATTAAGTTTAAGATCAAGATTAGATTCTTTTATAAAATTTTGACTTATATGTAGATTTTATTAATCAGTCGAAATATAACGCTATTTTAAACCCATCCACTAAAGCATCCTGTTGGCCACGACTGAATGTCTTATTGCAATTATTCCTGGTTGTTGACTTCGCCCGTTGGCCACAAGCCGAGTATTCTATCAGTTGAGAAATCCATCTAATTAAGTTTTTTTTTTTAAAAAAAGAGCCACATATACCTCTCAATGTTGACATTAGATGGCTGAGGAACTTGTTAGAGTCTGACAATCAAAGTACACGTATGCAGAAGCTAGGATCAAGTATAACACATAATATTAACTAAAACATAAATAGGAACATACCGTGGTGATTTTAGCCCGAACAAGAATCAAATAAGCAAATCTTGAATTAATTGATGAACCCTAATTAGGGTTTATGAATTAATGATCAATCCCTTACCGTTTTATTGATCGATTCCTTGATGACAACTATAGTGAGTTGTTACCTCGTTCTTGTACACACAAACTAATACCGAATCAAATTAATTGCAAGATTAAACGCAAGTTATTGTTTTTGTAAAACAAAAATCGAAACCCTTAGGGAAAAGGGGTTTTCGATCGGCTAGGAGAAAAGAGAAGGAAAAACAAAACTTTAGGGTATTGTGTGTGCACAAAAGGTGAGAAAACAATGACCCTTGGATTTGTATATATACTAGAGAATACTTGGTGAATAAGCAAAGGTAATGGGTTTCCCCCTTGGGCCTTGATCAACCGGCCACACACCCAAAGAAGGGTGTTCCGGATCCTTCTTGTTACCAAGTTTCAATCTAATCCTTTTCGTTTCCTTTTAACAATAGTTAGTCCGTACAATTAATAACTAACGACCATTAGTCCTTAAACTTGTGTTATTAATAAATATATCTAACAATTAATATGTATTAATCTTTGACTCTCGTTTGTATTGTGTGCAATCCCGAGGTCTCGGGTTCGATACTAGACATTTAACTTATTAATATTTATCCGTATATTTAACAGCTCCCACTTGGATATCTATTAATAGTAAAATGACATTGGTTAGCATCTTGCAACACTCCAATGCCCCCAGCACGACTCGAGCTAGGTTTCCTGGAAAAACCTTTAATGATTCATCATTATAATTATCCTTTTGTTTCTAATACTACATTTAATAAAGATATGAGATTCTTTATTAATATTCTGTTTCTCGTCTCTTTATGATTGAACAAAATTACCAAAACATCTGAACGTATTTCAGATAGACTTTGGGCGTGGCCACGCAAACATTTTGTCAACCCTACGAGGGGCCTAGCAGCATTAAACTTATGAACAAATCAGAATGAACAAATTCTCTCTTGACTACAAGAATAACCCATAAACTTTGCAACACTTCTGAAAACAACCCTTATGACTCCCTATTACGATGAGCGGTAGATTGCTTCACAAAAATGCACTACATCCATGACACTTATTTGATATCTCAAGTCTGAGGATAACTTTAAATATGATTCTCACATTAAATATTAAATCATATTGTTGGGATAAGTCATATATTCAATTCGTTGAATATCATGTGAAATTGGTATGACTGCGCATCAATATACTTTCAAGTATATCCTGAACCAATACTCAAATTTGTCTTAGTTTAATAATATTCCCATATCATTAATCGACAACGGACAATTTAGAATAATAATTTATTCATGGATTTAAACATGCATATATAGAACACAATTTATTATTAATGAAAACAAATGTACCAAGTACTTTAATTCATTATAAATAATAATTGCTTAATGTCCTTTATCCAAATACCAAATAGATCAATGCATGATAATTCTAGTTAATGAATTTTGTCTCAAGTACTGACTTGTTGACAATTATGCCTCAAGTAATGACAATCATACTTGTTGACAAGTCATTTATTTCAACTAACTTTGATCTATCTGAATTTTGAGAATACTTATTTCAAGAATTCAATAAGCGAAATTCTTGTATGTGTATATCCAACTATCTTGATATAGCCACATAATTTTTCATAAATGATGTGATATCCTTTATCACCAATTTATGACAATCAAACTTTCAAGCATTTTAAAGTTTAAAGTATTCTAATTCTTTAATGTTTAATGCAATTATGCTCTTAGTTGAGCTCAACTAGTTCTCATGAAATCCTTCCATGACTAGTTATTGAGTGTCGTCTCAATTAAATTAGCATCATTGTATACAAATCACAATATGCTTTTTAGAATTCCGTAAACATAATATCCAATGTGTAATGTTTGATACCTTTCAATCTTTCAAGATTTATTGTCAACTATAACAATTACGCAACAATTTGCCATATTGTTTATACTTAGAGTTTGGGAGTAATTCCAGTCTGAGGATCATTTATTCTAAGTCCAACCATATTCCTTTAGAATATTCATTACACAAGATATCAAACATTGTTAAATCATTAAGCATTTAAGCATGATACAACAATAATATGATGCACATGAAAATCCTTCTGTCAAACTCAGATTGTATTCATGTTCTATCTTTCAAATATGTATATCCATTTAGTCTTTCAAAATAATATATCATATTCTATTTAGAATTATTTACCGCACATGTTTATGTAATAATAAATTTTTGTTCCAAGGTTATATGTTTGATTTTTTAAATATTTCAAATAAAGTTTCATTCCAAACTAAGTCTAACATTTTACTTACATGGAATGTTACTCTACAACATATATGATTTAGTAAATTAAACATAATACTCCCACTAGCTTTCAGGAATACTTCGAAATTATATTATTTCAATTATAAATCGAAACATGGATTTAATTATTAAACATAATATTAATCTCCTAGATGCATGCATTTATCCATTCATGAATTATTGCACTTTGTACACTTTCAAAGATTTACTTGAATTCATAAACTTCTTTTGATTACTTATCGTCCTCGCTCAAGTAATCATTCAAGAAAAAGTTTTGATATTCATTGTCAAATTTCATATATATGAAAATAATCATGACAATTCCTATCTTTGTATCTTTAATGTTCTTAGAAAAGAGTATTCAATCATAATTAATTGCATAAGTATGATTAATAATCTTGTCATAAGATATGCATTAAGATATGTGTACAATTTTGTCCATATGATTTCTACACAAAGATTTAAACCACTAGGGTTACATAATCTTTGAATAAACTCATCTTTATTCTCTAACCATTAAGAATTAAGATAAACCAAATTTTAAATTTGAATATCTTATAAACAGCATCTATAACATTGATAATATGAGTAATTTACCCACTTCATTATTTGGTAATACTACATCATATTATCATATGCATATTAATTAAATATCTGAGATATCCAAGTGGATCTATGAATGAGAATTCCAACATTTCGAGGTTTGTCATTTACATGTTTAGCCTCATCATGATTTTCACTAGTGTGTTTTTAGAAGATTATGTATCTTGTAATTCTATCTTATCAAGATAAAATACTCCCACTTGCCTTTAGTATTATACATACCTGGCAATTAGAGCAACAATCCGACGTTTTTTTCTAGGACATTACAAGTACACACTGATAGTTCCTGACATTCTTTTGTTAACAACCTACCCATAAGTAGCTTAACAAATTCAGAACTCCAATTTAAGACTTCATAATGTCTTATTAATCTTCTAGGAGTCTAATTGAATATATTCAATCCATACTCAATTTTCTAACCTTGATAACTTTTGGAAGATAAGAAGTCATAGTTATCTTTAATCAAACAATCTGACAAAAGTTTGATTTCTCTAACTGATCATACCATAAATATGTTGTATTTCAATTAGAATTAATATTTTAAGAAGATCTAACAATATATATAAGATAACCATATTCCTGTTGGCATACCTATTTACCAACTAAGTCAACTTAATGGTATAATAGTATTTCCAAACCAATTGCATGCTTTACAAGTACTTTTGACCAAGTCACTTCATGTTTATGTCTCATAAAAACATAAATTTGTTATAATTCCACTATACGTTATTAATCATTGATCAACTCAATGACTTCTTGTATATGTCTTAATTAAAAGACCACAACAAGCTAACGTCTTACTTTATTATAAGTCTTGTAATTACTTAAAAGACTTCATGTTTATAACTATGCAATAAACTGTAAACATGTATAATTAAAGTAATCATGAACACCATCATTTGGTTTCAATAATATTTTCAAGTTAACACACTACTTCATTTATTTTATATCATTCTAAGAATACAGAATGCATGAAGTAGTATTATATTACTTCATGCATTTATGTCATTCCAATTATACATAAATATTAAAGTTGAAGTAGTATTGTTATTGACACATGTTCTAATAGATGTCTAATTTAGAAACTGTAAATTATCCATGTTGGTCTCACGCATACATGGAAATTCACCTTGTTGTTAATATTTAGCCTGCGTCTCACGTTTACTAAATTTCAACACCAAGTGTTTCTTAGATTAGATGTATATTAATCATATTAGAACTATAGTCTCTTACTTTGCAGTTAAGAGAATCCGTTAAATCATATTCTTATGTGTTGTACCTTGCACATAATGTAGATTTCTCCCACTTGTGCATGGAACAACATCATGTACCACAAAAACAACACGCACTCGTTTGTTAATTTGAACAATATGATTTGTGTCATTAGCATAACTAGTAGATATAGACTTTACTCAATCAATCAAGGAAACGCACATGACTATCCTTGAAAATATTAGTGTCTATATTTGGAAAGTAATTATCTTGAGACATTCAAAAGATAATCTCAGTTACAATTAAGACAATAAGTCCTATAACTCCCACTGAATTAGAGAACATTACAATAATCCCTTATTCAGCCATAAGAACACAATACTCCCACTGAATTTGACAACATTGTAAATGTTTCATTAATCAGTGAAAGGAAATAGTGTACTATTTACTTTCCTACATCTTTTAAGAAAACCCATTCCAACAATTATATATAGGTTCTAAAAGAATGTATTCTACTACGTAAATGTGATTCATCACATTCCAAACTTTTAACTTGAAAAAAAAAAAAAAAAAAAAAAAAAAAAAAAAAACTGGGCATGCAATTTCTTCTTGTATTGATCTACCATTCCAACAATTGTATGTATTATCTTTAAATGGCAAATCAAAACAACTAGATTAATTAATCTAATTTGTCTTTTACCATTGTGCAGTAATCAGTCTAGCTTCGAATTTAACAACTCATAAAGTGTAAATAATCTTACTATTAAATTTTGCTATGAGTTATGTATGTAGAATTTAGACAATTCTAATCATCCTATGGAAAAAATAGGGTTAAGTCTCACACTACTCCTAATGGAAAGAAGACTTGGTTTATTCTTTTAGTAAAATTGACTCTAACCAAAAACCCATACGGGTGTAGATCAATTTACTTTGATAAAAGAATAACTTACGTTTACGGTTTTAATGTTGCATTAATACATTTGAAGAATTTACAAAATTCAATTTTAGTATTTTCGATAATTTATATTTCCAAGAAAATATAATACCCAAGGATATATATTCATATAACCAACATATTTTCTTGAAAATCTAGGATCCAATTTTACATAGATTCTACCACATCAGTTGATTTGCTAGTAGTGAAAGTATAAAAGATGGTAATCTGTCGAACAATAATTGGCAAACACTTTTCCAATTCCTAGATCATTATGGGATGTACATCAAATTGATTTATCAATTTGATGTGTAAGCATGTTTCATCCCATCTCATGCCTTAAGTTCTAGGTCTCACGCATCAACTTAATTAAGTCGTCTAACTTAGAAATTGCAAATTCTCCATGTGTGGTCTCACGCACACTCGGAAATTTAACTTGTCATTAAAATTTAGCCTGCGTCTCACGTTTACTAAATAATAACTTCAAGTGTTTCTTATAGTTATATGGCATGTAACTTAAATTTTAGGGTATTTTAGTTTGATGCGAAAATCAAATCATGTATAAAGATGCATGCACTCATCTTTATAGCATAAGTATTTAAAAAAAAAAAAAAAACTTTTTTTTTTTTTTTATTACCAATTCTTGAAATTAATACACAAAGTTTTACTTGAGGTTTAAAACCTTAAGATGACTTTCTACAAGAATGATTTTAAAAGAAATTCGTTTAAGACGTATTCGTAAGTGTGATAACCAAGGAAGACTCTAAGGCTCTTTCCAAGCCTTCTTACCACGACTATGAATTTTGTCTTAAAGGAGTTACTTTTAAAAGAATGTTGTACAAAACATCAATCTAGCAAAAGTTTATGGATTCAATCTCAAAACATGTAACAAAGTATGAATCTTGCTAGTCTCGCCTTGGAGAGAATTACTGTGCGAAGCGAACCGTTATTGGCACATAAGACACCGCAAGATTCAATCTTTATCACTTAAAGTTTTACCATTATTAGTCCATATTATTTTCTTTATAAAAATTACCCTTTTATTGCTTACAACGTGTCCAACAAAATAAAACAATAAAATAAGTAATAAAGACAAATCAAGCAACTAATAACATAACAATTATAAGGTGAAACAATTAGCCACATGCATTCTTGATTAAAAAAGACCCTAATAAAATCAATTCTAGGTTTCAATATGCATATAATCAACTAAGGCCTTCCCTTCTTGAAGGAAGTGAGCCACATACATTAACGAATCAATTGCGCAGGCCAAAGTCAATCACATACCACATAGCACATAAATTGATTTTTAATAATAATAATGGGGTCTTCCCCAATATAGATCTATCTAAACATGTGACAAAACTTAAAAAATAAATAAATAAATAAATAAATCATGACTAGCATGCATGTTTCGTCACGGATTAATACCTAACAATTAGCACATAGGTCACAAGATACGTTCACATAACCGGTTAAAGACCTAGGGTTTCTAGTGATTACATATAATCAAATAAACCACAAACCCTAATTAGGGTTTTAAGTGGAAAATCGACCCCCCCCCCCATTAATTAGGGTTAGGGTTTCAATTTTTTTTTTTAAAATTTTAAAAGAAAAACCCTAGATCAAAACATGTATCTAAAACAATTAAAGATCCGATTTTTATTACGTTTTAGTAATCAATTACATGTTATACATGGCTCGTGATGCCACTGTTAGAGTTTGACAATCAAAGTACATGTATGCGGAAGCTAGGATCAAGTATAACACATAATATTAACTAAAACATAAATAGGAACGTACCGTGGTGATTCTAGCCCGAACAAGAATCAAATAAGCAAATCTTGAATTAATTGATGAACCCTAATTAGGGTTTATGAATCAATGATCAATCCCTTACCGTTTTATTGATCGATTCCTTGATAACAACTATAGTGAGTTGTTACCTCGTTCTTGTACACACAAACTAATACCGAATCAAATTAATTGCAAGATTAAACACAAGTTATTGTTTTTGTAAAACAAAAATCGAAACCCTTAGGGAAAAGGGGTTTTCGATCTGCTAGGAGAAAAGAGAAGAAAAAACAAAACTTTAGGGTATTGTGTGTGCACAAAAGGTGAGAAAACAATGACCCTTGGGTTTGTATATATACTAGAGAATACTTGGTGAACAAGCAAAGGCAATGGGTTTCCCCCTTGGGCCTTCATCAACCGGCCACACACCCAAAGAAGGGTGTTCCGGATCCTTCTTGTTACTAAGTTTCAATATAATCCTTTTCGTTTCTTTTTAACGATAGTTAGTCCGTACAATTAATAACTAACGACCATTAGTCCTTAAACTTGTGTTATTAATAAATATATCTAACAATTAATATTTATTAATCTTTGACTCTCGTTTGTATTGTGTGCAATCCCGAGGTCTCGGGTTCGATACTAGACATTTAACTTATTAATATTTATCCATATATTTAACAGAACCAAGACCAACCGACCAATTTTAACTAAAGCATAAAAATTTTCAGTCATACCATTTTCCTAATTACATTTGTTTAGAGGAAATGTGAAGATTAAGGCGTTGTGTTGGTTTAGTGGCACTAATTGATGTTGTGTGATCATAGAGCGGCATGAGGGATTAGATTGTGGCGGGTCGGCGATTGTGGTTGGGTTGGAGGATGTGCTTACTGGTGGGGCGGTTCATGGTTTGGATGTTGGACTTGTTAGGATGGTTGAGGTGTGATGTGCGCTACACTTTGATCTTGAGTTTTGGAAAGAAATAAAATAAGGGAAAGAAAAAGATAAAAATGCGCATAAAAAAGAGGCGAAAAATGTAATTTAATTTTGTATACCGCGTTCCTGAGTCGGGAGAAAAAACAGGTGATTTTAACAATTATATCATTTATTGCATATGCAATTTATGTTTTATTTTAGGGCATTTAAGTCTTGTTTTTTTTATAAAAGGTTTCATTATATACTTTCCTCACAAATCATCTCGCTTTCGGGAAGAAGTGTTTGGTGAAAAATCTTACCAAATTTTCTTCACCTTTAAAAAACTTAAAAACAAAAATTTATTTTGTTTTCTTCTTACTTTTTTTTTTCTTTCTTTCAAAAATAAAACTCAAAAATGCAATGTAAATTACTCGTATATTTTATGCCAAAATATCTTCATTTTAGGTTAATAAATAACAATTTTACGTTTTTAATTACAAATATTATTAGTATTTGTTATTTTGTTTTTTAGGTATTAATATGGAAAGTAAGGAGCAAAATAAAGATTTATTGAAGATAATGTGATTATGTGAAGATAGATTAATGGAAGATGAAAGACCATGGATAGAAGCCCAAGAAGGATATTATTTTCAGCCCAAGTTTTTAAACCAGCAAATCAAAAGCCGAGAAAGCAAATTCGATCCAACTACGTTATGTTCAACCTACTAGAAAAACAACGACAGACGTCACATGGTTTTTGGTAACTTGTATTCAAGAAGATGACAATATATAATACCAGTTATAATACCCGCGGTTTTTTTTTTTTTTTTAATTTTTTTAAATAATTATTTAAAAATTTTAATCCTATTGTTAATTGCATCTTATCTATATTTTTTGTATTTATCTTCTACTTGTGTTGTAGATAAATATAAAATAAATAATCCTTTTTTAAATATCTTATCTATATTTTTTGTATTTATCTTGTTATGGATAAATATAAAATATTACCTAATAAGAAAATAATTTTTTTTAATAAAATTATTACTAAATCAGGTATGAATTAATTTTTTTGAAATGCAAAATTCCCAATAGGGTTTTATTTTATTATATAAAAGATAAGGGATACGCTACAATAAGTTATGCATATGCATATCACAAAAATGCAAGTGTAGTGTTATCTCATGTATATTAAAAATGTAATCTTGTTGTGTCCAGATTTAGGAAAGCCATGTACATAATAGATTCATATATTTTGTTACAAAAACAATCTACATGTGACATAGTAATTTATGGTATTTTATTTTTTATTTTATTTTTTTATTTATTTTATTATTTTATTTTTTTAACCCTTGCATTATTCTGTGTATTTTCATTTACAAAACTTATACTGTGTAGATATAGTATTACTCGTTTTATTGATCAACCGACACTCCACTCTCAGTCTTCGGACCGAGACTTTATCTTTTCCAACGTCAGTTTTCATTTTGTGTCCTTTATTTGTTTTCTCATTATATTTTGTATAATTAAATATAGAGTAAAGATCATTTGAGGACCAAATTTTTTTTACATATCAAGGGACTAATCTTCACCCTTCATCTTCCCTCCATCTTTATTTGATCTAATGGATTAATCCCAACAATTTAAAAAACCCACTTTCATCCTTTTTTTCAAATATTAATATCTTTCAAACCGTTAATCGTTAAGCGAAAAAAAATATACCGTTACGACGAGCATTTAATTATCTTTCTATAGATAGGCTAATTGATATATTTTCGACAAATTTTTTATTTTCGTTTTTTTCACGTTTTTTTTTCGTGACCGAAAAAATCATATATGATATTACATATAATATCTATGATATGTAATATCATATATATGTAATATCATATATGATATTATATGTAAAATCATATCTGATATTGCATATCATATATGATATGCAATATCATATATGATTTTACATATAATATCATATATGATATGCAATATCATATATGATTTTACATATAATATCATATATGATATGTAATATCATATATGATATTGCATATCATATATGATATGCAATATCATATATGATTTTTTTCCGGCCATGAAAAAAGAACGTGAAAAAAATGATTTTTTTTTTTTCGAAAATATATCAAAGTGCCCGTCTATAGAAAGATAATTAAATGCCCGTTGCGATGGTGTAATTATTTTCGCTTAACGATTAACGGTTTAAGAGATATTTAAATTATAAAAACTGGGTGAAATAATAAAATGCTTTTAATCTCAACCATTGATTTCCTTTTTAGATGGATGGTGGGGATGAATCCCTTGGTATGTGAGGAATGTTTGGTTTGTAGAATAACTCGACTCTTAAATATATGAGGTGAGTTATTTTAGAGACTAAGTTTTAGTTACAGGATAAATCTTCACCATCCATCTATTTTGATTTAATGGTGGGGATTAACTTAATATTTAATATAGTAACCTAAATCTATGTTTTTTTCTTGTCTTTTTCTCTTACTTTTTATTCATTTTTTTTTTTTTTTTTTATATATTTTTCTTTATCTTTTCCTATACACGAGGATTTTTTTTTTTTTTTTTTTTTTTTTTTTTTTTGCTTTTTACGTTCTTAACTATTCATGTTTTTTACGCTTTTTTTTAATAAACATGTTTTAATTCACTTTTTTTTTTCTCTTGTTTCTTTTTTAAAAAAATCACGTTTTTTTAAACTCAAGTGTATTTTTTTTAATTCACGTTTTTTTCACTTTCTTATGTTTTCATATGTTTTCATCCGTTTTTATACGTTTTCGTCTATTTTCTTACGTTTTCGGTCGTTTTTATACGTTTTCATCTGTTTTCGTCCGTCTTCATACATTTTCGTCCGTTTTCATATGTTTTCATCCGGACGAATCCGTTTTCGTCCGTTTTCATAAGTTTTCATCCGTTTTTATATATTTTTGTCTGTTGTCAGACGTTTTCGTCTGTTTTCCTACATATTCGTCTGTTTTTTTATATTTTCGTCCATTTTCTTACGTTTTCATCTGTCTTTAAATGCTTTCGGCCATTCTCAGATATTTTCATACGCTTTTGAATATCGCAAGTGATATTCTGAACATCACAAGTGATTTTAAACTAATGTTTTGTAACATGAAAATCACAAGTGATATTCTCAATATCACTTGTGATATTCTGAAAATCACAAGTGATATTTTGAATATCACAAGTGAAAGTCTGAATATCACAAGTGATTTTCAACAAATGTTTTGTACTATGAAAATCACAAGCGATATTCTGAATATAACAAGTGATATTCTGAATATCAAAAGTGATACTTTGAATATCACAAGTGATATTATGAACATCACAAGTGATTTTAAACTAATGTTTTATAACATGAAAATCACAAGTGATATTCTGAATATCACTTGTGATATTGTGAATATCACTTGTAATATTCCGAATATCATAAGTGATATTTTGAATATCACAAGTGATAGTCTGAATATCACAAGTGATATTCAACAAATGTTCTGTAACATGAAAATCACAAGCAATATTCTGAATATCACAAGTGATATTCTGAATATCACAAGTTAATTCACGTTTTTTTCACTTTCTTATGTTTTTGTCTGTTTTCATACGTCTTCGTCATTTTTTGTTCGTTTTTATGCGTTTCAGAATATGATAATTGATATTCGTAATATCACAAGTGATATTTTATGATATTCTAAATATCACTTGTGGTATTAAGAATATCAATTGTGATATTTAGAAACGTATGAAAATGAACGAAAACGTAAAAAAACGAACGAATACGTATGAAAGCGTAAAAACACGATTAAAAATAGACGAAAATGAAAGAAAACAGATGAAAACGGACAAAACGTGTAAAAACTGCCGAAAACATATGAAAACGGACGAAGACGTCTAAAAATGGACAAAAATGTATGTTGAGGCAACATTATCAAGATCTCTTTATGTTTTAATGATGACAAACAAACCATCAAAACACATAAAATAATAAATGTTAGCTCAAAATCGCCAGAGCCAATGTCTGCTCCTGTCGCTACCCCGCGCGTCAACACGCGGGTGACGCGCCAGGAGTGTGTATGGTTTCGGGCGAATTTTGAAAGTCGGCTTTCCCCTTACCCGACAAATGTGGATCTTTCAATACAGATATGAATATGTTATGTGCTTAATTAAGAACACTCGAAACGAGTTTTGAGACGTGAGAGATCCTACTTTTAAAACACCCATTTACGGGAAAACGCCAACTCATGTTTTCTAGCTATCGCCTCTAGCCAAGGCTTTTCTAAACTTAGGGAGCTTCTATATTTCACATGACATCGTGTTGAAGCATCCATATGCTCATATCCCGTGCTTACGTCTTCTCTAATTACGTAACAGGTTTACTCCCTTATTGGTCACACTAAGTCAAATGTCACTTTGCGTAAACGCATCCTTTCCCACTTGGGTTATGCTTTACATCAAGGCAAAGCACTTAACTTGTTTGAACCAAGGTATTAGTTGAGAACGTCGAGTCGTGGAAAGTCATGAGATATGAAACTATAGATTCTCGACGTTGTGTTACTTGAATTTTATAAGTAACCTATGATTTTCTCAACTTATAATCTTAATTGTCTAAACCTTTTCTTCATAATGACAATTAGATTATGCCTTAATTTTCTCTTAATCCCATTTATACATAAGACAAAACCAATCATATCCAAATCAAATATTCTCTTACACAATCTCTTACACCCTTACATATTCTCTTACACACTACATCTAAACCATTCATTCCCTTACAACACATCTCAACCCTTTATTTTCAACACATGGGGAATTGTTTGAAACCCTAATGAGGCTCCTCCCATCCTATCCATTGAATTCAAACTAAACTCATCTCAACCATCCATCCAATCTCTCCTATCTATGCCACCACATGTGATTGATCTTAGCCATTGAATTCAAACCAAAACAATCCCAACCATTGATTCACCCTTTCCCCCCAAGCAAAGCATATTCCTTGGAATATCCTCCTCAACCCTAACCTAAGCATGTTTGATCTTAACCATTCATTTCAAATGAGATCATCTCATCCATCCACATTCCCCACATGCAAAATTATTTGAAAATCAAGGGAGGCTCCATTTGATCCTAGCCATCTAATTCAAACCATTTCATCTCAACCCTCCATCTCAATCTTCCCCCCAGGCATTGGAATATTCCTTGGCATATTCTTTCTCTCTTTTCTATGCCATGTGAGGATATACACTTCTACCCTTTCCAAATTACCCTATCTACACTTTAAACCCTTGGTAATTTGGTTTCTCTTTAAACACTTCACAAATGATTTCCAAATTAGCTATTTGAGTTGGTAAACCTTAGAATGATTAATGTTAAGGTTTAGTGTGAAGTACAATCGGGGGTGTAGCAAGGATAGGTATTTATAAGATCCAAACACCCAACACTTGGGAAACATTTACAGACGCCTGGTGCGCTGCCCGCGCGTTGACGCGTGGGTGACGCGCCGGCCACGGTAAAATTTCCCAAGTTTGGGTTCTTGGCCTATAAATACCAACCTTGCCTCTTGTTTTCCTCACCCCTTGCCATTATTCTTTCTCTCTAGATTCTTTCTCTCAATCTCTCTCAAATCTCTCTATCTCTAATCTTGTGTTCTTGATTTTCATACTAACATCTTTGAAAGAACACATATCTTTGCAAGGGAAGAATCACAAGAACCTAATCCACTCTTGTGATTGTGTTGAGGGTCTTCTATCTTATACCCTTTCTATTACAATCGAGTCTCTAGGTTAGGTTAGGCCTTGGTTGATAAAACAAACATTTATTCATTCATTTGTTTGTAAGGGAAGTCTTGTGTCTTGGTGACCAAGCATAGATCATTGGGGATCTAGTTGGGGTTTGATACTTCCGGTGGGAAGTCTTGGTAGAGATCTTTGTGATCCATAGGTGAAGTCGAATCGTGAGATTTTTTCGGGTGGTTTCCGAGGGCGGAATATCGTTGGTGAGTAACTCCTTCTTTGTGAGCATCAATATTGGTGAATATCGGTGGAGTGAATTGTAACGGTTTGTAGTCCATCGAAAGGATTATACTAGTGAATAGTATCGGAGTCGCGGATTCACAGCTGGACGTACGGATGGTATAAACCCCCCATCCCGAACCAGTATATATCGTGGTGTCTTTCTTTACTCGCTTTATATACTTTGTTTGTGTTTGTGGTTGTTTGGATTGATTACACAACCACTTGGTTTCTTTGAGGCTTAAAGTTTTTTTTTACATCCTAAAAGCCTAAGAAACCGTATTCACCCCCCCCCCCTCTACGGTTCTACAATTGGTATCAGAGCGATATACTCAAGTTTTTGAGCTTTAAAGCCTTCCCGAAAAGTCGTTTTAAGTCAAAAAACTTCTTTCCCAAAAATCTAAAACCCTAACTAAGGTTTTTGGAAAAGTAGAGTATAGATCCATGGCTCAAGAGAACTATGTTGAGGGGTGTTCTATGCAAAGACCACCTTTGCTAGAAATCGATGGGTTTTGCTTTTAGAAAACCAGATTCGAGACCTATGTTAGGTCAAAAGATCTTGATTTGTGGGAAATAATTCAAAATGGCAACTTTGAGTTCATGGTAGAAGACTCGGAAACAAAGTTGTTGGTGTAAAAGCCACATATGGATCTTAATGATGATGAAAGGAGAAAGCTTGGTTAGAATGATGAAGCCAAGATGTTAATCTACAATGCTCTACCTCGAAGGGAGTTCGAGAGGGTTCATGTTTGCAAGACCGCCAAGAAAATTTGGCACTCTCTCATCATCACTCATCTAGGCAACTCTCAAGTGAAAGATTGCAAGATCGATCTACTCATACAACGATATGAGAAGTTCTCGATCTCGAATGAAGAAACCATTGATAATGGGTACACAAGGTTCAATGTTATAATCACTAGTCTCACGGCTCTTGATCCTAGCTTCTATAACAAGAACCATGTGAGAAAGTTTCTTCGAGCACTTCCGGTAAAGTGGAGGCCAAAGGTGACGGCCATGGAAGAAGCCAAGAATTTGGCGGAACTACCTCTTGACGTGCTCATTGGAAATCTCAAAGTCTATGAGATGATTCTTGAGAACGACAAGGCAACCACCAAAGACAAGAAGGAGAAAGTTAAGTCTTTGGCTCTTAAAGCTAAAGTCACTAGTACTCAAGCTAGTGATGATAGTGATAGTCATGATGATAGCAATGAAGAAAATGAGATGAATGATGAAGAATACAATCTCATGGCTAAGAACTTTCGGAGGTTCTTTAGGAAAGGTGGTAACTTTGGTAGGAGAAATCGGTTTGGAAACCGAGATAATGATGAAAGGAAGAACTTTGGGGGAAACCGAAGTGGCGACAACAAGGTCTGTGAAAGCTCAAGATGAACACAAGGTTGTTACAATTGCGGAGAAAAGGGTCATTTCATCAATGAATGTCCTAAGCCAAGAGTGAACAAGCATTCGTTGCAGGAATGCAGGAGCATGGAGTGATAGTGAAGATGAAGACCAACCAACCAATGATGCTACGTGTCTTATGGCCCAAGAAAAATTTGAGGTACCTCTAAACCCTTCTTCTTCTAATAACTTAGATATTATCAATTTGCAAAAGGAGAATGAGGAACTAGTTAAGTTTAATGATGATTTTAGAAAAACCCTCGATAGAGCTCTCAAAGAAAAAAAATCTTCTTGAATTAGAAAATGTTAAATCTAAAGAAAGGGTTTGTGAACTTGAAAGTAGAGTAAAAACACTAGAACATTGCAAAGGGATGATTGAACCTTGTAAAAGTTGTGAAGCACTCACACTTGAGGTTAACTCTTTGAATGGAAAAGTGTTGGAACTTCAAAAGGAGTCATTAAGTTTTTCAAAATATAAAAAGAGCACAAACGTTTCAGAAGAATTAATAAGTTGACAAAAAGTGTCTCAAGATAAGGGAGGTCTTGAATTTTTTAAACAAGGTACAATCACTCCTATAAGCCTAACAAAACCAATAACATTTGTAAAGGCTAAAGAAAACGAGGCTCCAAAAATCCCCGAGGCTGACGTGCTGGCTAACGCGTCAACGCGCCAGGCCTCTGAGGAAAATTGGATCTCCATTAAATAATGACATTCAACCAATTACTCCTCAAGCTCTTCTTGTAAGTACTCGAGGTAACCAAGCTCCGATTGCAAAAAGAGAAAATACAAAACAATTTTCTAACTCAAACTCTCGCAATGGACTTGGATACTCGCAACCTCGAGTAAATCATAGACCATTTTTACATACACCTAATATGAGATCTTCTACTTCATACAACCAAAGACCATCATATCATAACAACCAAAGAAGAAATTTTTCTAATTATGGTCAAGAGTCTTCTCAATACCAATACAACAATTATCAAAGGAGAGACAACTCCTATTCAGACCAAAACTTCTTTAGACCACAAGCATATCATAACTATAGACCAAGTTATCAAACTCAAAATAACTATCAAAATAATCCTTGGTCCGCCTTTTCAAAATTTGGTATTGAGAAATTATGTGTCTTGCTTCAAGACCCAAGAATGTTTAACTTGGGTACTTTAAATGCTAACCAAAATGGACCCAAGAAACAATGGGTACCAAAGGCATGAGTTGTGCTTTTGTTGTAGGTTTGCCTCAAAAGTGATCTACAACCGGATGAGTGGGTAGTGGATAGTGGTTGCACTAAACACATGACCGGGAATAGAAGATTGTTCACATCATACACGACGTATAATGGCAATCAAGTCATTTTTTGAAGCAAACTTAACGGCAAAATTGTCGGCAAAGGTAATGTCCTTCATGACTCCATAGAAATCTCCAATGTTGAGCATGTTAGGGGTCTAAGTTTTAATTTGATTAGTCTAAGTCAATTATGTGATGATGATTGTGAGATCAAATTTACTAAAGTAGATTGCACTATTAGTAGAAATGGTGTTGGGTTAGCAAAAGGTCATAGGAGAAATAACTTATATACATGCAAGTTGGGTGATAACTCTAAGCAACACATATGTCTTACGTCCATGGTGGACAACTCAACGCTTTGGCATAGGAGGTTAGGTCACGCCAATATGAGGTTAGCCAAGACCTAGCTTCTAACGAGCTAGTACGGAATTTACCAAAGTTGAGCTTTGAAAGGCATTTTTGTGACACATGTCTAGGGAGTCAAGGACAAACCAATAATAGGAATAAAAAGAAAGTGACAACTAGTAAAGTTTTAGAATTAATTCATTTGGATTTGTATGGTCCATCTCCGATCCAAAGTTATGGAGGTAACTTCTACACTTTAATGATCATAGATGATTATTCAAATTACACTTGGATATTATTCTTAGAAAACAAGGATGGTGTTTTGAATAAATTCAACATTTTGAGAAAGAAACTTGAAAACTTACTTGATTGTTCAATTGTTTCAATTAAAACAAATCATAGTAGCGAATTTGATAAAATGCAATTTGGAACCTTTTGTGAACAACATGGAATATCTTATAACTTATCGGGCCCGTTCACTTCTCAATCGCATGAGATTGTTGAAAGAACACATCGTAAGTTAAGAAAGATGAGTCGTGCAATGCTTGACGAGCAATCCATTCCACAAAAGTTTTGGTGTCATGCCCTAGATACCGCTTGTTACATTTTTAATAGAGTCTACATAAGGAAGGTAATTAATAAAACACCTTATGAAATACTTAGGAATAGAAAACCATCCCTAGAGTATTTTAGAGTATTTGGTTGCAAAATATTTATACTTAACACCAAAGAATATCTCACCAAATTCGACCCAAAGTCGTATGAAGGTGTGTTCCTAGGATACTCTCAAACTAGTAAAGCATACATAGTGCTTAACAAGGAAACAATGAGGATTGAGGAATCTCTCAATGTGACCTTTGATGAGAGCATGCCCGAGCCTAGATCATCTCCTTCGGTAGAAGATGATGTGATCAATGAATCTTTAGTTCAAGATCAAAAAGGGTCGCCAACATTACAAGTTAATGATTCGGATAAAGGCAATCCTAAGGAATTGAGAGAAGCGAGGGGTCATCCTATACAACAAGTCATTGGTGACTTGAATAAAAGGACACTTAGGTCACAAAACAAACAAGTCTAATGATGAGTGTGTAAATACTCATCATTTTATACCAATCTGAACTGCCAAAACATCCAAAAACACTCAATATTGCATCAAAATAGTGAAAATATCTCAGGAATGTGTTTTATATGTTTCAAATGCAAATTAATCAAAAACATATGAAAAACGCACAAAGTTTGCATAATTGGCAGTTTCAGTCCCTCAAGTTTCATAAATTGGCAAAACTAGTCCCTGAAGGTTTAAAATTAATAAAAAGTCAACTTAAGTCCTTGGGAAGTCAAACTTATTCAAAATTAGTCCCTGGATGAAAGTTTAAACAAACTGGCAACTTTTACCCCTCAAAATCCAAAATTGACATAAAAGGTCCCTAAACTTTTAGAAATTGACAGAATTGGTCCCTGGTGGGATATTTTTGAAAGAAAAATCGTTTTTGGTCTTTGTTCTATTCATATTTGGTAGGAATGATCCTTGGGTGAAAATTTGAAGAAATTACAGTTAGGTCCCTAAAGTTTCACAAGTTGGCGGTTTTGGTCCCTGGGCATTTAAAAAATGGGAAATTATCAAAAGTGGTCCTTGGATAATTCAAGATTGGCAAAACTCATCCTTATGATTACTTTTGGAAATTTACACATCAAGTCCCTCACTTTTCAGAATGTTTCAAAATTGGTCCTTGTGTAACATTTCTACAAAACCATACGGATCCTTAATAACTATTAAAACCAAAACAAACACCCCATTACCCAGCCCACACATTACCCAGCCCATCACCCAATCCAAGCCCACCCCGTCCCTTTGGTCAACCCGGTCAAACACCACCATCCCCTTTACCACTTTCCCCCCAAAACCACCCCATCTCCCAAACCAGAATACCAGTAGTATTTCCCCCCCCCCTCTTGCTCCACTTGAGCCTGCACCACCACCCTTATCCTCTCCCCTCACACAACCCAAGAACCTATCACCTCAACCCCCCCTAGGGTCTGTTACAGACCCATTTGCTTAAAAGAAGCATTTCCCGCCAAAATTAGAGAGAGAGCAAGAAGCCACCAAATAACTATTTTATTGCTGGGATTTGACCCTGTGGGTCCCACAAACACATTGGAAGGCTTATAAAGCATGAAGAAGCAGGGGAAAGAAGACAAGTAGTGTAGTGTAGTTTATTTTCAATTTTTCATGTCGTTCTTAGGATAATAATCTCAATTTTCCTTGTAATCTTATCTCAGTAGGTTTAAATCTCATTTGTAATCCAATTTCTTAAGTTTAATCAAAGTTTAATTTAGTTTCAAAAAAAAAAAATCAATGGAAGTCAAGCTACAGTACATGGAGGTTTATGGGTGATTCATGGTTGAATTGTGTTTCAAAAATGGTTAGCAGCCTATCTAAAAAATAGGCTTTGTTCTGATTTAAACCCTATGTCAGTTAGGGTTGGACTTGGTAAAACCTTATTCTCATGATTTCTGTTTTCAATTACATCAATTTATCATAATACTTTAGCCTTGCTGATGCTAGTTTATCTTTTAGATTTCAATGCTCATTAAGTATAACTAAATCATGGTTTAGCTTAAGTTTGGTTGATTGCTCAATAAAACTAATTGTGCTCATCATTCCACCTTAACTGATTTCAAATAAATTAGTTTGCATCTGCTTGATTTAATTGTGTTTAGTGTGTCACTTTTTCCTATTCAGCTTCCACTTACCTAAGTGAACTGTTCTACGCTTATTATTCAGTATTTGTAGTGTTAAAATTTCATAGTTGTAGTTTTATGTAGTAGTTATAGGGGTGTTTGGCATAGCTGTTATTACAACTTACTGTTATTATTAATGTTTAAAGTCTGTTGAGGCACCATACATAGGCTCTAATTAGCTTAGTTGAGCCTTTGGATTGGTCTCTTTTAAAGCAAAAGTCAAGATTGCATCTTTGTGATCACAACAGCCAAGCTGTTGTGATTTGAGGTGTTAAAAACTCAAACTGGACTCACCTAGGGTAGGGTTAGCTTAATTTGGTATCATCTTAACTTATTTTAGTATAATCAGTCACCTAGATTAGATAAAAATCCAATAAAGTCAATAAATGATCAAAAGTTGAAAAAGTCAAAGTTTTCAATAGGCAGAAAATTCAAAAGTCCAAGGATTTTTATAGATTTTTGTATGGTGATTCAGACCATGAGCTTTTGAGTATTTGTAGATTACCACCTCAGCTTTACAGTCCCATAATCATTAGATTTTTAAGATTTTATCTGTGGGCCCCACAACCCTCCAAAGAGGGCTGCACGGCAACCTGTTGCTCTGCATCAGCAGATATCACCACACCACCACCACTTTGGTGGTGGTTTGTGGCCAACTCAGTGGGTCATAGAGTTTCAAACTTGGTTTTCCCAACCCCCCTCCTACCAGGGAACAACCCTTGACTTTTAGTTTGACCCCAAACCCAGTGGACCCCACTTGGAATCAACCCCAAACCTTGTCCCCATTTTGAGTAACAATAGGATTTTGGAAGTGCTTATGTGTGACTTATTTGCATATTCAGTGGTCCTTATTTGATTTTTCTTGCTCACACATGTCCACTCAATTAGTTTGAACCAGTTTTCACCATAGTGGGTGATGAGGCGAAAAATGATCCGTTTTTAGGGGGTCATTTAAGCCCGAATCTGACTTTATTTGATCAAATATTGCCCTAAATCGTTCCTTTTGTGATTTTAGGTGTTTGGAGAGTGAATTCTGGAAAAGAAGCTATTTTGAACGTTTTTGGAGCATAAAAGTGAAGAAAACGGCTAAGTACCTAATTTGCATGCTGAAAATACAAGGTGACGGCGTCAAGACCAACATCTTGACGGCGTCAGACATGAAGAATTAAACTCCGAAGGTGGTGACGGCGTCAGAAGGACTCGTGACGGCGTCAAAGTGGCAAAATTAATATACCGTGGGTGGTGACGGCGTCACATAGGCCGTCATAAGTGGATCAAGGCCGTCCGAGGAGGTATATGGCGGCGAGGTGACGGCGTCAGAAGTTACTCTTGACGCCGTCAGACTGTTTTTCCTATATATAGTTTTCTAGTTTTTTCATAAAAAAAGGGGAGAAGTTTTGGTGAAATCCTAAAGACGATTTTGGTGCCTCTTTTACAGGTTTTTCAAGGGTTCCAAACCCTTGAGACCTTGCATTGTAATTGAGATAAGTGTACTTTCAATTCAATCAATATGTCTATGTGTTGGTTGTTTATCTCTTGTTCTTGTCTCAATTCTACTATGCTAGGCTAGATCTCTCTTGTGTTTGCTCAGATCTAATGAAACCTAGATGTTGATTATGTGTTGATTACTTGTCTATTCTTGTTTTGAATGAATGATTTATATGTTAGGCTTAAGAAAACTGGCAGATCTCCAAATGGTAACATGCTTGAACGTCTTAAGAAACATGAACCGAGGCGTACTAGGTCTTTATTGGTTGTATTTAATGCATGAGCCACTGTTTACAATCCCTATAGTTGTGCTGGGTCATGGTGTAGGAGGAGATAAGAGCTCATAAAGTTGGGGAGTTATGTATGCCACCCCACGAATGGTATTAAGGAATACAATCCGTCATTCATACAAGTGTAACAAGTAATTAACATGTAAAAGATATCTAGGGAGTAGTGAAGTCTAAGTAAACACAATTTCTCCAACCACTGCTCACAACCTTAGTATAATTTAGTTTAATTTCATTTTTATTATTTTATTTTGATTGCATCTTAGCTTTGGGTTAGTTGAATAGCAACTAATTCCGCCCACTCCTTCAAAACCCGAGATTTTACTTGCTTTCATAAAAATATAAAAATACAAAAATAATCATCTCTCACCTCTAGAACTATTAATTAGGTTTTCTAATCCTAGCGACACTATTCCTAAGCTGAACGATCAATCCCCCGGTACTTGTCACTATACTATACTACAACGATCAGGTACACTGCCTGGTGGGGGTTGTAAGTTTCTCGAGATCCCTCGAGAGGTAAAGCAAGGTGCGATTCCCACGCATCAAGTTTTTGGCGCCACAGCCCGGGGAATAGTTATTGTCTAGGTTAGGATTTCTTTTTATTAGGTCTACTTGCTAGATTCCTTTCTAGTAAGATTTTATTTTTATTTTTTTAGGTCTTCTTTAGTCTATCTTTTTCTTTGTGTGTTTGTTCGTAATTTCCATTGACTATTCCGTTCACCATTATGGAGTACGCGAATCCACCATACCACCAACCAAAAAGGCCATTCTACCCTGTTGACATCTCGAATTTCAAACAATATCGAGATGAACCCATATATGATGCATGGACTCGTTTTAAAATTTTACTTCGAAAATTCCCTCATCATAGTTTCTCTTTAGCATCCCTAACCGAAACCTTTTACTATCGTGTCAACCAATGTGACCAAATGCGCATCGATGATTTTGCCAATGGGGGCCCTAGGGAAATAAATGATGAATAAGCGTGGGATACCATAGAAAACTGTGCCCAATATTATTATAGAGTAGACAACCCAACAAACAACATCACAAATCAATCAAAAACAAGTTTGAAGGAGCAAACAGGAAGTTTGTCTGGGGATGAATATACTCATGTTGAGATACCTAGTTGGATGGCACCTAATATCATAGTACAAAACAAACATATAGGTAATCTAGGTACAATGGAGGATGAGGTGGATAATCCAAGCCCACAAAGTACCCCACAAGTCCTACCATCATTTGAGGCACATACACCGCCCGTGACTTACCCGGAAGAAGCAGAAGAGACTATAGGAACCCCAATTGAGGTAGAACCCTTGGACCAAGCACCACTAGAGGATATAGGTTTGAACACTTGTAGTGATAACCTTACTCCTAGTTCTAGGGAAGTTCCTAGTTTTGATGAACCAGAGCCTCAACCAAAACCATTACCTAATCTTCCGTCCTTGGATGAAGATTTAGGAATTGAAATAGGTCCCGATCCACCCATCAAACCATGTAGTCCGGGTAGTTTTACGTTGAAGGTAGTAGACCCCAAGCCTTGTAGAGAGGAAGCAAATATAGGAGTGGAAAATGACCTTACATACTTACGTCACCCATTCATGATTGATCATAAGAAACATTATGGGTTTAAACCGGGTCTATTGGGTCAAGATGGATTCCCAACTAGGAATCTCTCGAAGTTGTTAGAAAATGATCCCTTTCTAGGAGAAAATCTTAAACCACCCGTTAACCCGATTGAATTTGTTAAGGTTATGATGATAGGAGCACAACCCTTTGAGCATATAATTCATCCACCACTCTTTCCTCACATGGCATATTTCCACCCTAAGGGTGTGTATCGCTACTTCCACCCGCACTTAATTCAAAGTGTAGGGAAAACCTCCCCTATTTCCATTAAATAAGGGTAGAGTCAGGCTCGTGACTCGAACAAAAACAAGCGCTTCTTGGGAGGCAACCCATGTTTTGTGTGTTTTTATTTGTTTGTTTGTCTGTTTGACTTTATTTGTTTCGGTATGCATGTTTTATTTTTATTGTTTGTGGCTCATGTTTCAAAGTAAATTGTGAAAATGCTTTATTTTGTTTTTAATTTCGTCTTAATTGCATATAAAGGTATTTTGCAAAAGATAAGTGTAAGGGAGATCCAAATTTGTTTATAAGAACAAAATTGAGCATGAACCACAACAATATTAAATGGACATGTGTATTAGTACTTGTTAGAGTCAAACGCTTGTATCGAGTCGTAATGATGTTTTGCAGGATTTTCCAGGAAGTAGGATGATGTTTTTCCAGAAATTTTCCGGAAACTTAACATAAAGATTTCTGCAGGTCACTTCTGACGGCGTCACGAGTTTAATCTTGACGGCGTCACGTGTAAAAATCTGGAAATTTTACCAGTTTTGTTTTTCTAACGGAGTCTTATGGTTTTTGTGAATTATTAAGTTTTATAATCTCCAGGAAATCTGCAAATATTCATTCCACAAGCATTATATCTTTAATTGTTTTGTTTTTATTCCTAAGTCTGGAATTACATCTTGTTGTGAGTTATCTTTGTTCGGCTTGATGCTTTGGGTTTTTGTAGTTGTTCTGTCAGGATTTACAGGTTATGTTCGACAAGGAGATGATTTATATTCTGGAAGGGAAGCTTTGATTGTTCATTTTCTTGGAGGAAGATCTAATCTGGCCAACCTAAAATCCATACCGAGCGAATCAGGGGAGTATTTGATTTCATTCTCTTTACTTTTTCACTTTTACATTCTTTACTTGAACATTGGGGACAATGTTCATCTTAAGTGTAAGGGGAGGGTAAAAAGATGATACCTTACATATGTATTTTCGCTTGAGTTTGTTTTGTCTGATAGTAGATGAGTAATAAAACTACGAGAAATACTTGTTAGTGTAATTTTAGCGCCAAATTTAAAATTTTTTACAACATTTAGGAGTGAAACTTTAGCCATAGCAAGCGTCTCATGGATAGGAGGTTGTATGACTAGCACATAACCGTATATTCAGAAAAATTTTTCACCCAAAAATGTGAGGTTCGCCTTTAGATTTGATAGGAAAAGCATTTATTATTGGTGCTTATGAGTGTACCGGTAGCATTTAGATTCTAGAACTTGCGTTAGTGATGCATCCCGAGACCGCTAGTGAGACTACATTCGTGTGGTAGGATTTACTACATGATAAGAGGCATTAGGATCACCCTTGTGTTAAACCCGTATTACAATTACTTGACCATTTAAGTCATATTACTTGGCTAGTTAAGTCAACTAATTTTTCCCACACCCTTAGCGTTGTACTCATTTTTAGTACACGAAACCCCTAGTACACCCCTCCGAGCCTATCTTTTCGTTTCTAACTTTAAGCATTTTACTTAAAGGAAGAATTTGTTACACCCCACTTAAATGTACACCCAAATCGCCTTAGCCTTCCGTGTATGCGCTCATTTTTAGTGCATTATTATTATTTGTTAAACCCTAAGTTAACTTTCTAATTGATTACATGGTTGCTAAGTCGAGTCATATCCTTGTACATATTGTTTTGGGACGATTGGGACTCATGGGTAAGTACTTATTTTATGGAGTAATGGGGAAGAACATCACTTATTACCCCCATATGTACGTTAATCTTAAAAGTGCTCCAAGTGTTTTGATTTTCTTAATTCGAGTCATTAGATTAGTTAATTGTAAAGTATGTAAAGATTCAAGTGTAAGGGGAATGTTCATTCCCTATGATGTATTACTTTGGATGGTAGGGTAAGAGTGTATGCAAAAAAAAAAAAAAAAAAAAAAAAAAAAAAATAGAAAAGAAAAAGAGAAAAAAAAAAACATACGGACTACCATCCCGTTTTCATTCTATGTTTATTTTATATTTTTGTTATTTCTCATTTATTAGCTTAAGTCGAGTCTAGTCTTGGCTTAGCAACGCCAACTTGTACATGTAATTAACTAAGATTGTTAACTCGCCACCAGTAAAACTCCCTTTATCCAACAAAACCGTGTAATTCATATCCCTACACCTAACGTTATAACCCTTTAAAAGACCTCTTTGATAGTTTATCCTAGGTGCTTACGCCATGTGGTGGAGGTTTGATCCTTTCCCAAGCCTATGATAATCTATTTTGCTATGACAGGTAGTGAGAGATATCTTCCATTTCCATAATGTTATATTACTTTATTACACCCGAGAGATGTGAGTATCTAAACACTATTTGTGAGGTGCTTGTGTATGACCTCCGTGCTTGTCTATTGGTCTTTAGTGGAACGATTATTTGTTGTAATTACTTTTATATTAGTGTTAAATGACCCCTAACTTGTCTTTTGAATAGAATAAAAGCTCATTTGCTTGAGGACAAGCAAATCTCAAGTGTAAGGGTATATGATGAGGCGAAAAATGATCCGTTTTTAGGGGGTCATTTAAGCCCGAATCTGACTTTATTTGATCAAATATTGCCCTAAATCGTTCCTTTTGTGATTTTAGGTGTTTGGAGAGTGAATTCTGGAAAAGAAGCTATTTTGGACCTTTTTGGAGCATAAAAGTGAAGAAAACGGCTAAGTACCTAATTTGCATGCTGAAAATACAAGGTGACGGCGTCAAGACCAACATCTTGACGGCGTCAGACATGAAGAATTAAACTCCGAAGGTGGTGACGGCGTCAGAAGGACTCGTGACGGCGTCAAAGTGGCAAAATTAATATACCGTGGGTGGTGACGGCGTCACATAGGCCGTCATAAGTGGATCAAGGCCGTCCGAGGAGGTATATGGCGGCGAGGTGACGGCATCAGAAGTTACTCTTGACGCCGTCAGACTGTTTTTCCTATATATAGTTTTCTAGTTTTTTCATAAAAAAAGGGGAGAAGTTTTGGTGAAACCCTAAAGACGATTTTGGTGCATCTTTTACAGGTTTTTCAAGGGTTCCAAACCCTTGAGACCTTGCATTATAATTGAGATAAGTGTACTTTCAATTCAATCAATATGTCTATGTGTTGGTTGTTTATCTCTTGTTCTTGTCTCAATTTTACTATGCTAGGCTAGATCTCTCTTGTGTTTGCTTAGATCTAATGAAACCTAGATGTTGATTATGTGTTGATTACTTGTCTATTCTTGTTTTGAATGAATAATTTATATGTTAGGCTTAAGAAAACTGGCAGATCTCCAAATGGTAACATGCTTGAACGTCTTAAGAAACATGAACCGAGGCGTACTAGGTCTTTATTGGTTGTATTTAATGCATGAGCCACTGTTTACAATCCCTATAGTTGTGCTGGGTCATGGTGTAGGAGGAGATAAGAGCTCATAGAGTTGGGGAGTTATATATGCCACCCCACGAATGGTATTAAGGAATACAATCCGTCATTCATACAAGTGTAACAAGTAATTAACATGTAAAAGATATCTAGGGAGTAGTGAAGTCTAAGTAAACACAATTTCTCCAACCACTGCTCACAACCTTAGTATAATTTAGTTTAATTTCATTTTTATTATTTTATTTTGATTGCATCTTAGCTTTGGGTTAGTTGAATAGCAACTAATTCCGCCCACTCCTTCAAAACCCGAGATTTTACTTGCTTTCATAAAAATATAAAAATACAAAAATAATCATCTCTCACCTCTAGAACTATTAATTAGGTTTTCTAATCCTAGCGACACTATTCCTAAGCTGAACGATCAATCCCCCGGTACTTGTCACTATACTATACTACAACGATCAGGTACACTGCCTGGTGGGGGTTGTAAGCTTCTCGAGATCTCTCGAGAGGTAAAGCAAGGTGTGATTCCCACGCATCAGTGGGTCCCACTCAAGCTCAAATGAGCTTATTTGCTTAAAAAGTCAACTGTGGTCAACTGTCAAGCCAAATAAGCTCTCAAGTGCTTATTTTTCATTTACAAAAAAGTTGTTTTCATTAAAAGTAGTTGTTTTTAGGTATTAATCAAGTTTGTAAAATAAAAATCCAAAAAAGTTAATTTAAAATTAAGTGATAGTTTCTATTTAATTCAATTTAATTTTAATTTTCATTTTTAGATTTTTATTAAGTATTTAGTATTTTTATATTTTTATTAATTACCTTATATAGTATAGTAATTTTAGTAAAATTTTCAGATTTTTATATTACCATTTAGTATTTATTAGATTTAATTCTAGTTTTCTTAATTATTAATTAATATTAAGTTTTAAATAGCATCTCTAGTTTTTATCAAGCATAATCTAATTTTTATATTTTTCCTAGTTCTTATATAGTATAATAGACTTTTTGAAAATATATTTTGAAATCCTACTGTTCATTTTATATTTTTCTTATTTTAATTGTTTAAATTAGACTTAAGTTAATTAAAAGGTAAATAATTAGTGGATAAATCTTAAAACATAATTTTTAGAATTTTTATAATTTTGTAGGATTCCTGTGATGGTTAATTAATTTTATAAATTTTATCTTAATTTTCTAAGTTAATTTAGTATTAATATTAATTAAAAATAGTTTAATTAGTTTAATTAAGTTAAATAGTTTTTAATTTATAAAAAACCCATAAAAAGACAAAAATATTTATTTTTATTTTTTATACTTTCTTCAAGTTCTAATTTAGGTTTAGAAAATATTTTTGCTAATTTTTAGTTTAATTTATATCATTTGTCATTTTTAGTTAAATTAAATTAGGTTTTAATTTAGATTTTAAATAGTTTTAATAATTAAATAATATTTAAATAGTATTTTAATCACTTTTATAATTTCATTTTCATTTTTAATTTTAAGTTTCAAAAAAGTGTCAAAAGCACCCCCTGTAGTTCGTTAAATACCAAAATCCCACTTTTTCAGTCCGATTGCGTAAATCTGAATTGTGAATACGTGCATATATCTGATATCTGATTTTTGTGAATATTATATCTGTGTACAAATACCAAAATAACAGTAGCAATATCAATTCCACATCATCTGGCTACTGTCCTCAGTGCCACTTTCTCAAAAAACGATTTCCAAAGCACCATTTCAATCTTGCTGGGACTTTAACGACCCGGGGAAACACTGTACTATCCACGGAGTATTGATTCTAAGCTGTTTTTGACTAATTGACCTTGGTCAATTATATCTGACGGTTTAGACCCAATCATCTAACTTTTGGCATGACATTTTTCAAAAGTCCAAATTGCTTTGGGATAGGTTTTGATGCTAAAACATGCATCTTAGGAGAACAATCTTGGATACTATCAATTATGTGATTAAGCCTTATGTGGAGGCATGGAAGGAAGATCAAACAAATGTCTTCCAAGAGGGAAGATATGTATCAATTCATTATTCAAACTATAATTGATAGTATCCAAGATTCTACATGTCTATACTATGTGCTTGAACAAGAAAACTTGACACAAAATTATCTTGATTCATCTTGAAAATTTTGTCTTAGATATGACGATTCTTCACAACTCACACTTGTGTTCAAGATCTTGTATCCAATTCATCTTGTTCACCCTATGTGATAAACTACATGTTGCATGTTTAAATTAAATTGAATAATACTATCTTGCAATAATTAATTACTTGTAGTTTCATGCATATGTTTAAATGCATGCATGATAAAATTATGTGTACTATCATCCTCTTTTATTCCTTACACCATCACATGCTTAATGAAATATTGGTACATGATTTAGATGTCTTAGCCATCTCCTCAAGCATCTTTGTAGTTGAACTCATCATGAACATGAAAGACTAGTCTCTTTATTCATACCTACCACCCCTCTTCATCCTATATAAATCACATTATTTCTTGCATCTTCACATACTTCTTGTTCTTCTTTCAAAACTTATATCACCTAGAAAATTCTTCTCTCTAAAATGAGTAATGCTTCAAACAATGACTACAAGGGTAAGTCCATTGTGATTGATGAAGAACCAAATGATGAATGGGAAAATCCATCATGTATGGATAATCAAATACTTAGGAATTATGTAATGAAATGTTTGTGGAGTGATCCCATATGGTACAAAACGGGGTACCCTCTCCCTCTCAAACTTGATGCTTCAACTCATGACCATGCACGTAGGTGTAAATGTTGTGAGAAAACAATCAAGATTGAGAATGATGTTAAGGATCTTCAAGAGGAGATGAGGGAGTTGCATCTTGCCTACAAGAACAATTTCATGATGTTAACAAATGTTGTGAAAGGTCTTGCAAAAGTTGCGGCTCAAAAGCATAAGAAATAAGGCCACTTGGGCAACTTTTGTTGTAGGTTATGTGTAATATAGTTAGTCACCATATAATATTGTGCTTGAATAAGGTGATTGAAAAATGTGTCTCTAGCTTATATTAGGAATTGTCTTTGTTGTATGCTTTATGCTCTTCTATGTGATATAAAATGTATTATGGGTTATATGTGAAAATCATGTTTGAATCATCTCTATTTTTATATAGTGCTCAACATTTGGATTGTGGAGTCATCTTGGACACAAATATACTTATTGTTATAATGTGGACTAACCCATGTTACAAGTCTCCAAATGGTAACTTAACCCATTTTGGAACTTTCACATGTGAGGATTTCTTGTTGGTTGCATGTTGTGATGTCTATGTGGAGCTAGGCCACCGCAAAGGTGAGGCTCTTGACCCATGGATCCCTGCCTTGTAACAAGGAGGAGCAACGATCTAGGGGGAGTTATGTTCAAGGGGGAGCACATTCGGTCCCGCCTTTTTGATTCGATAAAAAGGGGGAGAAAGAAAGAAAGAGCATGAAGATCATCGTGAAGACCATCAAGTAATGATAAAGGCTTCATCAAATTACAAGACAAAGGTCTAGATGCAAGCTACACCAAAGGCACGCTTTGTCTTCGCTAAGTTTGGTAATTTTATTTGCTTTCGGTTTTTATTTGTCATCATCAAAAAGGGGGAGATTGTTGAGGCAACATGATCAAGATCTCTTTATGTTTTAATGAAGACAAACAAACCATCGAAACACATAAAATAACAAATGTTAGCTCAAAATCGTCGGAGCCAATGTTTGCTCCTGGCGCGTTGCTCGCGCATCAACACGCGGGTGACGCGCCAGGAGTCTGTATGGTTCCGGGCGAATTTTGAAAGTCGGCTTTCCCCTTACCCAAAAAATGTGGATCTTTCAATACAGGTATGAATATGTTATGTGCTTAATTAAGAACACTCGAAACGAGTTTTGAGACTTGAGAGATCCTACTTTTAAAACACCCATTTACGGGAAAACGCCAACTCATGTTTTCTAACTATCGCCTCTAGCCAAGGCTTTTCTAAACTTAGGGAGCTTATATATTTCACATGACATCGTGTTGAAGCATCCATATGCTCATATCCTGTGTTTACGTATTCTCTAATTACGTAACGGGTTTACTCCCTTATTGGTCAAACTAAGTCAAAGGTCACTTTGCGTAAACGCATCCTTTCCCACTTGGGTTATGCTTTACATCAAGGCAAAGCACTTAACTTGTTTGAACCAAGGTATTAGTTGAGAACGTCGAGTCGTGGAAAGTCACGAGATATGGAACTATGGATTCTCGACGTTGTGTTACTTGAACTTATAAGTAACCTATGATTTTCTCAACTTATAATCTTAATTGTCTAAACCTTTTCTTCTTAATGACAATTAGATTATGCCTTAATATTCTTTTAATCCCATTTATACATAAGAAAAAACCAATCATATCCAAATCAAATATTCTCTTACACAATCTCTTACACCCTTACATATTCCCTTACACACTACATCTAAACCATCCATTCCCTTACAACACATCTCAACCCTTTATTTTCAACACATGTGGAATTGTTTGAAACCCTAATGAGGCTCCTCCCATCCTAGCCATTGAATTCAAACTAAACTCATCTCAACCATCCATCCAATCTCTCCTATCTATGCCACCACATGTGATTGATCTTAGCCATTGAATTCAAATCAAAACAATCCCAACAATTGATTCACCCTTTCCCCCCAAGCAAAGCATATTCCTTGGAATATCCTCCTCAACTCTAACCTAAGCATGTTTGATCTTAACCATTCATTTCAAATGAGATCATCTCATCCATCCACATTCCCCACATGCAAAATTATTTGAAAAGCAAGGGAGGCTCTATTTGATCCTAGCCATCCAATTCAAACCATTTCATCTCAACCCTCCATCTCAATCTTCCCCCAGGCATTGGAATACTCCTTGGCATATTCTTTCTCTCTTTACTATGCCATGTGAGGAGATACACTTCTACCCCTTCCAAATTACCCTATCTACACTTTAAACCCTTGGTAATTTGGTTTCTCTTTAAACACTTCACAAACGATTTCCAAATTGGCTATTTGAGTTGGTAAATGTTAGAATGATTAATGTTAATGTTTAGTGTGAAGTACAATTGGGGGTTTAGCAAGGATAGGTATTTATAAGATCCAAAAATCCAACACTTGGGAAACATTTACAGACGCCTGGCGCGCTGCCCGCGCGTTGACGTGCGGGTGACGCGCTGGCCTCGGTAAAATTTCCCAAGTTTGGGTTCTTGGCCTATAAATACCACCCTTGCCTCTTGTATTCCTCACCCCTTGCCATTATTCTTTCTCTCTAGATTATTTCTCTCAATCTCTCTCAAATCTCTCTATCTTTAATCTTGTGTTCTTGATTTTCATACTAACATCTTTGAAAGAACACATATCTTTGCAAGGGAAGAATCACAAGAACCTAATCCACTCTTGTGATTGTGTCGAGGGTCTTCTATCTTATACCCTTTCTATTACAATCGAGTCTCTAGGTTAGGTTAGGACTTGGTTGATAAAACAAATATTTATTCATTCATTTGTTTGTAAGGGAAGTCTTGTGTCTTGGTGACCAAGCCTAGATCATTGGGGATCTAGTTGGGGTTTGATACTTCCAGTGGGAAATCTTGGTAGAGATCTTTGTGATCCATAGGTGAAGTCGAATCGTGAGATTCTTTTGGGTGGTTTTCGAGGGCGAAATACCGTTGGTGAGTAACTCCTTCTTTGTGAGCATTGATATTGGTGAATATCGGTGGAGTGAATTGTAACGGTTTGTAGTCCACCAAAAGGATTATACTAGTGAATAGTATTGGAGTCGCGGATTCGCAACTGGACGTACGGATGGTATAAACCCCATCCCGAACCAGTATATATCGTGGTGTCTTTCTTTACTCGCTTTATATACTTTGTTTGTGTTTGTGGTTGTTTGGGTTGATTACACAACCACTTGGTTTCTTTGAGGCTTAAAGTTTTTTTTTAACATCTTAAAAGCCTAAGAAACCGTATTCACCCCCCTCTACGGTTCTACAATGTATAAAACGGACGAAAACGTATGAAAACAGACAAAAACGTATGAAAATAGACGAAAACTTAAAAAAAGACGAAAACGTACGAAAACGAAACCTTAAAAAACAGACGAAAACTTATGAAAACGGAAAAAAAAACGTCTGAAAACTGACGAAAACGTGTATAAACGTATGAAAACAGACGAAAACGTAAGAAAGTGAAAAAAACGTGAATTTAAAAAAAAATACACGTGAATTTAAAAAACCGTGATTTAAAAAAAAGGAAAAAATGTGAATTAAAAAAATGTGTGAAAAAAACGTGAATAATAAAGAAAGGACAAAGAAAGAAAGAAAATAATTAATAAAAAAATCCCACCGTGAATATTATAGAAGTGACCAAGAAAAAGGGAATAAAAAATGAAAGAAAAAAAAATAATAAATAAAAAAAAAAGAAATAAAAGCCCACGTGAATAGGAAAAAAAAAAAAAAAAAAAAAAAAGTGAATAAAAAGAAAGAGAAAAAGACAAGAAAAAACATGGAATTAGGTTACCATATTAAATCTTAGGTTAATCCCCACCATTAGATCAAACTAAAAGAATAGTAGGGATTTATCTCTCAGTATGTAACAAAAACTTAGTCCACAAATGAACTTTTCTCTTAAATATATATATCATTTGATGAGGTTCTTCATTGTGAAGCAATCTATAAAATATTATTAAAGTTTAAGCCCGTTATTCAGTCCAAGAACTTTTGTTACTCAGCCCAACATGGTGGCCAGTATATAATTTCTAGAAACCGACTCACCGCTATTTAGATCATCAAAGAGATAATCATCTCCCATCTTCTACAACCTTCGACATACCCATACACCCAGGATTTTATCAATCAGACCTTCAACCGAATATTCATTTACTATACTAGACGAGTACACGTGCATAGCAACGAGATTTTATAGCGACATATAGTTTATTGATAAAAAAAGTTTATAGGTTATAAACGAAAAATAATAAAAGTTTGAAGATTTGGGGACTAAATATAATAAAACATATAAAACAGACAAAAAATGGATAAAACATAAGAAAAACGGGTGCAAACTCATAAAAACGGGCGCAAACGTATAAAAACGGACAAAAACGTATACAAATTGATGAAAACGTAAGAAAAACGTATGAAAATGTAACCAAAACGTGTTACGGGTCAGCCACAGTGTAACTTATTTGAACGTTGAGTAACCTAATTAACGAACCCGTGAACATGAGTAACCTGGTTGAGGAAAAAAAACTATAGTAACTTAGGTCAAATTTTTGAAAAACTTTAGTAACTTTTTTGGGTAATAACCCAAAAAACAAATAATGATCGACTTTTTTATTTTCAAACATGTAAAGCTTCGAGAGAGAGAGAGAGAAAAAAAAAAAAAAAAAAAAAAAAAAAAGAAAAAACTCAAGATACAAACATATGAATATGTTACTTGATAGTATATTTAAGGGAGGCCCCATAGAATTGATGGCCCTATGCAATCGTCCCACTTGTACAAGTGTTCACCGCCTCTGTTAAAGTGCGGTTGAAAGTTGAAAAAACCCGATATGATCGTGGAGTATGAAATTATTTGTATTCATAAACACACAAAAATATTACAAAGAAGAAAAGCATATAAGAAAATATAAATCGTAATCTTCAAACAAACAAACATAATGTAAGTGACAAAAAAAAAGTCCCATAATATGACATAAACATCTCTTTTTCAAAGATTGGAAAGGATTCATATAAATTCTTCCACAAACTCCAGAATTTGGAAATGAGATGTTTGTGCAACATTTTATAGGAAATATAACCAAGCCTCTACTTTCTTACTTATAAACACATTCAAGTTTTGGCAATGAATCAATGTGGGATACACAAACCTACTTTTCTTTTGTTAAGTTTCATATGCGAACACCTTGTTAGCAGTTCATTTCTTACTTACTATTCTTTTTAATTTGCAACAAAATGTTTTGACTAAAATATTTTAATATTTAATATGTTTAGATCATTTTACCAAGGTCGGATTACAACCTCTTTTTATTTTCTTTATGTATTTTTAGTAGTATTAAGGTGAAAGTGATTATAGGTTGTTAAGGGAAGAGGTGTTTGTGGAGGGGGAAGAGTTGGGCTGTGAGTTAAGGTGTTCGTGGTTGTTGGCGGTTGATGTCGGTCGAGGAAAGGGTGTGTGATGGGGTGGGTTCGGTTCATGGGCGGAGCTATTAAGGGACGGGGAAGGGTCCCGGCTCCGTTAGTGTATTTTTTCGTGATTTTATGTGTTATTTTTTTTTTCTATCTCGGTCCTCAAGATGTTCTTCCGAAAAAAAATTATGTTGGCCCTCTCAAGAAAATTTTTCTAGCTCCGTCATTGGTTCGGTTTGAGGTATAAAAGTTGGTGGAGCAGGTTTGCGAAGGATATGGATGTTCAACATGTGATCTTCAAGTGTGATGTAGCGGTTGAAGTTTGGAAAAAGGTGGCTAGTTGGCTTGATCTTCAGATTCTGGCTATAGATGATATTTTGATAATTTTCAAAAAAAAAAAAAAAAAAGATGATATTTTGATGTTGTTAGATTGGGTGGAAGCTTCTATTTAAGAGGCAAAGAAAAGAAAGGTGGTGGGTGCGATCATATATACTACGATATGGATGCTTTGGCGATTTAGAAACAGTATCGTTTTTCAGGATCCGAAAATGAAGAAAAGTCATATTTTTGATAGCATAGTCATTCATTCTTTTGATTGGTGTATGAATAGATGTGGTAAGTGTAACATTGGTTGGACGTTGTGGTTACAAAACCCAATGTTGCAACATTTTTTGTAATTTTGCTAGTTTCTCTCTAGCTTTTTAATATATTTCCGCCGTTCAAAAAAAAAAAAGTGTAGCCTAAGGGAAAAACGGATTTATCAAAGCATGTCGGGTATGATTGTGTATCTTCAACAGTTTCAAGATACAAAGGATTACTTAGAGTTTGTGCATTAAGAAATTCTAGGCACTAGCACATGGATCGTATGAACACAAGATAAGGTTTTGATTAATGTTTATATATTATATCACCGAGTAAATAAAATAAACCTGAGCTAAGAATCGAACTTACCAATTCAAAAAACACTAAGTACAAAACTCTTGTTCCTGCCTCTTATAAGATCTTTGTTTTTATAGAATCTTAAGGATAAACACATATGAAATAAGAATATAAGGAAACTTATTATTTATTTTTTTACAATTTCCTCTTCAACAAGTCTTCATATATCATTCTATAATAACCTAGAGTCTTCTAAAATTATATTGTTGTAGAAATCTTGAGCTGCAATTTTTCATAAGCACGTACGCTGAAATCGTCTGTTTTTCGGCTTGAGACTGAAATTACTCTTCTATCCTTTCCAGTAGCTTCATACAGATACATTAAAGTATTAAACTAATTTAGGCATACTAAACTAGTATGATAACAATTTAAGTCTTTGCCTCATCAAATTTAAAAGATAGGGGAATTATGACAAAATAGAACGACTAAGATTTTTTCTAATAATGATGATTAGGGATGTCATAAAACCCGAGCCGAACTCGACCCGAACCCGACCGGGTTCGGGTCAACTCGGGTCAAATATCATATTCGGGTCAATCGGGTCAACCCGAATTGACCCGAGTTCTAAACAAGGTCGGGTTCGGGTATATTTTTTTAGCCTTGACCTGACCTGAACCCAACCCGAACCCGAGTTGACCCGACTAAACTAACACTTTACAATGTAAAAATACTCGGGTTGACCCCGAACCCGAGTTGACCAGAACCCGAATTGACCCGAGTTTTAAACAGGGCCGGGTTCGGGCATTATTTCGGAGGTTTGACCCGACCCGAGTTGACCCGAACCCGACCGGGTCAACCCGAATGACAGCACTAATGATGATATTGTTTTGTGGCGAGGTCGAGGCATCTAAAACTTCAATGGTTGGTTGGTTAGCCCAAGAAGATGCATCGTGTTGTACGTGGTTTTCGTGGCCGGAAAATAATGAAAGAACAAGAAGGGTTGTTGGGGTTTGACGTGTTGAGCGGGAATAAAAATTTTGAGATGAAAATTAAACTTTAGCAACCGCCAATCATAATGGACCGGGTTCTAGCACAAGAACGACCTCTTTTAATTCTAGAAATATATACCGTGTTTTCAGCTTACAACAGGTCTAGATACTTTTCAATGTAGACTAGTTTTTACCATGGACACTGGTCTATACAGGCCGGTTCGTAAAAAACCGCCGGTCTTGATTCTAAATTTTTTATGAGAAAACTTTCATAGATGTGTCTTTTTGATGAAAATGTCTCCATGAGAAGTTCTCTATACCTATTTGTGTACATTAACCCTAAAAGGCAAAGCAAAATCTAAGGCTGCCCATAGCAAGGGAGAAGGTATCGACCTTCATTTTACCCGTCGCGTCAGCTTTCTCTCTCTGACAACCTATAGGCGATTTTTTGCCACAACAGCAGTGACCTTCATTAAAATTAACTGGCAGGTGGGAGTTTTGTTTTTATGTGTGTTTATTCGGTCGGCTATACGATCGAAATATAAAAAAAAAAAAAAAAAAAAAAAAAAAAAATGCCTCGACCTCATCGCGACCAATTGGCCACAATAAGGCCGACTAACATTTAAATCGGTCAACCATATGGCGATCAAGATTACTGCGAGTAGCCTAACTACGATAAATGTTACTTACATTTCACTAGCACGTCAATTTCACAACTTGGTTCAACCAAAAAAAGCATCCATAAATATATCAATGTTATGGGACTTGATTGTCCATTAATAATAACTATGGGTAACAAACTTTCCTTTAAACAAAAATGAGGGCTTTTATGAAAGTGTCACCCACTAATAATAATGTATGTGGTAAGGGCACTCTAAAATGTCCCTAAAATAGTTGCTTTGATGCTGTGACAATCTTAAAAGGCCCCATTCTTCCTTGAGCCCCGTCCGTTCATCCAAATTACATGGTGTACAGTATTGATATATCATTGTACTCGTGTAATATTGCGGCGACAACAGAAAAAATACAGAAAATAAAAGTAATTGACATTGATATATAGTATTAGTAAAGAAGAAGAAAAAAAAAGGTTGTGGTTGTTAGCAGTAATAATTGTTGATTGCAGTTATAAAAGAAAATTCATGTGTCATTTATTTATGACGTAAAAGTAAATTAATATACTTGATTATATTATACAACTAGTCATGAGGATAGATTTATGCAATTCTTTAATAAAAGAATATAAGATGTGACTAGATACAAAATATATATTAAAATCACCAACCATAGTAATTGAGTCTTGTAATTTACATAAAACTTATTAATGCATCATGATTAATGTTTATACTAATGGCCACGTAAACTCTTCCTTGAGATAATAAGTTACAAAATTTTAATCCTTAGATTATTGTAGTAATAATTATAGATTTATATCAATATTTAGTTATAAAATTGAATTTTAAAGATTGAATGATCATTATATATATGTCTTGTTAAGAACTCAAAGACCTAGTAAAATGGATGTAATTATACATTCATATTAATATACACTTAGTTTTCTATGTAAAATTTCACATTAAAACTAGATTGTGATTAAAATAGAATTATTTACAAGGAATTTTAGTTGGAACTAACATATGCTAATAGTTAATGACTACCCACAAATGGATATAGAACATACAAGAAAACAAATTCATATATAATTTCACTATATTGATACAAAATGAAATTTTAGACCTAGTAGTAATTAACTATTATCAAAAGTGGTCATGATCAACTTATGCGTGAAAGAAATTTGGAAAATGATTGAAGCGCCGTCGAGTGGTTGCCCACCATTTACCCACCCACCATGTGCTATGTTGGTGGGTTACCTTTCTTTAACCTTTAACTTAGTCAAATTATCTATTTATATATGCCATTTGGAATAATTTGTGCAAATTATACTATTTATCAAACCTTATATTAGTCTTAAAAAAGCTTAGAGATAATGACAAAAGTTTATATTTTCTTCTTCTTATAGTGAGTTTGTACTCTATGTGTAGGTAGCATGAACAAATTAAAAATTATAAACCTATTTTATTTTTATTTTTTTGAAATGGAAACGAATAATGTCTGAATTAAACTATTTATTTTGAATTAAAAATTATAAACCTATTTATAGTGTAAAGACTTTGTTGTATATATAAGTTAAACAGTTTGTGAAGTTTAGAAAATATATCAAATGATGCATGCATAATGTTTATGAAATAAAAGAGTCTATTAGTCGTTGTGTGACATATATAAATTTTAGTGTGATATAATCCAAGATTTAACATAATTTATACTTATTATAGATTAGTTTTTCACTTTTTTCGTATTCACGTACTGTAGTTCTTTCGATTTTATACTTATTTACAAAGCATGTATTTTCCTCTACCAACTGTGGGCAATTTCATGACTAGAGAAAAAATATCTATCCTATTACCCATGCATATATAAGAATCGTAACTTTGATGGGACATCCTGAGCATCTAAAATTTTGACGTGTTCAGTCATCTGATTAACTGAACCCTATTTTCTACCAAATTCTTCTACATCTACGTAAACTAATCAATTAAATAGATGCCTAAGAAAAAAACGTTGTTATCAAGCCTAGGTTGGATCAAGACAATGTCATTTTAGATGGGAGAAATTTGACCTAGTCTTACGATCGCAAAGTCACAAGCAAAGCTTTGACACCCATGTCGATTGTGACTATAGTATGTGTACATGCCACATGGGGTATTCATAATAAGTAATTCTACATTAGTGGCATTATTTAAACGTTGTTGTGATTGGAGTAAAGAAATCATGAATATAACCATAGCTTTCACATAACACACACTCTTAAATTAAGGTGAATTTTGTTATAACAGAAAATTACACTCCCTACAGTAGTACAGTTTATAGAATATATAATTGCATATTGATAACAGTGGGTCTTGTTTGAGTTGGGATATTTATATTAGATTAGTGCAATAATAGACTTCAATAGTTCAATCAATTATTGGTTCCATGGAAGTATTAGGGTCTCTAATTAGTTATTGCTAATAATTGTTTAACACTTTCTCTTTTGTCTTGGTAGAGTAATTGTTGAACACTTTCCTCTCTTTTGTCTTGGTATAGAGTAGTAGCCTTTTGTAGGTAGCAATTTAACATCATACTTAACTTTTGACCAACGAAATTTCATCAAGTTTACCCCCTTTTTAAAACGCGACTTCATCAAATATTTATTGCACCAAAGTGAAATTTAAACAAGAAGTGTTAACGGGAGTTTCTGACTTTTTGGCCGACTAATCTACGGAGTTTTAACCCACTATCACACATAATCAAATAAGGTAAAACCTAAGATCTTTGGTCTAGTGGTATGTTAGTTGCCCACTAACTTAGAGATTGTGGGTTCAGGCTTCGCTGGATGCATTTGTGAGATATGTGGTATAGGTGTGGAAAAAGATTGCCTTTCCAAAAAAAAAAAAAAAAAAAAAAAACTTAAACCCGGTAAAACTCTTCCATTCAGGAGGTGAACGTGGTCACTTTAGAGTTGTTTTTCGAGAAAAGACTTATTTATTAACCTCACACGATTTAGTGATTTAACGTGATAGTCACAACCATTTTGCGACTACAACACAACCGAATATATACGTGCAAGTGTACGGCTAACTCCATCTAGTATTTTGGGGTTTTTTGTTCCGAGACTTTTTCTAAAAGCCTTTTTCTCATAGATTGAACTCTTTGTATTTGAGGTTTCTTGTTCTCAGACTATTATCATAGCTTGAGCTATTTGTATTAGGTTTTTACAATTTCGGGCTTTTATTTTATTTTATTTTTGTCTTTCAGAAAAAAACTCCTATTATAAATAATTCGTGATTAACATTTTATGTTGTGAGAGTGCTACATTGATGTGTAGTGAATTAACAGGGAAGGTCCTTACACAATATCTTAATATGCAAAGTTGTACAACTAGAAGTGTACCATCTAGTAGATAAACTTGCTTTGACGGATCATCAAATAGAAATATGCTTGCAATAAGTGAGAGTTTGAAGCATTATGATCAATTAAAGAAAGTTTTGAAAGCTAGAAAATGTGTTAAGCTATATTGCAAAAGCTTAGTTTCAATGTATGCTAGGGATTGATAAAAACGAATGCATAAGACTTGCTTAAATAAGCAAGAGGTTGGGGACCTCAGATCACGACGGATCCTCCATGGCCCATCGATCCTTTTTGGATCCGTCGGGTCTATTGGATCCGTCCTTCCGGCACATGCCCATTTTATGTTCGCTTTGATAGGTCAGTTCCAAAATCAAGGCATCCTATCGGTTAATCGAAAGTGAAAATTGAGTTTTTTGGTTAATATATCTTAATTGTTCGTCTAAATAAAAAAATCAGCATGATTGACATTTGTCAAAATGATAAAGGAAAATGTAAATTAAAAATGAGGAGTTAATTTTCAAAATTTAGTATTTTATAATTTGATGCAGAAAAAGAAGTATAAAGAAATTGTGTAATTTAACAATCAAGAAACCTAAAAACAAAGAGTGGCTAAATATTAAACTTAAATGTTTAAATTTAAAATAACATTATAATCTATTTGGTTAATAAAATACATTTAAGTCCAAAACTTCATAAAAATAATTATTCTTAAATTTTAAATAACAAATATCGTTTTTTTTTTTTATTTTTTTTTTTATTTTTTATTTTTTTTTAATTTAACTTTTCTTAGAAAAAACATTTATTGTTATTGTTGTAATTAATAATGTTTTAAAGGACAATTAAACAATTAGATCGGATTCTGACGGGCCCTTAGTACAAATTATGTTAAAACTCTTTTAGTGCGACTTATGTTAAAACTTCGCATATGCGAGGATCTAAAACTAGTAAATTTACTAAGGCATCTTTAATATTAGAAACAAATTAAATATTTAAATAACATATAATTTACACTTCATTTACCTAAGTGTCTTTGGAGGAAAAAAAATTACAATTTCAAATAAAGAAAAAAAATCTCTCAACTTAACACTATTTAAATATAATTTTAGAAGTTATTTAGTACACGTACACGTCAGATTTTAGGCATCCCTAGTTATTATGACAAGAATGTACAATCAAAAAATAGTACCAACACACGGGTATTCCATTATTTATATGCAAAACATCTTATCGAACTCATTTACCGACCATGGTGCATATATATCTTTTTAAAAACACAAACAAAACAAAAAAGAACACAAAAAATGAAGAAACAAAACATAACAAATTAACAATAATTATGGTACAAAGGGAGTACATCATAAAACATACTCCCTAACAAATTAACAATAATTATGGTACAAAGAGAGTACATCATCATGTTTATGGTGCTAAAGAGGATTGTTTATGGTACAAAGGGAGTACGAAATGTAACTGGAAGGGTCTATTTATGTATCTCATAAGTCAACTGGCGGCAGCTTGGCCGTCGGCAAAAATTAAAGGGGTGTTAGTGGATTATATGTATTATATGAGGGGTCTTTTCATAAACTTTTGCTTTTTGACTGAGGGACAAATGTATGTTGAGTCTTTTTCCCAAATACTATTTAAACATATCTAGAAGACTATAGCTATGAATTACGTAGTATGTTAACTTGACCAATTCAGATAATGGATGGTTAAATAAGATACGATAATGTAATTGGTGGGAAAATTCAAAGATATTTGTTACTGTTGAAAAAGATATCTTATTGACATAATAATTACAGAGTAAGGATCAAATAAAAAAATTAAAATAAAATAAGAACAATGAGAAACAATCATAGAGAGCACATTTCAAATGCACTTATAAAAAGAGATGCAACTATTTCTTCATTTGAAATGTGTGGGGTTGAAGTAAATCTTTCCTACCTGGCGGAATGTCTGAAATGTCTTCCGTCCTAAGTTTGGAAAGATTCTTCGGATACCTGTATAGACGTAACAAACGCGTTAGCCTCGCCCTGGGCGTGATCTCAGGACCAAGCTCCGGCATGTGAGTAAATATGAGATTGTACCGAAAGGAAGGAATAATAAATGTGTGTGTAAGTGGAGTAAATACTAATGATATGTGTGAGTAAATGAGGGGTATTTATACTACCTTTATGACTGGTTACTATTTCGCCACTGTTCGTAGTACGGTCTTGTCACTGTTTCTGACATTTAGGGTGTGGTGAGCCGAACTACTCCTAGACTAGTGTCAGCTAAAGTGGGCGCGTGGAGACATTACTCTGTGAAATCGGGGAAAACAGCGGCACAATCTAGTCCTTCTGGTTGCGCACCGGTTGACATGATCCTTCGGGATATCGTTCATTCGGTTCTTGTGCCTTCCGGCCATATACGTCGTCATGTGACTGAAAACATTTCTCATTATTCTTATTTTTCTTCTTAGTTAGATCAATTCCTAATAATTAAATAGTCAAATAAGACCATAATATAATTGGTGGAAAGATTCAAAGATATTTATTACTATTGAAATAGATATCTTATTTACATAATAAATGTTTAAATAAGACCATAATGTAATTGGTGGAAAATTTCAAAGATACCATAATGTAATTGACCAATTTACATTAATACGGTTATACGGAGTAAATTAATTATAAAGATGCTAAAACTGGTCTTAAAAGTTGTAAAATGTATGGTTAATCACTTCATAATTACATTCCTCATGTACAATTTGTAGAGCTGTAAACAAACTGAACATTAGTGAACATTTCATGAAATGTTCGGTAAAAAGTTCGTTTATATTCGTTTATTTATTAAATGAACGAACATGAACAATATTTTACGATAATTTAGTTAAATGAACGAACATGAACAAAATTCGTGTCCGTTCATTTATGTTTGTGAACGTCCGATTATGCGTTCGTTAACGTTCGATTATTTTTAGTTATTTATTAATGTTCATATATCATATTTTCTAATTGTGTAATTTTAAAATTGGTTTTTTAAACAAGGGTAAATTGCAAAAATGGTCATTCACGTTCCACGAAATTGCAAAAATGGGACCGAGACAAAAAGTAGTGCAAAAAAGACACCAACGTTCCGAATTTTTGTAAAATCGCCACCGAGAGGTCTTTTCCGTTAGTTTTCCCGTTAAGTTCCACGTCCATGAGGGTAGTATCGTCATTTTACCCCTTTCCCGCCAATAACTTCAGTTGCCAGTGTTTTGTTTTACAAATTTAGTCCTTCAGAGCAATACTTTATATACGGGTCTCAATTTCTTCCAATGAGAACATTAATTTCACAGGTAAAGATCTTGAGAATGGTTAAGTTTTGGCAAAATCGTGCACGCAGTACCCCGATACCTGATTTAGGAATCCTTTATAGTAAGAATACTCTGTTCCATTTTAATGTTTTCCATTTAAACTTGTTATTGTTGTCGGAAGTAATTGATGTTTTATGTGTTCCACAGATTTGAATGAAAATGTGTTTTCTTTGCAAATCCACCACAATGGTGAATTTACCTCAAAACCAGGAAGAAGATATCTCTTTGGAGATACAGATTGGTTTGACGGAATTCACTCTAACGTTTTCTCAATAGAATTATTGGGCGAAATGTTAGAGGATTTAGGTTACTCGGATAGTACCCTTATGTTTACTCACTTTAGGATACCTGGGGAGTCACTGGATGATGATTTGCTACCACTAAAGTCTGACAAAGATGTGAAGACACTTGTGGAGTATGTTCCTATATTTACACAATTGGATTTGTATATTGAAACCGGTGTTTCAATTGTTGAGTGTGAGATGATGGATCGAATGATGACTAAGGGCAAGGGTTTGGTGATAGAAGAAATAGTGGATGATGATATGAATGAGGCTGCTGGAAAGGGTGTTGATGGTGAGACTGTAAACAGTGGGAAATTACTATTGTTAGAGTGGCATAAGACAAGACAACCTGAGAAGGCTGGACCTGTTTTTGATACTGATTCTGACAGTGACTTCCCACCAACATTTTGTGCCGAAAAAATGATTGCAGATCATACAAAAAGGATGAGTGATGAGTTTCAATTCAGAAGGTTATTGAGAGAGATTGACCAAGACTTTACTGTGGAGGATTCAAGTGAGGAGTCTACAGGTTTGCTCGATTTTTATGATATCGATTTTGATGATGCGTATTATGCTGACGCAAGTGATGAAGAGGTTGCTCAAGAATGGCATGGTGACCCATACCATTTAGTTGATGTACCTGAACCTGAATAGATGCATGCGATTGAAGAGCCTCAAGAGCCTGAAGAGCCTCAAGAGATTAGTGACATGTTTGCTGAAATAGATCAAGCATTGGATGAACTTGATGACGTTGTTGCAGCTGGAGAAGGAACAGAGGTGTATGCTCTTTATGCTGAACCAATTAGTTTCAGTTTGCTTCCACTTGTGGATGTTTGATGGTGTTGATGGTGATGATGGTGAACAAAGAGTTCGTGATGACGATGTGATTCTAGATGAGCAGTGTGATGAAATAGTTGGAGATGGTGAACAAAGAGTTTGTGATGTGGCTGTGATACCAGATGATCAGTGTGCTGTAGTAGTTGGAAATGGTGAACAAAGAGTTTCTGATGTGGCTGTGATACCATATGATCAGTGTGCTGTAGTAGTTGGAAATGAGGGATGTATATCAGTTGTTGAAGGAGATGCGATTAAGGACAAAGAGGTTGCTAAACAAGGAGATGAGCCAGTTTAAGTGCTTGAAAAAAATGGAGTTGGGCAAGATGGAGTGATCGTAGAGGACAAGTTTGAAGACCAAGGAAGATCAATCAAGAGGCGAAGACTGATGGCTGACAAAAAACCCAAGGTTGCTGCTGACAAGAAACCCAAGGATGATGCTGACAAGAATCCCAAGGATGATGCTAAATAATGGTTATGCTTTTATGTTTAGGTCAATAAATTGTTGTGATTCTGCTATGGTCTTTTAGTAGATCATTTATAACAATGTTTACTTTATTAATGTTTTTGTATCGGTTATGTAATCTTAACTAGTTTCAATGGTTGCATAACATGTTATCAAATCTAATGGAAGCAAAAAAACTTGGCAATTTTGGGATGCCAAAAACTTGGTAACCCAAACGTTTTTCATTTATTAAACACAATTTCACATGTACTTACCACGTCTATTTCCACATCCATCCAGTAAACAAACACAGTAAAACTATTTTGAATCAAATTTAACAAAAGAATGTCTCAATTTGTCCTTCTTGAGGAACTCGCTGCTGCTGCTAACTCAACCGAGTTACCATACTAGATAACGGTGTTTTTTGCTAGGGAGACAGAGCGTGATGTCAAGTATGCCAAAGAGCTGTTTGTGGCATATCAAGAGTTGCTTGATATTGTCGTTCAAAGGAACAAGATGACCTCCGAAATGGAACTGGTGCGTCCCTCGGTGCAGATGTTCAAATGCTTGGAGTTCTTGAAGAAGCTTCAAAAGTCCGATGTTATGGAGCTTTTGGATTGAAGAAGAAGATGACAGAAGCGAAGCTCAAGCTCTTCAACTAGCACGCATTTGTCAAGGGACTTTAGAGTTTCTTTCATGGTCATCTTTGTTTTGATTGTGCCTTTTATGTTTCCATCCTTTTTATGAATGTTATGTTTGAACTTTAATGATATATTATGATTTTGTTATGTTTCTGTCATCTATGTTTTGTTGTGTTGATTTATTATGTTTTGCTTGTCAACCATTGGGTATTTTTGCAAAAGTCAACCATAATGTTAGTTGCAAAAGTCAAAATTGATTGTCAAATTGGGTAATTTTGAGTATTTTTGTGCCTGCGCATTATTTTTGTGCCTTCTTTTTAGATCCATTTTGGGCAATTCTGAGTATTTTGGTGCATGTACAATCATGTGCAAAAGTCAAACATGATTGTCAAAATAGGCAATTCTGGGTCCTATGTAAATATAACTACTACGAATTAGCCAAAAGATCAATAAATTGTTATGCTTCTGCTATGGTCTTTTAGTGGAAGATTATGTAATCTTAAGTTCTTAACTAGTTTCAATGGCTGTCAATCAATTTGATCCATTTTGAGCAATTCTGGGTCCTATGTGCAAAAGTCAAATATAACGAGTATCCAAAACAAAAGATCAAGGTAAGTTACATTTACAACCATAGCATTTACCATTCATCAAAAGATCGGGACCAAAAGGATGGGGTACATAAACCACTAAAACTAACACATCAACAAACAAACTACACTAATTGCCACAAAATGGCCAGACACCTTCCTCAAAACAAACATCCTCCAACAACGACGACACAAACCCATTCTCTTCATCCGGAACACTCACATCACCAGCATCATCCACATGTAGAGGCGGCGGCAGGCCCTGGGTAGGCGGCAGAGTCTAGTAGTCCTGGTACTCCGGCTGATCAAACGTGGTAACATAAGCCGAAGTGATGGTGGGGTTCATGGGGTTTTTCCTTTTTGTGTTTTTCCTGCTACCACCTCCAACAGGGTCCAGTGTCTGCGTCAGCTACGGCAAAAGTGACGCGGCTGCGATGTGCTGTAGTTGTTGTAGTAGCAGAACTTTGTATCTTCTGAATGACAACGTGGACATGGGCGTTGTTGTGGGGATTGTGTCAGAGTTGTTGTGGTCACTAACGTTGAAGTTTCTTGGTGTGTGTTGGTGGTGGTCGTTGTCGTTATGGTGGTGGTTATGATGGCTGTGTTTTCTGACATTTGTGGTGATTGCATTTTTTGTGTAATCGTTTTTTTACACCGGTCAACTCGAGTCGTGGTGGAGAAGATGTGGGTTGTAGGGGGGTTTATGGGGGTAGATGTTTGATTTTACTTTGCAAATTTAGCCATTGAGGTCTAATCACATTAATACCAAGCACAGATGTGATAATGGCGGCAAATTTAATAAGTATGAACAGTAAAATGATGATACTACCCTCAACTACGTGGCACTTAACGGGAAAATTAACGGAAAAGGCCTCTCGGTGGCGATTTTGCGAAAATGTGGAACGTTGGTGTCTTTTTTGCGCTACTTTTTGTCTCGGTCCCGTTTTTGCAATTTCGTGGAACGTTAAGGACCATTTTTGCAATTTACCCTTTAAACAAAATAATACTTATAAAACAATATATTGTGCATAATTTAATTAACTTTATGTTTGTTTGTCTATATTCATTTATGTTCGATCGTTTATGTTCGTTTACCGTTTGTTTAGTGTCTTAATGAACGAACGTGAACAACTTGTTTTCTTAATGAAAGAACATGAACAAGAAAATTCGTCCGTTTAAACGTTCGTGTTCGTTTATTTTTCCGGTTAAAATTAAACGAACGAACATGAACAAGGCTCCGTTCTTGTTCGTTCGTGCGGTTCGTTTACAACACTAACAATTTCTCTTTATGCTACAAAGCATAGCTTATCTTTAATAGCCGTACTTAAACTTAAGTACATGCAATACTTATTAACCTATCATTCGTAGGCTAATAATGGATATTCAATGGAATTTGAAAAGTAATGGGAACTAAAATGTACCGTACATTAGTTGAAGCTAAGTGAAACACGTACAAAACCTTTTTGAATATAAAATAATCATTAATAGATGGATTAATGTAAAGACCAGAGTTAATAACACCCTTCTTTACGCGTCATGAACCCTCCTTCAGGCGTTGATGGTATCACATCAACAAATCAACAAACATGCACCCATGGTCAACCAGTTTTTTGGTTCGATGGTCATCCCACCACCAAAAAAGTTTTCACACTTTCGTACGTATGTGTGTTATGAGGTATTTTTGTGTTTAACTAAAGTATATTTATATAGTTATTTTGGTGGTCACTACAACAGTTGTTTAGTGATGAATTTCATGAACGGATGAAAAGCTAACGTGAACAAAACTCATTATCTTATATGTGAAATCATTAGAATGTATGCACTTGTATCTACTTGAATCAAGATGATTTATAGAATTATAGTTCTGGTTGGAATACAATTTTCGTACTTTAATAAATAGATCACGCCACAACTAAACAATCAACTAGATTCAGTAATTAATTAGAAGAGTCAAGCTCATATATATAAGGTGTCTTTGTTACTCAAACCAATCAAAAATGTAGGTGCTCCAACAAACTTGCATGATTACATTGTGTCTTTAAGCAATTAATAATACTTATAAAAATCTAAACAAAAAGTTAAAACAACCAGCAAGTTCAAGCCTTATCCATCCATCCATCAACCACTTCGTTAATAAAAGGGCCATCAAAATAATCCCAAGTGCTTTGAACTTTAGAGACAAGACAACTCAAATCTCCCACTTTCTCTCTTAACACACACACACACACACACACTCACACACACACACACACACACACACTTTTTATATATCTCTCTAGATTAATGTAAAGTGAACCTTAGCTTATTGTTTGTCAATGGGCTACAAATTACGTAATACAAGAAGTTATGAAACAGTTGTGCAGTTACTAGCTCTTGCAGCTGCAATTTTAGCACCATTTATGGCTTTCAACTTCATGGATTTAGAGCTTTTTAGTGTCTCCAAATCCATGTTTACAACTTTATGGTCTTCATCAATCAACCCATGGTTATGTCCTCCCTATGTCTATATTCTCATCAACTTTATTATCGTCTTCATTGCTGCATTATCTTTTATCCATTCCAACACGATCATATACGATTCCACAAATGACCATAACCATAACCATAACCAAAACCCTAATGCTTCCTTCATTGACTCTTCACTTGTTTCACAAAGTCTTAATGAAGTGCATGAGCCTTTGGTAGATGACGACGATTTCAAGTTTCGTGACTTCAAGTTTCATAAATTTGAAGACACTTTTAAGAACCAGGACGATTATATAAAGTCTCATAAATTGGAAAGCACGTCTAGTGACTCAAGGCATAATAAGTTGGAGGACATGTTTAAGTTAGACCCGGATGACAATGATCATTCAAAGGTTAAAAAAGTCGAAGAGGTAGTGGTTGATAAAAGGGAACTAAGGAAGTCGAGGACGTTTCATGAAGGTGGATCGAGGTCGAGAGGGCGAAAGGAAAGGTATGTGAGGATACTAAGTCAACAAGAGTTGGATCAACAAGTCGAGGCGTTTATCAACAAGTTTAAAAAGACATGAACACTTAAGAATCATAATCAGATAAAGTTTTAGAGTAATTTGGTCGCGTTTTTTAACCAAATTTCTGGTCTTTATCGATTGCTAAGTTGTTGGTTTTTCTACGTACTAGTGACTTTTATACGACCATCATATTTACAGTTTTATTGTATGATTTTTGTATTTGCTAAATTGCACTAAAGAATACTAAAGTTGGCAGAGGGTTAGTGTTTTCTTGTTAAACAAATACGATAGTTATTTGGTTAATAAAAACTTCAAATAATATATGGTTGAACATCCTCGTACGTTGTTTATGTCTTGAGGCATATCATATCTTGTCCACTAGTGAGTTCAAGTTTTTCTTGTTCTCCTAAAGTTAAAATAGTTGTTACCTCTGGTACTTGGTACTAGTTTGGTGTTTCTGTTTCCTGTTTCTAAATAAGCATGATTGCATGAAGAGGTAAAAAAACATTGATTTGACAAACATGCTAAAGATAGTGATAACAGGTTAAATTTTGTTTGCTAGTTATAGAACCTTAACTTAGTAGACGTGGATAGTATATCAAATGTCAACAACTAAGCAAAAGAATGAATTATAAAAGGAACCAACTATGCAAAAACTACCTAGAATTGAGAAGCTCTCCAAATCAATATGTAGAAGAGAAATGATCCTTCCTTTCAAAAAATTTATATAATAATCATGCGATTGTAAGAGCATTTGGTATGATTAGGGCTGAGCAAACGGACCGGCCGGACCGGACCGACCGACAAAACCGACCGGACCGAGACCGACCGGACCGGACCGACCACATTCGGTCCGGTCCTCGGTCTAAGCTTTTTGCCAAATTCGGTCTCGGTCCGGTCGGTCCGGTCCGGTCCGGTCCGGACCGACCAAAAACCCGAAAAAACTTGCCTAATTGGACCGGACCGACCGAAGACCGACCGGACCGAGACCGGACCGAGACCGGACCGACTATATTCGGTCCGGTCTCGGTCTATGGTTTTCCGGTTCTCGGTCTTCGGTCCGGTCCGGTCTTGGCCGGTCCGGTCCGGTTTCCGACCGATGATCACCCCTAGGTATGATCACCAAGGTTAAGGTTTAATCAAATGTCACTTCAGCGCCACATCAGCCATCAAACTTTAACCAAAACACCCGTTATCATAACCAAACTTTAACCAAATAACAATTTATAAAAACACCCTTTGATTTAGGGGGCAGAAGTGAAAGTAGGAGAGGGTAAGTGGATTATTAATTATTATTTTTTTTTAATTTTTTATTCATGGTACAACCTTAACCTCGCGTTAACCTGGTAACCTCCCTCGTTAACGAGGCTTTAACCAAGACACACGGTATGGTAACGAGAGCTTAACACGAGCATGGTTAAGGTTTAACGAGGGATTCTCGTTAACATACCCACTGCTCTAACATTAAGCGAAAACATATAGAGTAAGAGAAACGTAGTAGTAATCAAATTTTATAATTTAATAATTAGGAGATTGAATTAAAATACGAGATAATAAGAAATAAATTTTAGCTAACTTGTTTCTTTTTGTTGTTTTATGTATATGCATATGCAATTTTTTTTAATTTAAAACACAAACCTTTTCAATTTCGATCTTTGTGTGTATTTTGTTAATGTATAATGATCGTTTTACCCTTCGATGTTAGCAGGGTCGTTAAAAAACATAAGAGTAGAATAACCACAAAATACACACAAAAGTCGAAATTTGAAAAATTTGTATTTTAAGAAAAAGAACCTACACAAAACAACATAAATGGACAAGTAAGATAATTTTTTCGTTCTTGTACCTTAAAAGATTTGCTAAAACAAAATAGTACAATATAAAGTTATTATGTTATACCCTATTGAAATGATCATAGAATCTTTTATATAATAAAAGAATTACATCATATCGGAGTGTTTTTGAAATCCCTTCTCATTGAAAAAAAATTTAGACCAATAGCAAAGCTCAATTTTGCCACGTAGGCGAAATCAAGCAGCGTAATTGGTCAATAGAAAGTCAAAATTAAATTGATTTTGGTCAACCTTTAAAAAATTTGGTGGAGAATTTGATTGTGAAAAAAAACACATGAAAATATAGGTGTTAAATTTATGAAAATAAAAACTTAAAAAAAGATGAGGTAATTAATAAAACATTAGTGGTTGAATTTTAAATATACTATCTGGAGTTAAGTGTAAAATTATAAATCTCCATGTTTTTTAATAACTTTAGATAATAAACAAATAACTCCTTACACATTATACCCCCTATACTTTATAATATAAACTTTCTTTACAATTACATGAGTATTAATATTGGCTTGAAACTTGCATCTATTGAACTTACAAAATTTTATAAATATACAAATTAGGTTTAATATAAGTTAAATATTTTTAAAATAAATATTAGTTTTAAACTTTCATCTATTAAAATAGTTTTTTATTATGTCGTTAAATAAAGACTCATGTTATCCTATTTAAAAGTTTAATCTATGCGTACATGAATTTGAATATTAGATACGGCCAAATTATTATTAACGGTAATATAAATATCAACAACTCATGTAATTATTATTTAGAGTTTATATATGGATATTCTGAATACATTTTTAAAAAACTTTACGGAGTATATTTTAACTTCATCAACTCATTATGTGCTACTAAACTCGCATATTTCGTATAACATGATACCAATTGTTAAAAGTTAAAAAACAACATCGACCATACCATCTATGTCTACTAAACAAAAGTTTATATACGTATATATTTTAAATTATAACAACGACTACGCTCGTGCTACTAAACTCGCACATTTTGTATAGCATGATATTAAATATACGCGATTGTACTTATAACAACAACTCATGTAATTATTATTTAAATTTTATATTCGGATATCCGGAAAAATATTTTTAAAAAAACTTTACGGAACATTAGATTATTAAGTGAGTAAAATCTAACTTAGGCTGATAATTTATAGGTTAAGATTTGATATTAATGACTTAAAGTAGTTGTGAGCTTAATGAGACTGTTGTTAGATTTCAGAACACATTTTTTTTTTTTTTAAATTTAAGATTTTGAATTTAAATTAAGCTGAATTGAATTTGGTGCATCATATATATGTGAATTGATGTTTGATGATTAATTTGAAAACCCTAATTTGTTGTTGGAGAAAATTTTGAATTTTGGATTTTAATTAATGTGTTTTACTGATCATTTCGATACTTTAATAATATTTGAGAAGCCAGAACTAATGGGCATCGAATAAGACACTAAATGTTGATGTAAGTTGTGGATTTATAAACAAAAGGTTCGAATTTCTAAAGTCAAAATTATTGATCACATTTGATCTAATTCTTTGTTTAAATCTTGAATATTTATTAAGTTCTAAGTTTGATCGGGTTATGGAGATTGGATTATTTTAATGGTTTTTTTGGATGATAATTCATCTATTTTGAGGTCATTTGTAAAAGGGTGGGTTTTAATATTTTATTAATGTTCCTTACGTTAATTTTGGACTTTATATAGACCGGTAGTAAACGATGAGTTAAATGCAGGTTTTAACTTGGAATACTGGATGTGTGGGCTATGGGACTGGAGCTACATCTTTGTACGGTTATACCAGTCACATTCATCTTCCTAATGGAAAGGCATTTGGGAAAGGCACCAGAGCACATGAAACAACATTCAACATCGAGCAAAATAAGTTTAAATGATCTATGTTATAATGCTAAACGTGTAAAACGATAATCATATATTGCAATATCTAACAAGGGCTTGAATTTTTTTTTTTTTTTTTTTTTTTTTTGTCGATAGAGGCTGTCATTGCAAAATGATGGTTACGTTGGGATAAGTCGAAAGATGTTCCGCCAAAGGTACTTCTACAAAAGAATACATAAAGCCTTACATTTTACTTGAAGTTGCATTCTCGATGTATCTTAAGTGAAGTGTGAAGTTCAGTATAGTTTGTAAAACTAAATTTAATTTCAAGAGTGGTTATTAGTGAGTTTTTGGAAGTATAATTAATATTTTTCATATATTGTATATTGATATTACAATTTTCAAAATTTTAACATCCACACTGTAGGCATACGTTAGATTTATTAGGTCCATTCTGATATGGTCTAAAAAGTTGTACAAGTCAATACTGAATCGAGCATAATTTTTTATGTAAATATTTGTAAATGATAGTTTAACTTTCCCGACCTGTTTCATAATGGTCAACTTTATTGGTGCTATTGCTACACTTTCAACTTACAATAGCTCAACATATTATACATGCGTGATATAATAGTCCATAATATAACTAACAACATAATATAGTATTACCAAAAGGTTTGCTATCTGTTTTTGTTTAAGAAATTAAAATAACGTCTCAATTTATGGGTGGTGATTAACAAAATGGCAGCAAGGCAATTTATACAAATCACCATTGGCGAATAAAACCCTATCACTCTATGTCACGAGTCATCAACACTCCCCTTCTATTCATTTCAGTAAAAAACTTATTTCTAAAACTATTAGTTATACAAGAACTCAAACACAACAACTTTAATAGACTAACAAATAATTGACAGAGAGATCATCAAATGGACCGCGCAACTTAAAAAAGTTACAATCAAATAATATGTACATTTTGTAATGGTATCATCAAAAAGCAAATCATGTTATGCTATTTGTTTACATCAATAAAAACAACTAACGTGTAAAAAAAGAAAGATTCGAGGGTGAAAATAGAAGATTCATAAGCAGTGGATCGTAATAATTTTGTATCAAGTCTTTAGATGCGTCATTGATATACATTATTTAAAAAAAAGAAAAAAATACGGACAATAACATCTAAAGTAAATATGATCCATCTAAAAGTTTCAAGTGTTATACTAGATGAATACATGTAAAGTTCAATACATTTTAAGAGAATATATTCGTTATTAAATACATGATAAAAGTTTTATATCAAAACCCCGTGCGTGTACGGGTATTATAACTAGTAAAGGGGAGTGATACTTACACTGCATAAATTGATGAATACATCAGAGTTATGCATATACTATGTTATAACATATGCATTATTGATGTGATATTGTGACGTGTGCATTAATTTTTATGATGTAAGTATCAATTCTCTAGAATAAAAAGCGTGAAGTTATCAAATATCAGAGTGATGAAAATGGGTTGTCTCTTTAGTCCGAGCCAGCAAGGTTGGACCCTCGTTTGTCAATAAAAAGCATGAAATTATCAAGGTTGGATATTAAAGGGACTATTGGGCCGTGAGCCCGTGAGTGTCCCATGCCTATTTAAAGAAGAGAAAATTCTAAAGAATAGTCCAAATGAGTATTTTAACTCGCACGTTGTCTAGAGATGGCAACGAGGTCGGGTATGCGGAGAATTATTGATACCATTTTTATCCCTGAAGTTAAAAGGCTATCCCCATCCCCGTCAGGGGACACAATTACGTCCTCATCCCCGTCCTCAATGGAGAACGGGAATCCCTAATGGGGAATTGAGGATTTTTCCCCGTTTCATAATTATAAGTAAAGGCATATTATAAATAGATGATTGTACATAGGTTTCTGGGAAAAAAATCATACAAAACATTTAGATTGTTGATATTTAGAAAACATTAACACGCATAACAAAAATTGTTTCTTTGAAGAAAACTTATTATATCAACCTTTGATCATAAGTAAATATCAACCTTGGATCATATAAAACTTGTATGAATTAGCATATGCCTTATTAAAATAATTGATCAAAAGAAGTACATATAAAGAATGATGAAATCAGGTTTTATAACATAATATAGACATATACCGTATTTTGTACACAAAATATATTCGGGGACGGGTTCGGGGCAGGGATCGGGGATCCGAGGGTATAACCATACCCGCTTCCATACCATCTTTTCAGTATTTGGGATTTCCCGCCCCCATCCCCATACCCGGTCAACTCGGGGATTACCCGATCAAATCGAGATCGGGTATCGGATTCGGAGTTTTTTTGCCATCTCTAACGCTGTCCCATGCCTACTTATAGTAGCTGTTTATATATATTGCAAAATGTTATTTTTTTAAAGAAAATCTTGCAAAACTTGCCGAAAATACACAAAATTTGACGGAAATGCCAATCCAATTAATCCGCCTAGGCCGATTACAAGCTACAAGAGAGTCGACCGTCCAACTATCAATTCGTGATTTTTGCAACATTGATCTAAACTACTTAATACAATGAAATGAAAGTAGATAAGCTTGGAACAAAATAAATAAATAAATAAAAGTATTCACCTAATTTTAGTTCCCCTATGTCCAATAATGAATCAAGTGCAATGTTTTACTCCTTACTTCTTGGTGAATCTAATGTAGACTAGACTAGATGGCCACGAATACCTAGCCCTACAAATATCCGTATGTTAACACAACGTTAAGCAATCTCAAATCATGCATAAAGTTTTCAACTAATTGTTGTGATTTATCTTGGTAAAACTATTGATCATACTATTTACCCAATCTCAACTTGAATGGTCATTTATAGAGATTAATAGCACTAATCTATAAGCTTCAGGGCCGGTGATGGGGGAGTGCGACAAGTGCAGCGGCACAGGGCCACACTTTTATAAGGGCCTCATTTTTTACAATTTTGTTATTCAATTTTTATATTATCTAGCAGTTATCCAATTTACATATTAGTTGTCTTTCTTATTTTCATAAGATGAGGTCCCATCAACATATATTTTCTTTTTGGTCCCTTTAAAATTTACATATTTATACTTATTTAGAACAAACTACTTTAAATCTACATACTTATGTTTGCCATTAAAAACAAAGTTACAAGATATTTATCAAGTAGTGTTTTTCGCATTTGGTAGGGCTTTCTTTATAATTGTGGCACAGGGCCACCGAAATCAACGAGACGGCCATGATAAGCTTTAGTTATGTTTTGTTTAACCCTCGGGTTTCCACTTCTAGTCCTAGTTATTATGGTCACGTATCCTTATCATATGAGTATTATAACTATGATACAAGCAATAATTATAAGGATGGCCACCTATTACTCAATAATAAACCCAGCATAATAAACTTATAAACGAATGATCGATCGGTAAATACAAATAATTATCCAACAAGTAATATAATTAAAAGTAGATCAATTTATAATCATAATAGTTTCATACAAACTAGGCAAACATTTAAGTGTTTAACCCATAGTTCCCGTAAACATAAAAAAAGTGATAAAATGTAATAACAAAAGTTAAGCAAACCGAATGATACGATTGTTTATAATGTTTGGAACTATCTCCTCTTCTGTCAATTATGATCGAATCAACAACCTCAGAAGGGCCTGTTGATTAACTGCTTTGCAGCAGCAAACAACCGAATGGGATAAAAAAAAAACCGACAAATGCTAGAACCACTCACAAAATTCACACAAAAAATCTACTCACTGACACGTCAGTGAGTGATTGGTTTAATAAAAGAGGAGAGAGAAACTGCCACAAAATGCATCAATCACTCGCTGACACGTTAGCGAGTGAATTTTTTATGTGGATTTTATGATTTGGTCTAGCATCGCTCTAAATAAACACCTCTCCTCTCGTTATTTCCAACTCAGTAATATTCGAATGAGGTCCTCAAATGAATAATATAAGCTAGCAGCCTAGCATTCACTCGTTCCTTCGTTTTCTTTGCATCCCACCGACCCAAATAACCCAATCCATGGGCTTTCTCTTTCTTTCATTCATTTGTAGTACTTGGCCCAAGTTTGCATGCATCATTGTTACATAGTAGACGTGTACTTACAAAGTCCCAAAACAATAGTATATAAAATCACTGTATAGAAACAAACATACATGTTTCAATTTCATCTTATTCCCACGAGCAATATTTTCCAGAAGAAATATTCACCAATAAACTCCAGATTTTCATGTAGCTTATTACTTAAATGTGAAGATCTCCTTGTCTTCTTTTGTTTGCCTTTTGAATCGACTAAAACTGAGTTCGGATGAAGATCGAAGTTGTGACCAAAACAGTGCAACAATATTGAAAAATGTGTCAAACTTGCGTTTATATATTCAAATTAGCACCAAATCTTCTACATTTCTTCACATATCCTCAAATGAACCTAAAATAACAATTGTACTTCATTAAGTATCAAAAATTCATTGAAATAATAATAAAATACATATAAAACACAAGATATCGCGTATGAAAACACTACAATATGTGATATCAATGTTAATAACCTATCTCATAATACACACGCTACATACTATCTCACATATTATAAGTAAAACTTGAACCCACAACCATTTGGTTGGGAAGATTCTACTCCAACATTGGTACTTCGACTCGTAAAAGTACTATTGGATATGGTATCTTGCATCCTTGACAACTCGCCAACTATAAAGTAGGGAGTTAAATTTTATTTAACGAAGTAGTTCTTGATGGTTGGTCCTTTATTGCTTGTATGGACAACATTTAAAATGATGAAACAAAGCAAATGTCCACTTAACATGGTGTTACAATACATGTTTACTTCAATGTGACAACTTGTCTTCAAATATCTTTAAAGTCACTAGCTAGTATGTACTTGTACGTAAACTACGCATAATAGTTCCTCAATACCATTATACGGAACTTACAACATGTTTTACACAAAACGAGTAGATATGAGTGACAAAATTGTTTTCTATTTAGAAATTTTATTTATTTATTTTTCTGAAATCATAGCGCCTTTCTTTTTTAAGAGTGAAGACCATACAATTTTAATAGAATTGAAAACTTTGCATAATGATTATTACAATAGCATTGTGATCTTAGTCATGTTCTGATGAGGACAAGAAAATGAAATAAAATATGGAATTGTCATAAGCAAAACAAATCCCGCTTAGTTGCTAGAGTTATTACAGTTAACCTAGCGTAAATGAGATTAACAAACTAAAAGGTTCAAGATATTAAATATAAACGAATGTTTATAGGTTATGTGTTGAGAATTCAACACTAACCTATTATATAGGTTAGCTGGAAAATTTAATGATTGAGATCTAGCTAAGTATGTGTTGGGCAATTTTGCTTTTGATTATGTTTATCGTGCTTCACTTGGAAATTGGGGCGGTACTCTTTGTGTGTGGGATCCGAATGTTTCATAAACTTAATTCTACGGTCTCTGATTATTTTGTTATGATTAAAGGTGTAAGGGTTCTTAATGGTAACAGTATTCTTATTATTTCGGTCTATGCTCCACAAGAGTTAGATGAAAAGAAGATGTTATGGGATTATTTGACTCTTGTGATGGATAACTGGAAGGGTGACGTGGTAATGAAGTTCGTAAAAAAGCTAAGAGATTTGGATCGGTGTTTAATATGCAAGGTGCAGATGCGTTTAATTTGTTCATTTCGAATGCAGGTTTGGAGGAGGTTCCTTTGGTGGATGCTCTTTAAATGGTGCCACAAATTAGCTTCTAAGATGAGTAAGCTCGACCGCTTTCTTATTTCTGAAGGCTTAATGGGTTCGTGTCCTAATATTTCAACGATTACATTGGATCGCTATTTATCTGGTTATCGGCCTATTTTAATGTGTGAATCTTATTATGATTATGGTCACATTCATTTTTAATTTTTTCATTATTGGTTTGAAATTGAGGGTTTTGATAATTTTGTGGAAGGAGAGCTCAAATAATTATTAAAAAAAAGGTTTAAAAGCGGATTTCGTTGAGATTGATTTGGTTTTAGATAAAGGAGAGAGTAATTATGATGTTATTATTAAACGCACTTCTGTTGTAAAATCGCTTCAAGAGGTAGATAAGCTTCAATCGTTGGAGGTGGCTCAAAAAGATAAGATTAAATGGGTGATCGAAGGATATGAGAATTCAAAATATTATCATGGTATTCTAAATAAAAAAGAAGCCAACTTGCTATTCGGAGGTATCTTGGTAGATGGTATATTGATCGATTCTCCCTGCTTGGTGAAAAGTGAGTTTTTATCTCATTTTAAAAGACGTTTTGATCAATCTCAGGTTTCTCACCTTCATTTAGATATAGACTTTCCTTATAAGTTGAATCTTGACCAACATGCTAATTTGGAAAATGATGTTACTAAGGATGAGATAAAAAGGGCGGTTTGGAATTGTGGGATAGATAAATCCTCTGGTCCGGATGGATTCACGTTTGGATTCTATCGACGGTATTGGAAATTTATAGAAAATGATGTGGTGGAGGTTGTGTATTATTTCTTCCAACATGGGTCATTCCCTAAAGGTGGAAATTCTTCTTTTATTACTTTGATTCTGAAAACTCCTGATGCAAAAATGGTTAAAGACTTTGGACCTATTAGTTTAATTGGGAGTTTGTACAAAATTATTGCTAAGATTTTGGCTAATCGTCTTGTGGTTGTTTTGGGGGATATTGTGAATGAGGTTTAATGACTTTTGTTGCGGATAGGCAAATCTTGATGGCCCTTTCATATTTGCATTGGTGTAAGTCGAAGAAGAAACAGTCTATGGTAATTAAGGTTGACTTTGAGAAAGCATATGATTTGGTTCGGTGGGACTATTTGGGCGATGTTTTGAAAAAAATGGTTTTGATGATAGGTGGTGTGGTTGGATAATACAAAGTTGCCTTAGATCATCTAGAGGCTTAGCTATTGTGAATGGAAGTCCTACAGGGGAATTTCAGTTTCATAAGGGTCTCAAATATGGTGATCCTCTCTGTCCTTTTCTGTTTATATTGATAATGGAAAGCCTTCATATTTCGTTTCAAAGAGTGGTGGATGCAGGAATGTTAAAAGGAATCTCTATGGGTTCATCTTTGCAACTTTCAAATCTCATTTATGCTGATGATGTTGTTTTCGTGGGTGATTGGAGTGACTCAAACATTGATACTATAATTCAAGTGTTGGAATGTTTTTATTGAGCTTTGGGTATTCGAATTAACATGAATAAAAGCAAACTCATGGGGATATCTGTGGCTATTGATAAAGTTGATCAGATAGCTGCAAAGATTGGTTGTGTGACTCTTAAACCACCTTTTTCTTATTTAGGCTCGAAAGTTGGTGGCCTTATGTCTCACATTCTATCTTGGAATGAGATTATAAATAGTATTGTTGCTCGTTTATCAAAATGGAAGATGAAGACTTTATCAATAGGTGGTAGATTAACGCTTCTCAAGTCAGTTTTAGGTTCGATGCCTATTTATCATATGATGATATTCAAAGCTCCTATGAAGGTTTTACAAAGAATGAAGTCTATTCGTTGTTTTTTTTTTAATTGTGTAGATCATAATGGTAAAAACTAAAAAGTCGATATGGGTGAAATGGAGTAAAGTGCTAGCCTCCAAAGAGAAATGAGGATTAGGTGTGTCGAGTTTATATGCGTTGAATAGAGCTCTTATGTTTAAGTTGGTGTGACGCTTCCTCACTCAAATTTCGTCGTAGTGGGCGAGGGTATTAAAGGGATTCATGGTGATGATGGGAAAATTGGTAAGAATTCTAAATCTTCATACTTGTCTATATGGACAGATATTGTTTGTGAGGTGGAGCTGATCAAGAATCAGGGTATTGATTTGATTGGTTTTATTCATAAAAAGATGGGTAATGGGGCTGATACGTCGTTTTGGGAGGATGTGTGGAGGGGTGATGTTGCTTGTAAATGCCTTTATCCTAGAGTTATGCATTGGAGTCTTGCAAGAGTTAGTTTGTTGCTTCGAAACTGTCCCATGTTAATATGGGTTATTCACTACGTCGAGCCCCTAGGGGAGTTGCACAAAAGGTTCAATTTTTAGAGATGTTGGCAAAGGTGGAGGGTATTTCCCTAGTTGATATGAGGGATAGGTGGGTGTGGTCAATGGAGGGCTCGGGAGAATTCTCCATTGCATCGGTTAAAAGGTTGATTGATGATCATATGTTTCCGGAGGCCTCTTCCAAGACTCGTTAGATTAAAGCGGTATAAAGTAAATGTTCATGCATGGAAAGTAAAGTTAGATTGTTTACCTACTAGGCTGAATATTTTTAGAAGAGGTATGAATATTGATTCTATTCTATGTCCTGTATGTGGTAAGGCGGTGGAATCATCTAGCCATATTTTCTTCGGTTGCCATATAGTTAGAGAGTTTTTTCATAAGATATCTTGTTGGTGGGATGTTATTCACACGGAGGTGTCTTCATATCAAGAATGGCTAGATTGGCTTTTGAACCTTCGGCTTCATTATAAGTGTTAATACAAATAAACCGTAAAAATGTTCATTTATATCTTACAATCTTCTTATGTTTTGTCGATAACAATCGTAAAATCATTTTAACAAAATAAATAAAATACGTAAAGTTTTGAGCCAATAGTGTACTAACTCATTTCACTAAACAAAGAATCATCAAACATGTTTAGTTCATAGTTTATATAAAAGCTAAACCATTTTTATAAAACACTTATAAGTAACTCTTGTTACTTACACTTTATAGTTATAAACTAACCAAATAAACATACAATGCAAATGTGTTGGGCTATCCATAGACCCATAACCCATGATCCATGGACCTTGACCCAAAACCCATGGCCCATGCTCATTGCATCATACATGACATCGTAATGGGTAAAATCCATAACCCATGACCCAAAGTCCATAACCCATGACCCAAAGTCCATAACCCACCCAAGATGTCTATTACATCATGCATGACATCACATGACCCATAGTCCATAACCCAAAACCCGAAATTGTAACCCAAATTCCGAAATGCACTGACTTAGTTACCAGATCCCTTGGTTTGAACTGGCAAGATCCCTTTGGGAATGGATACGATGGATCCGGCTGATCAGAGGACAGTTTTCCTATAAATAGTTGCCACTCTTAAATATATATTCTCTCTATATTCTCATTTCACTAGCCTCATATCCAAGGATCTTCAATATAGCTTTTCTCTTAGTGATTGTCTAGGTTCCAATTAAAGGCGAGATCACGACCTCTAAAAGACTTGCAAACTTGAAGACATGGGTTGCTAGGCTTCGTCATCTTCACAAGACGACTGAAGTGAATCATGTAGCTGATCCTTCTTATCATGTTGTAGGTGTGACGTGTTAGATAGTGGTGTTGGGATTAGTTCCTTCATTTTAAATGAATTCGGTATCTAGCCTTGTACCGGATAAAGTGTAGGAAACGTAGGTTTAGTTCTACCTCATGGAAGAACCCGATATCTAGCCTTGTACCGGATAGAGTGTAGGCGACGTAGGTTATGTTCTACCTTGTGAAAGAACCCGGTATTTAGCTTTGTGCCAGAAAGAATGTAAGCGACACTATGAAGGCTTCTCTGCTAAGATAAGTAGCGTGTGGTGTAGTGTTTACAAACTCTCAAGTTGGGTACTCGGGGAATGGAGTAGGGCAAGGAAGATGACCACGTAGCCGAACTACTATAAATATTCGTGTTGTGGTTGTGTCTTTCTTTCTCTATCTCGTAATATAGTTTAATTACATCTAATTTTCAACATCCAATACACATCCAAAAATAGGTTGACATAAGTTAATCTAAAAGTTTTAAAACGAAGTTTTAATCAGTAAAACTATTTAAACCCCCCCCCCCCCCTTCTAGTTTTCTACAATTGGCATCAGAGCAAGGTTACCAAGTCTCTTAGAGTATATTGTACTTTAAAAACTTGAAACAATCCATGAATATTTTGGAAACTACAAAGAAAGAAAACCTTTGTAAAAACTAACATCAAATATGTTTTTACAAAAATTATAAAACTTTTATTTTGGATAGTTATAGTTTAGATAATATATAGTATATTTTCTAAAATCACTATTATGGTTATAACAAACTTTCATTAAGAAATCTTTATGTTAGGAAGCTCTTTAAAAGTTTATGAAGTATTCCTCATCTATGAGCTCATATACCCTGTAAGATAATGTGGCAAATGTATGTTTTTCTATTGATAGTTGCTATCATAAAATGTGTCGTTTGTCTGTGCTCAAAGAGTGTTGATTTATATAGTACTTCGCTTATTTGGTATGCATGTCTCTATATGATTTACCTTCTAAAATTCTTTGTACATCTATTACTTTTGTTTCTTAAGTGTCATGTCAACATGAAATTTTTTTATAGCACCAAATTACAACTTTCAAAAAGTCTCTCTTCATAAATTCACACACACTTCAAATCGTCAGGAATAGTATTCAATCTCATATTCTCTTAATCTCCATCATTCAAAATTTATTTACTCTTTAATCTCACATCATCACTCATCACCAAAAGAAGAAGTGAAGGCGACACAACCACGACTTACTAGGTCTTGATCATCATCATAATCACACTCGTGGTACTTTTCTATTCTCGTCTCAAATTTACTCATGACTATTTATCTCCTCTCATGTTTCTCATTTCTCTTCAAGTCATCCAAATCTCCATTTTGCCTTGTACATTGAAGTTAATGGAACATAATTATTTTCTCATTTGATCTATCTCTTGGCTATTTCTCTCGTCACGTTAACACCCTCTAACATCAAAAATTCTTGTCTAAACTTTTCCTCATAATATTAGCTCTCAAAACTCTCATTTTAGTTATTTAGGATTATATTTATAATCTATCTTAAAACAAGTGAATTAAAAGAAATAGTGATAAACAATACACTAAAAACCAAACACCCAAAATTACTCTGTGTCAGCTGTCTACCCGGATCCATCCACTTTAATGGGCCATATCCCTTTTCAAAAGGATCCGGTGGAACCGGCGCAATAGACAATAATTTAGATTTTTTGAAACATCACGGACAATTTTCTTTTCCCTCACTTCATACAAATGACCAAAATCAACCTCTCTCTCATTCTAGGGTTTCATCTTCTTCAATCTCAGTCTGTTAATCATCTTCGTAAGTAATTACATTTGTCTTTTTAATTTATCTTAATTTAATTTTAGGGTTTTATTTGTCAAAATTGATACAAATGGGTTTATGTTAATTAAACCATTCCAACGAATTTTTTATACAAATTAGATATTTACCGATGATTTCTCTTAAGGATTGCATCCTCCTGCAAACACCCAAACAAGTTTTCACAAAAACCCCATATGAATAATTTTTGAACAAAAGTGTTTTAAAAAGGGTATTTGGCATTGTTAATAAAAATAAAAACGTAATTCATATCAACCATCTAATGATTTTCTCAAAATCCCATTTGGTTAAATTCTGATAAAAAGTGTGTGGGGCATCTTTAACCGAGGCACTCATGTTCATAGTGTCTTCCTAACACATACACATTTACACACGATTCACCTTTGAATCAAGTATCTCACTTGCCTAACTATGTAATATTGTCTTCTAGGATAAAAAATGCCTAATTCTACCCAACAAGACCATCACAATACCGTTCATTACATCCCTAGATACTACCGCAAAGACGGTCTCTCTCCCGATGATCGAAAAATCTTTAAAATGCTCCAAAAGCGTCTTTTTCATGAGGGACGTGTCATTGAGGATTCCTTCCTTGAAGCTACCGACATTACTCAAGTCTTATCTGCAATCAACTTTGATTGCCTTCTCTATATCAATGAACAAATCTGTTCGTTGTTCATTTTTGAGTTTTATAAAAGTGTTCGGATAATCCGAAACGATGATGAAACTTTCTCCATTTCCTTCATCATAAATGACCAAAACATTGTCCTACCTCTTACCACATTTTCCGAAATTCTCCAAATTCCATTTCATGGAATTTGCATGCACTCAAACGATTGGTCCATCGCTAATCAACACCTCGCCTTAGATCCTAATCCTACCTATCGCACCCTTCTTGATGATCCCATTCTAGTCCGAGAGTCCATTTTTATCAAAAGAGTCGAACCTACGTGAATGATCCGCAACAAAGAACTCATTAACCGTGATCCCTTTCAAATGGAACTTTTTGAAATGCTTCCAACTTTAATATATATTCTTATTTCTTAATATATCATTTTCAGGTCATTAATGAGCATAGGAACAAAGAGACGCGGATTTGAAAAGTTATAAAAGAAGACATACAAGAATATGTTGGTGATGCGTGGGAATCGCAACAGGCTTTACCTCTCGAGGGATCTCGAGAAGCTTACAACCCCCACCAGGCAGTGTACCTGATCGTTGTAGTATAGTATAGTGACAAGTACCGGGGGATTGATCGTTCAGCTTAGGAATAGTGTCGCTAGGATTAGAAAACCTAATTACTAGTTCTAAAGGTGAGAGATGATTATTTTTGTGTTTTTATATTTTTTTGAAAGCAAGTAAAATCTCGGGGTTTGAAGGAGTGGGCGGAATTAGTTGCTATTCAACTAACCCAAAACTAAGATGCAATTAAAATAAAATATTAAAAATGAAAATAAACTAATTATACTAAAGTTGTGAGCAGTAATTGGAGAAAATGTGTTTACTTAGACTTCACTACTCCCTAGATATCTTTTACACGTTAATTACTTGTTATAATTGCATGGATGACGGATTGTATTCCTTAATACCATTCATGGGGTGGCATACATAACTCCCCAATTCTATGAGCTCTTATCTCCTCCTACACCATGACCCAGCACAACTATAGGATTGTAAACAGTGGCTCATGCATTAAATACAACCAATAAAGACCTAGTACGCCTCGGTTCATGTTTCTTAAGACGTTCAAGCATGTTACCATTTGGTGATCTGCCAGTTTTCTTAAGCCTAACATATAAAATCATTCATCCAAGACAAGAATAAACAAGTAATCAACACATAATCAATATCTAGGTTTCATTAGATCTAAGCAAACACAAAAGAGATCTAGCCTAGCATAATGGAATTGAGACAAGAACAAGATATAGACAACCAACACATAGACATATTGATTGAATTAGAAGAACACTTATCTCAATTACAATGCAAGGTATCAAGGGTTTGGAACCCTTGAAAAACCTGTAAAAGTTGCACCAAATTCGTCTTTAGGGTTTCTCCAAAACTTCTCTTCTTTAATGTGAAAAACTAGAAAACTATATATAGGAAAACAAGGGTGATGGCGTCAAGAGCAAGGGTGTGACGCCGTCATCTCGCCGCCAAATACTTCCTTGGATGGCCTTGATCTACTTATGACGGCCTATGTGACGCCGTCATCAACCACGGTATTTTATTCTTGGGACTTTGACGCCGTCAAGAACAACTCTTGACGCCTTCATGCACTGTTCCCAGCTTGAAATTTGAGACTTTGCCGTTTTCTTCACTTTTAGGCTTGATGAGGCGAAAAATGATCCGTTTTTAGGGGGTCATTTAAGCCCGAATCCGAATTTATTTGATCAAATATTGCCCTAAATCGTTCCTTTTGTGATTTTAGGTGTTTGGAGAGCGAATTCTGGAAAAGAGGCTATTTTGGACGTTTTTGGAGCATAAAGTGAAGAAAACGACAAAGTACCAAAAATCCAAGCTGGAAATACAAGGTGACGGCGTCAAGGGTTTGCTCTTGACGGCGTCAGACATGAAGAATAAATTACCGTAGCTGGTGACGGCGTCAGATGGAGTTATGACGGCGTCAAAGTGGCCAAGAATAATTTACCGTGGGTGGTGACGGCGTCACATAGGCCGTCACGATTTTATCTAGGGCGTCCGAGGAAGTGTATGGCGGCGAGTTGACGGCGTCAGATTTAACTCTTGACGCCGTCAGGACGATTTTCCTATATATAGTTTTCTAGTTTTTTTCATAAAAAAAAGAGAAAAAGGGAGAGAAGTTTTGGTGAAACCCTAAAGACGATTTTGGTGCCTCTTTTACAGGTTTTTCAAGGGTTCCAAACCCTTGAGACCTTGCATTGTAATTGAGATAAGTATACTCTTAATTCAATCAATATGTCTATGTGTTGGTTGTCTATCTTTTGTTCTTATCTTAATTCTACTATGCTAGGCTAAATTTCCTTTGTGTTTGCTTAGATCTAATGAAACCTAGATGTTGATTATGTGTTGATTACTTGTCTATTCTTGTTTTGAATGAATGATATTATATGTTAGGCTTAAGAAAACTGGCAGATCTCCAAATGGTAACATGCTTGAACGTCTTAAGAAACATGAACCGAGGCGTACTAGGTCTTTATTGGTTGTATTTAATGCATGAGCCACTGTTTACAATCCCTATAGTTGTGCTGGGTCATGGTGTAGGAGGAGATAAGAGCTCATAGAGTTGGGGAGTTATGTATGCCACTCCACGAATGGTATTAAGGAATACAACCCGTCATTCATACAAGTGTAACAAGTAATTAACATGTAAAAGATATCTAGGGAGTAATGAAGTCTAAGTAAACACAATTTCTCCAATTACTGCTCACAACCTTAGTTTAATATTAGTTTAATTTCATTTTCATTAGTTAATTAGTTATAAAGTAGTTTTTGGGTTAGTTGATTAGCAACTAATTCCGCCCACTCCTTCAAAACCCGAGATTTTAATTGCTTTCATAAAAATATAAAAATACAAAAATAATCATCTCTCACCTCTAGAACTATTAATTAGGTTTTCTAATCCTAGCGACACTATTCCTAAGCTGAACGATCAATCCCCCGGTACTTGTCACTATACTATACTACAACGATCAGGTACACTGCCTGGTGGGGGTTGTAAGCCTCGCGAGATCCCTCGAGAGGTAAAGCAAGGTGCGATTCCCACGCATCAAGTTTTTGGCGCCGCAGCCCGGGGAATAGTTATTGTCTAGGTTAGGATTTCTTTTTATTAGGTCTACTTGCTAGATTCCTTTCTAGTAAGATTTTATTTTTATCTTTAGGTCTTCTTTAGTCTATCTTATTTCTTCGTGCTTTTGTTCGTAACTCTTTACCATCCACCATCATGGCAACCAACGAATTCTCTAACCTTAGGATCACTAGGAGTCGTAGCACCACTAAAGACCTCGTCTTGCCTTATGCAGAACCCGAAAGAGAAATGTGTAGGCTAAGACGAATTCACTCAACGCCTGAACCATCCAGCATTGCTATCGACTTTGATGCACCTCTCTCTGAAGAAAATTCAGAAAATCACATCACAACCCCGAGCTCCCACAATGAGACGAATACTCCTATAATACCTCCTCCTAAGCGTCTCAAGGATTACTCTTCCCCAACTCCTCGTGGGTTTTCCAACGCCATTGTTTATCCAAACGAACACACCAACGAGGTCTTGCATGCAAATGATATTTGGCTTGTCAAAAGTGTTTGTAAGTTCCACGGACTTGATGAGGAAAATCCGATCCAACACATCAAGGACTTCCTAAAAATAGTGGATACCATCCATACGGGTGGGACTACTAGAAACACATCCCGACTGCGATTCTTCCCTTTCACCTTATACGAAAAAGCCCAAGAATGGTATGACAAACTCCCTTCCGAATCTATTTTCACATGGGAGCAACTCATATCCAAGTTCTATGAGAAGTTCTTTCCACCTGGAAAAACCTCAGCATTCAGGGATAGGATCCTTCGTTTCCGAAAGGGGAGGGATGAACACTTCCATAAAGCGTGGACTAGATTCAAAGATTTAATAAGACAAGTCCCACATCATGGCATTGAACTTTGGCTCTTGGTCCAAATCTTTTACGAAAATATCTCCTCTAATGACCGGAACGGAATCAACCAATCTAGGAAAGGAAGATTGGCCAATCTTAGTGCCGAGGAAGGATGGGACAGGATTGAAGAATATGCCCAAGACCTGGATGACACTTGGGATGAACCTGAGACGACTATCGACATTTCTGAAACCGCCTCGGATCGATTGAGCAAAGTTCACAAAAGAATGGATTGCCTTGCTGGATCTCAACCACCTAAAATGCTGTCTAATCCTTACTTGATCTGCGATTACTGTGGAGGTCCGCATGAGGTGGAGGAATGCGGAGGAGCAGCCACAACTGAACATGCATGCTTATCAGGAGGAGACATTTATGCTGATCCCTCCCTTTTGCCTTTCTACCAAAATGATGATTATACCCTTTGGGGGAATCTGGTAAGGAAAAGAGAAGGGGAGGGAGGCCCTGAATTCAAGATCAGGAGCAATTTCGAAGATGACCTTGGTCACTTCACTCACGAAAAAGACTTGCAAATGAAAGGGCTTAATGAGCTTTTTGACGAACAGCAGGAGGATGTCGGAGAATTTTTCAGCAAGCTTAACTCAGCCCTAGATAACCTCCAACCACCGTCAGAAAGAGGAAAAGATCCCATGCTCGCGATTACCACACGGGCCGGAACGACAACCAAGGACCCTCCTTACCCAAATTCGTCCCCAATCACACTCAATTCAGACAAACCTGGGGAGGAGGAGCAGGATGTCGTCATTGGCACCCCGGACCAACCACCAGTAACAACCCCCTCCCCATCAGCCCTTCCTAACCCACCTGTGAGAATTCCGTACCCATCCCGACTAAGGAACCAAAAAACGGAGAATGATAACAAGAGGTTCTTGTCATACCTAAAAGACTCGGTTGTTACCATACCTCTCCTGGATGCTTGCTATCACATGCCAAAGTATAGCACATATTTCAAAAAACTGCTCGCTAACAGGAAGAAGCTCGAGGGTCTTGTAACCCTAGGGGAAGAATGCTCAGTGGTGACCCATAAAGGGCTACCAAAGAAGGTAGACGATCCGGGCAGCTTCACCTTGCCATGCTCTATAGGTCCTCTATCAATCAAGAATGCTCTTGCCGATTTGGGAGCAAGTATCAACCTCATGCCTCTCTCTATGTTTCGTAAACTAGGATATTCCGGATTGAAGCCTACCCGTATGAACATCCAACTAGCCGATAGATCAGTCAAATACCCCGAAGGGATATGTGAGAACGTGCTAGTCAAGGTTGGGAAATTCAAATTCCCTGTCGACTTCGTAATCCTGGATATGGAGGAGGACGACGTGGTACCTATCATTTTAGGTAGACCATTTCTTGCTACCGCTCGTGCAGTCATCGATGTCTACGATGGCAAGTTGACTTTACGAGTAGGAGACGATAGCACAACCTTCGACATTAAAGATTCTATGGACCTCTCCCTCGAAGCGTCCAACCGGCTCTACTTTATTGGGGAAGTAGATGAGCTCACAGATGTCATTGATGATTGCATCGATGAACAAATCGACGAAGGCTGGTTACGGGACGAGAGCTTTCTGCCCTTGCTAGAGGTGGAAAAGACGGAGGAGGTTAATGCAGTCTCCTTCTACCCTAGACAAGAGGCAACGGAGCATCTCGAGCTCCGAAAGCCCGAGAACAAGCTCAAACCTTCTATAATCGAGCCCCCTGACGTTGATCTTAAAGAGCTCCCTAATCATTTGGAGTATGCCTTCCTCCAGGGAGAAAATCAACTCCCGGTAATCATAAACTCTTCCCTGGAAAAGGAACAAAAAGTTAAACTCTTAGAGATCCTGAAGAAATACAAGGGGGTACTCGCATGGAGTGTGGCCGACATTAAGGGGATTGACTCAACTTTTTGCACACATAAGATTCTTATGGAGGAAGATTATAAACCTACTGTGCAACCCCAGAGGCGAGTAAACCCTAACATTAAGGAAGTAGTGAAGAAAGAAGTGATCAAACTCTTGGATGCAGGACTAATCTACCCGATCTCGGATAGCCCATGGGTCAGTCCTGTGCAGGTTGTACCTAAAAAGGGTGGAATGACTGTAGTGAAGAATGACAAGGGTGAGATGGTGCCCCAGAGAACTGTCACTGGATGGCGGGTATGCATTGATTATCGAAAGCTCAACGATGCCACGAGAAAAGATCACTTTCCCTTACCATTCATTGATCAGATGTTAGAAAGATTATCTGGACACGAGTACTATTGTTTCTTGGATGGATTCTCAGGCTATTTTCAAATCCCCATTGCACCTGAGGACCAAGAAAAGACCACGTTTACTTGCCCTTATGGAACGTTTGCTTACAAAAGGATGCCTTTTGGGCTATGTAATGCCCCCGCCACTTTCCAACGTTGCATGACCGCAATCTTTCACGAACTCATGGAAGACAGCATGGAGGTATTCATGGATGACTTTTCAGTCTTCGGAAACTCCTTCGACCGCTGTCTTGCTAATTTAGAAAAGATGCTTAAACGTTGTGAAGAAACCAACTTGGTGTTGAACTGGGAGAAGTGTCATTTCATGGTAAAGGAAGGAATTGTGTTGGGGCATAAGATTTCAGGGAACGGGATAGAGGTGGACCAAGCTAAGGTTGAAGCTATATCTAAGTTACCGTACCCCACGACTGTTAAGGCAATACGCAGCTTTTTGGGGCACGCCGGATTTTATCGGAGATTCATCAAGGACTTCTCCAAAATTGCCCGGCCAATGACTCAATTGCTGGTGAAGGATGCTCCATTCGATTTTTCCCAAGAATGCAAAGATGCTTTCGACCTCCTAAAAAGGGAACTCACTCAAGCTCCAATCATGATCACACCCAACTGGGAGTTACCATTTGAAATAATGTGTGACGCTAGCGACTTCGCTGTCGGGGCTGTATTAGGTCAGCGACATGACAAGCTTTTCCAACCTATTTACTACGCTAGCAAAACCATGAATCCCGCCCAAGAGAACTACTCCACCACCGAAAAAGAATTACTAGCCGTAGTGTTTGCATTCGAAAAATTCCGACAATATATTGTCCTTTCAAAGACAGTCGTCTTCACTGACCACTCAGCTCTTAGATATCTGTTTGCGAAACAGGACGCCAAGCCACGACTGATTCGGTGGATCTTGTTGCTGCAAGAATTTGATGTTGAGATTCGCGATAAGAGGGGGGCAGAGAATCTAGCCGCCGATCATCTATCTCGCCTTGAAAACCCCCTGGATGAACATGATAGAGGTGAGATTAAAGATTCGTTTCCTGACGAACAACTAATGTCTATCCTTGATTCGGAACCATGGTACGCCGACTTTGCCAATTACTTCGCAAGTAGATGTAGGCTCGTCCCTGAACACCTAACTAAATACGAGAGGAAGAGGTTCTTTTCCCAGCTGAAGTATTACTTCTGGGATGAACCATTTTTATTCCGAAGGTGTCCTGACCACATTATAAGGCGTTGTGTTTCGGAGAATGAGGCAGTAAAAATCATGAGGGAATGTCACTCCGGTCCTTCTGGAGGGCATCATGGGATAAATGTTACTGCCCGAAAGATTCTCGATGCAGGATTCTATTGGCCCACAATTTTCCGTGATGTAAAAGATATGGTACAAGCGTGTGATGCATGTCAACGGGCTGGAAATATATCACGTAGGGATGAGGCACCTCAGAACTTTATACAAGTTTGTGAGGTATTCGATGTTTGGGGAATTGACTTTATGGGACCCTTTCCGTCCTCAGGAGGAAACGAGTACATCTTAGTCGCCATTGACTATGTTTCAAAATGGGTTGAAGCACAAGCCCTTAGGACTAATGATGCTAGAGTGGTCATTCATTTCCTGAAAAAGCTTTTCGCAAGATTCGGGATTCCGAAAGCTCTCATCAGCGATAGGGGGACACATTTTTGCAATGCACAAATGGAAAAGGTAATGAAAAGGTATGGAGTACCCCACCGATTCTCCACCGCCTATCATCCACAAACCAATGGCCAAGTCGAAAACACCAATAGAGCTATCAAAAGAATACTTGAAAAAACGGTTAGTCAAAACAGAAAGGACTGGTCATTCAAACTTGACGAAGCCTTATGGGCATTCCGAACTGCCTACAAAACACCTATTGGAACGACCCCGTTTCGCATGGTGTATGGTAAGGCATGTCATTTACCAGTAGAATTAGAACACAAAGCTTATTGGGCGCTTAAGGCATGCAACTTAGATTACACGACTGCGGGGAATAATAGGTTTATGCAATTACACGAGCTTGATGAGCTTAGATTAGAAGCCTATGAATCCTCCATCACATACAAAGAGAGGGCTAAAAGATGGCATGATCAAAGAATTAAAAAACCAAAAGAATTTTCAGATGGAGACAAGGTCCTGTTATACAATTCTCGGTTGAGATTATTTCCGGGAAAACTTAAGTCTAGATGGTATGGGCCGTTCACGGTGAAGAATTCCTCTAAATTTGGAGCTGTAGTGTTAGTTGATGACGAGGGTAGGGAATTCACGGTTAACATACAACGTGTAAAACATTACCAAGAAAATAACAATGAAATGATTAATGAGGAAGATGTGATGTTTGATGATGAAATCACGTAGTAACCCACAACTTTGAGTCTAGCTACAAGACTCGTAAATAAAGAAAAGCGCTTCTTGGGAGGCAACCCATGTTTTGTGTGATTTTATTTGTTTGATTGTTATTTGCTTCCGTATGCATGTTTTATTTTTATTGTTGGTTGATCATGTTTCTCAATTAAAATGTGAAATACTTTATTATGTTGTTTAGCCTAGTCTTAACTTCAACCTAAAGGTATTTTTTGCAAAAGATAAGTGTAAGGGGAAACCCCAAATATGTTTTTTAAGAAACAAACCGATCATGATTCTCCACAATATTTAATGAACATGTGTATTCGTATTGTTAGAGTCAAATGCTTGTATTGAGTCATAATGTAGTTTTGCAGGATTTTCCAGGAAGTAGGACAAAGTTTTTTTCAGAAATTTTCCGGAAACTTAACATAAAGATTTCTGCAGGTTCATTCTGACGGCGTCAGGCAATTGCTCTTGACGGCGTCAGGAGTCAAAAATCCGGAAATTTTACCAGTTTTGTTTTTCTAACGGAGTCTTATGAGTTTTTGTGAATTATTAAGTTTTATAATCTCCAGGAAATCTGCAAACTTCATTCCACAAGCATTATATCTTATTTTGTTTTCTAGGATTTAGTAACTTATATAGGATGCCGCCGATTTTACGTGAGATTGCCTTGTCTACTTTTGTCAGGATTTACAGGTTATTTGAGACAAGAAGATGATTTATATTCTGGAAGGGAAGCTTTGATTGTTCGTTTTCTTGGAGGAAGATTTAACCTGGCCAACCTAAAATACATACCGAGCGAATCAGGGGAGTATTTGAATTCATTCTCTTTACTTTTAACTTTTACATTCTTTACTTGAACATTGGGGACAATGTTCATCTTAAGTGTAAGGGGAGGGTAAAAAGATGATACCTTACATATGCACTTTCGCTTGAGTTTGTTTTGTTTGATAGTAGATGAGTAATAAAACTATGAGAAATACTTGTTAGTGTAATTTTAGCGCCAAATTTAAAATTTTTTACAACATTTAGGAGTGAAACTTTAGCCATAGCAAGTGTCTCATGGATAGGAGGTTGTATGACTAGCACATAACCGTATATTCAGAAAAATTTTCCACCCAAAAATGTGATGTTCGCCTTTAGATTTGATAGGAAAAGCATTCATTATTGGTGCTTATGATTGTACCGGTAGCATTTAGATTCTAGAACTTGCGTTAGTGATGCATCCCGAGACCGTTAGTGAGACTACATTCGTGTAGTAGGATTTACTACATGATAAGAGGCATTAGGATCACCCTTGTGTTAAACCCGTATTACAATTACTTGACCATTTAAGTCATATTACTTGGCTAGTTAAGTCAACTAATTTTTTCCCACACCCTTAGCGTTGTACTCATTTTTAGTACACGATACCCCTAGTACACCCCTCCGAGCCTATCTTTTCGTTTCTAACTTTAAGCATTTTACTTAAAGGAAGAATTTGTTACACCCCACTTAAATGTACACCCAAATCGCCTTAGCCTTCCGTGTATGCGCTCATTTTTAGTGCATTATTGTTATGTGTTAAACCCTAAGTTAACTTTCTAATTGATTACATGGTTGCTAAGTCGAGTCATATCCTTGTACATATTGTTTTGGGACGATTGGGACTCATGGGTAAGTACTTATTTTATGGAGTAATGGGGAAGAACAACACTTATTACCCCCATATGTACGTTAATCTTAAAAGTGCTCCAAGTGTTTTGATTTTCTTAATTCGAGTCATTAGAATAGTTAAATGTAAAGTATGTAAAGATTCAAGTGTAAGGGGAATGCTCAAACCCCTATGATGTATTATTTTGGATGGTAGGGTAAGAGTGTATAAAAAAAAAAAAAAAAAAAAAAAATTCGAAAAAAAAAAAAAAGAAAAAGAAAAAAAAAAAAAAAAAAATAGAAAAGAAAGAGAGAAAAAACATACGGACTACCATCCCGTTTTCATTCTATGTTTATTTTATGTTTTTGTTATTTTTCATTTATTAGCTTAAGTCGAGTCTAGTCTTGGCTTAGCAACGCCATCTTGTACATGTAGTTAACTAAGATTGTTAACTCGCCACCAGTAAAATTCCCTTTATCCAACAAAACCGTGTAATTCATATCCCTACACCTAACGTTATAACCCTTTAAAAAGACCTCTTTGATAGTTTATCCTAGGTGCTTACGCCATGTGGTGGAGGTTTGATCCTTTCCCAAGCCTATGGTAATCTATTTTGCTATGACAGGTAGTGAGAGATATCTTCCATTTCCATAATGTTATATTACTTTATTACACCCGAGAGATGTGAGTATCTAAACACTATTTATGAGGTGCTTGTGTATGACCTCCGTGCTTGTCTATTGGTCTTTAGTGGAACGATTATTTGTTGTAATTACTTTTATATTAGTGTTAAATGACCCCTAACTTGTCTTTTGAGTAGAATAAAAGCTCATTTGCTTGAGGACAAGCAAATCTCAAGTGTAAGGGTATATGATGAGGCGAAAAATGATCCGTTTTTAGGGGGTCATTTAAGCCCGAATCCGAATTTATTTGATCAAATATTGCCCTAAATCGTTCCTTTTGTGATTTTAGGTGTTTGGAGAGCGAATTCTGGAAAAGAGGCTATTTTGGACGTTTTTGGAGCATAAAGTGAAGAAAACGACAAAGTACCAAAAATCCAAGCTGGAAATACAAGGTGACGGCGTCAAGGGTTTGCTCTTGACGGCGTCAGACATGAAGAATAAATTACCGTAGCTGGTGACGGCGTCAGATGGAGTTATGACGGCGTCAAAGTGGCCAAGAATAATTTACCGTGGGTGGTGACGGCGTCACATAGGCCGTCACGATTTTATCTAGGGCGTCCGAGGAAGTGTATGGCGGCGAGTTGACGGCGTCAGATTTAACTCTTGACGCCGTCAGGACGATTTTCCTATATATAGTTTTCTAGTTTTTTTCATAAAAAAAAGAGAAAAAGGGAGAGAAGTTTTGGTGAAACCCTAAAGACGATTTTGGTGCCTCTTTTACAGGTTTTTCAAGGGTTCCAAACCCTTGAGACCTTGCATTGTAATTGAGATAAGTATACTCTTAATTCAATCAATATGTCTATGTGTTGGTTGTCTATCTTTTGTTCTTATCTTAATTCTACTATGCTAGGCTAAATTTCCTTTGTGTTTGCTTAGATCTAATGAAACCTAGATGTTGATTATGTGTTGATTACTTGTCTATTCTTGTTTTGAATGAATGATATTATATGTTAGGCTTAAGAAAACTGGCAGATCTCCAAATGGTAACATGCTTGAACGTCTTAAGAAACATGAACCGAGGCGTACTAGGTCTTTATTGGTTGTATTTAATGCATGAGCCACTGTTTACAATCCCTATAGTTGTGCTGGGTCATGGTGTAGGAGGAGATAAGAGCTCATAGAGTTGGGGAGTTATGTATGCCACTCCACGAATGGTATTAAGGAATACAACCCGTCATTCATACAAGTGTAACAAGTAATTAACATGTAAAAGATATCTAGGGAGTAATGAAGTCTAAGTAAACACAATTTCTCCAATTACTGCTCACAACCTTAGTTTAATATTAGTTTAATTTCATTTTCATTAGTTAATTAGTTATAAAGTAGTTTTTGGGTTAGTTGATTAGCAACTAATTCCGCCCACTCCTTCAAAACCCGAGATTTTAATTGCTTTCATAAAAATATAAAAATACAAAAATAATCATCTCTCACCTCTAGAACTATTAATTAGGTTTTCTAATCCTAGCGACACTATTCCTAAGCTGAACGATCAATCCCCCGGTACTTGTCACTATACTATACTACAACGATCAGGTACACTGCCTGGTGGGGGTTGTAAGCCTCGCGAGATCCCTCGAGAGGTAAAGCAAGGTGCGATTCCCACGCATCAAGGCTCCAAAAACGTCCGAAAGGGCTCCTTTTCCAGAATCCACTCTCCAAGTACCTAAAATCACAAAAGGAACGATTTAGGGCAATATTTGATCAAATAAAGTCGGATTCGGGCTTAAATGACCCCCTAAAAACGGATCATTTTTCGCCTCATCAGTTGGCCAGACAGAAGTTACGGTGTAATTCCACTCTCTACTTACGCAGTAACTATGATTTACACTAGAAGACCAAAGTCAACGCAGTTCAAGGTTACAACGTAACTTTACAACATAGTTACGCCGTATATACTTCCAGACTTAGAAAAATTTTATGGTCAAGATATAACCCATTTGCAAGGTTACGCCGTGAAAGTGAAGAAATACACTACGAGAGTTTTACGGTCGTAACCCATTTTAAAGGTTACGCCGTAAATATTTACTATGGATAAGATCGTCTGAGATACGATGGTTAAGGCGTAACCAACTCTATGGGTTACGCCGTAACTTTTACGAGGTTATAAATACAAGCCCTAATTTTGCATTTTCATCATCACTTCCCAACATACAACACCAAGGGACGTAAAGGGCTTCCAAAGAGACGATTTTCAACAGCATACAGAGCAGTTTCAAATGGAGAATTCACGCCATTACTACATAACTTTTAGTATTTTGTATCAAACATTTGTATTTATTCAATGTCTTTCATTATGATATTTAACATTGAATTTTCTGCATTATTTAATATTATTGGCTAAACACCTTTGATGTTAGCCTAGTTGTGAAATTGTTATTGCCATGATTTAGTTTTCGCATTTTTTTTATCGCTTTATGTGCATATTTTATTTCCTTATTCGTGGACACCCTTGTTTCGGTAGTGTTCATGTTTGGTAGTATCTATAAAGCTAGGAGATTGACCATCGGACCTTAGCCAAGTAGTTTGCGAGGAGTGGTAAGAATTGATCATAGGACTCCCACTTTCTTGTGTGTGAATTGATCATAGGATCACCTACCAAACAGAGATACTTAAGAAGTTAGGTGAAACCTAAGTTCAGAGATGTCGGGTTTCATAAGAATAGTTTTAGATTGTAGATGGTGCTTAATGACTTAGCATAGATTACCCACAAACTCTGTCAATCTCGTGATGATGGAATAAGAATCTATGTGACATATGCTAGAAGAATTTACCTGATGAGTCTAGTGACATTTATCCCCACATGAAACGGTAGAAAGTATCAATAGGAAAACTTAATTATGGAGTAACAAGGTGTAACACCCCCATTTTTCACTGGTCGCAGCGGATTAAGTGTTTGGGGTATTACTTCATAGAATCATAGTTACAGTAATAGAAAATGACTCGAAAAGAGACGTTTTAGAAATTTAGTTATCATTAATTATTATCAGAGTTTTACTTGTAAAAGACATACTTTAATCTTTGATGAGGTCCCAAAAATCTAGGTGTTAGGTTATGTTTGAATGATAACCATGAAAAGTCTTCCAAGTTCAGTGCCTCCTTCTGCCATGACTCCATAGAAGTGATATACCTAGAATACATGGTTAAAAAGTCAACACTAGGTGTTGAGTGAGTGTCATAGGTTTAGGGGTTTGTGAATACAAGTTCCCTAGGTTCAGTTGTTACACCCGTCTAGGAGAATGTAAGGTGTGTGATAATTGTGATGCATACACAATTATCATGAGTGGGGTATGTTGCACTAAGCTCATGAACCACACGTTAACAATCCGGGTCATGGGGGCTGCAGACCCAACCATGAGGGGATGAGAAGGATAACTTGCCAAAGTTAAACCTTTAGTGGGTTCAAATATAGTACTTATTGGTACCACCCAGTGAGGTGTTAATACCAACGGGAGTTGTCAAACTCCAATAGATCTATCAACTATATTCGTGTTCGCTTGGGTAAAATATCCCAAACGATTAGATTCATGAATTTTGGTTATGTAGTGGTGGCAGTTAGTTTACTCGTGCAACAACCAAAGAAAAAGACTTGTATTCGGTTTTAAGTAAAGCAAGTAGCATGTATCCCCCTCACAGGGTTTATAAAGCATTTAGAGTGAAAGCATTTTAAAAGAGTATGAGGCTATGAACTCACCTGGGCTTAGGGTAATCTAAATGATGCAAATAGTGACTCGGGAACTAAACTACCTTACTCACGTATCCTAGTGTGTTGTAGGTTTGGATGTATGTCAAGCTTTAGTCATCTTATTTAAGTTTCTTAAGTTATTGTTTTTAGGTTTGTTAACTTTTTAGATATAATATAACACCGTTCAGGCCATCATAATACTTCTAAATTATATGACTCCTCACATGAAGCTCCCTACTATTTTATTATGTTATCAACATAATACCGTTCGGGCCATCATAATTCAAAAGTTAATACTCCTCACATGAAGCTCCCTACAATTGAGCTATATTGTTATTAAGTTAAGTTATAATCATAACACCATTCGGGCCATCATATCTCAGAAGTATATGCAATAATCGTTCGAGGAGTCAGGGCACTTTAATTCGTAAACCCAACAAACTCGTCAAAACGAAATATCCACATAGTACTCCTCGCATGAAGCTCCCTACTTTTGCATTATGCTTCTAACTTTATTTAGGTTTTATACTTATATGATATTTTCACTTTATACCCTTATAGTTTATATATTTACCTTTTCTACCCTAAACTTATGATACTTATATTATTTATACTTATAACTATCTATACTTGACACGACTAGTCCGTAGACTTTTATAGTTTTAGAAAATGACATAACTAACTCTTAGACTCCTAAGTTTTCTATATTTACCATTTAGACCTTTAACTTTATAATATTTGCATAACTAGTCCTTTTTAGTTTATAACTTATTTTAATATCTATCCTAAGGTTTTAATATTTTGCAAAGCTAGTCCTTATTCATATAACTTCTAGGAATTGTCAAAAACAGTCCCTAGACTTTATAATTTTAGAAATTTACAATATATACCCTTATGCATGTAAAGTTTTGCAAATCTAGTCCTAAATGCATGTAACTTATATTTTTATGTAATAATTAAGTGTTCTAGCTTTTTTTTGGAAGGTTGAGATTTTATAAAAGGCTCCGAGAGAGAGATGGAAAGATACAAAGGAAAGAAAAGAACAAAAAGAAACCACGACAACCTCAACTAGACTAGGCTACAACAAATGACTAAAACAAGGGGAAAACATATGCCTAGGACTGGTAATCCAACAGTCCTAATTTACAGGTTTTGAGACATAACGAGCCACAATCCATAACTTAGACAAGCGTTGAATCGACGCAAAAACATCTTCATCTTTGATGCTACCAATCGACTCTTCATTGGCATTGACCACCTTATTCCTCCACTTCCATATCGTCCAAAGAGTGCAATGGAAAACTGCATGTAAGGCCTTGTTTGTTCGATGGCAGTCAAAGATTCTTTCTAAAGCAATGTCTGCTATAGTGAATGAAGGAAACGTAACAGGAGGAACATGGCCCCACCAACTCCATACTTTCCTCCAAACCGTAAGAATTTTGGGGCAATTAATCAGACAATGGCCCACGTCTTCCACCACATTATCACAAAAAGGGCATAAAGTTGAAATGATATATATGCCACGTGATGAAATGTTCACACGAGTAGCCAGTCTATTTAATGAAGCTCTCCAGACACAAATGTTGACTTTACGAGGGATCCAAGAATTCCATATGTGGTGAACACCAAGAATGCAATCAGAGAGGAGATTGTTTTGAATGAGAACCGAGAGAGTTTTAACTTTGAAACTTCCCGAGCTATCACCAGACCGACACCATTTGTCACCACCCTCATCATTAGAAAGATTTAAATTGCCAATACGAGTTAAAAGGAGATTGATGTTGTTCTCTGCTCTACCACGAGGAGGTATTCTCCACTCCCAGTTCCCTCCCCATATACCGTTAGAAAGACACCAACGTTCATTGACTTTGCAATCTTGATGAGTTTCCAAAGCGTAGAGTCTAGGGAAGATATCCATAAGCCGAGCCCCATCACTCACCCATGGATCTTTCCAAAAATATATATCTGAACCATTTACAACTTTTAAAGAGAACGAGTTATTAAACTCGGGAAAAACAACTTCTGTAAGCTCAGTAGCCTTTAAGATCTCACACCAATCACCTTTACTGGTGATTGAACTTGAGGAAGAGCCAAAACCTCCATCATCCCCATAGAAACAAGAAATAACATTACGCCATAAAGCCCCCTTCTCCATAAGGAAGCTCCATTTCCATTTCCCTAGAAGAGCCAAGTTTTTGGAGCATAAACTTCCAATACCCAAACCTCCCTTGCTATAGTCGAGAAGCATGCTATTCCACTTGACCCAATAAATGCCCTGTTGAGATTCTTTAAAACCCAGAAGAAGCGACATCGAATTGACTCAAGAGTCTTGAGAACATGTTGAGGGGCTTTGAACAGAGAAAAATAATAAATAGGCAAACTTCCGAGGATCGATTTCACGAGAGCAAGCCTCCCTCCTATTGACAAGACCTTGGTTTTCCACCCTGAAAGTCTAAGCCTAAAGCTATTCACAACTTCATTCCAACCATTAATGCCTCACATAATTTTGCCAACTAGAAGTCCAAGATATACAAAAGGGAGATTATCATACGAGCAACCAAGAGAGGATGCGACATCCTTTACATCAGATATAGGGACACCAACACCAAACAATCTACTCTTAGCAATATTAACCTTAAGCCCTGAAGCTTCCTCAAAGCATTTAAGGATAAGGATTAGGTTTTTGGCATTTAATCTGGACCTATCTCCAAAAAATAGCGCGTCGTCAACATATTGCAAGAGGGAAACATTCGCTCCATTGTTCGCCAAAGAAACCCCCTTAAAGAAACCCTTGTTATAGGCTTCAATGATGGAGACTTGAAGCGCCTCGGCCACTAGGAGAAATAAAAATGGGGAGAGGGGATCTCCTTGTCGGATACCTCCTTCCATTTTGAACTCTTTCGAGGGAGAACCATTTACTAAAATTGAAATAGACGACGAGGAAAGACAACAGGCAATCCATTTCCTCCATTTCTCACCAAAGCCCATTTGTCTCATGACATCAAGAAGAAAACCCCAATTAACGCTATCAAAAGCCTTCCCAAAATCTACTTTAAAAAGTAAAAGCTCAAGATTCTCCAATTTTGCCATGCAGATAATTTCATTGGCTACAAGGCAGCCATCTAGGATTTGCCTCTCAGCAATAAATGCTGTTTAGTTTGGCCCGATGATCGAATAGATTACCTTAGCCAATCGAGAAGCAAGAATCTTTGAGACCACTTTATAAACGCAACCTATAAGACTAATAGGCCGATAATCGAAAAAACCAATAGGGTCAGACTTCTTTGGTATTAGGACAATGAAAGAGGGGTTACATCCATTTACAATCTTACCCGATTCCTCAAAGTACTTCAAACAATTCATAAAGTCAGCTTTGAAAGAATCCCAATATGTTTTTATGAATTTAAAGTTAAAACCGTCCAGCCCAGGAGCCTTAGATCCGTCACAATCCCAAACAGCTGCTTTAACCTCCTCTGGTGAGATCCTAGACTCTAAAAATTTAGCATCATAAGGAGAAATTTTACGGAAAAGGGGACTGTTGAAAGAAGGTCGACCCGCGTTCCTTTCTTTGAATCTGGAACAGAAGTGATCGTGAGCCGCATTTTTTGTAAGATTAGGGGATTCACACCATTCTCCATTTATTTGAATCCCCCTCATCGAGGAACCTACAGATTTGTTTTTAAGAAGAGAGTGGAAGAATCTTGTATTTTTGTCACCCTCTACCGCCCACTTCACACGAGTCTTTTGTTTGAGATCATCACGATGCAATTGATTGGGATGACTCAAATCCATCATCCACTCTTCCCTTTTGTTCACATTAGTTGAAGTAATGATCCCCGCTTCTACCCTTATATCCCAGTCATGGAGCTTACTAAGCAAATCTTCCTTCATCTGGTTTTGTGCGATAGTTTTGTTATATGTCCAATTCTTGATATCCAGCCTCAGTCGTTTCAGCTTGTTTTTCAACATGAGATCAGGGGATAAGGACGAATTAGCCGAGGTCCAAGATTTGTTAATGATATCCAATAACTCAGGAGACCCAATCCATTTGTTGAAAATTTTGAAAGGTTTTGGCCCAAAATTCGGCATTCCCACTTTAAAGAGAATAGGACAATGGTCAGAGTAAGTTCTAGTTAAAACGGATACAGAAGCGTCATTCCATGTATCGAAGAATTTATGAGACATGAGGAACCTATCTAATTTACTAGCCTTCCAACCATATTTATCGAATCTTGTAAAACGCCTACCACCAATCGGGATATCAATTAAACCAACACGAGATATGAAATCGTTAAAAGAGCTAGCGTCATAAGCATAAAAGACACTACCCATTCTCTCATCCTAGGATCTCACAACGTTAAAATCACCATATATGACCCAAATCGCATCAATAGAGTTAACGAGAGCTTTAATGGCAGCCCATAGCATATCTTTTTGTGAACTAGGTTGAGGGGCATAGACATTTATACAACCAATCATAGGGTTAATCCCAGAGCAATGCCCAATAACCCCAAGAAAGTTACGATCAACAAAGTTTGTTCCATCTTAAAGATAGACGAATCCCAAATTGAGAGGATTCCTCCAGAGGTACCCACAACACCACTAAACGCAAAGTCATAATTTGATCGAGGCCAAATAGATTGAACCAATAAGTGGTCCGCATTTTCCAACTTAGTTTCTTGGATACCCGAAAAAAGAGGCGAATCATTGACCACTAAATCCCTAATCCAAGATCTTTTACATTCTGGACCCAGACCATTAACGTTAATAGAAATACCTTTCATCGAGAAATAAAGGTGACACCTGAAAACGCAAGCCACATCAAGATCAAGATGACCTTGCCTGTAGCCTATCTCTTCCAGCATCTTTGAACGAGAATCCAATCTGCTCCCCAATAAACTCCATGGCCCTTTCATCTTCATGCATATCCTCTAATGAGTATTTTGGGGAACAAGAGACTCCCCCTAGAACTAACTTTGATTTCTTTGACTTGCTTTTTTTTTTCTTCCTACTGGGAGTTTGGTTATTACCTGTGTTTTGGGATAAACGATGAAAACCAGAAAATAATTCATCCAGCTCGTTATCAATTTGATTATCATTATCCTTTTGGGCCACGTGAGCGTCTAGGCTCGGTGGATATTTGGAACCCAAACCATTTTTATTCATCTCTACATTAGGCCCAACAACAGCTTCATTCGGTACAAACCTGCTTTTGAGCTCGTCCAACAGGGGGAGGTGGTGGGGGGAGTGGGACCTCTCTATCCGCGAAAAAGTCAACATTGGTATTTTCCATATTCACAAAACACGAAACTCTAGACTTAGCTGATGAAGAACTAACAGGCGAGGACTCCTCATCTTCCTCAACCTTATGGTGACCACCGGAGGAGTCTCCATCGTGATCAACAGCCAAAGAGGGCCCTATGAATTCTTCCTCAAAGCCAAGATCAACATCAGAGTTTGAACCTCCATTGACCCCTTGATCATTCCCAGGAAAAAAGTCCCCATTATCATTTTCCCAGTCGTTGTTCGGTGGAGTAATCCACACAGAAGCCTGAAAGTGATCTTCAGAAACTCTAATCGAATAAGGTTTATTGTTCATCAAAACATTCACCTCCTGGCATATATTTCCCATATTATACGTATGGACTAATGCCTTAACAGGAGGTATGATCTTTGTATCAAAATCCAACCTGCCAACTTCTAGGATTTTCCCATATCCATTTAAGACAGTCCGCACAGCACTAAGGTTTCTTGCCTGGGTAGGAAGACCATCAATATTGATCCAAGTTAATCTGCCACATGACTCTTCACTATCATTCCAGATTTTTAAGTCATCAAACCACTGTTGCATCCATATTTTATTGGCCTCAAAACTTACCGAAGTGGCTTCTTTTGAATCCCATTCAAAAATAAAAGATAAACCTCCAATATATTTGGCTTTGTAATCGCTTAAGCCATTATTGATGATGATATCCCAAGCATTCTGCAAGACATGAAAATTCTTCGCCTTGCCAATCCAACAACACTCTAGTCTCGACCTTAGGTAGATGTATTCTTCGATTATGATGGGCAGCTTCACAGGAGGCTGATTCGATTTCTGTCCAAGGACAGCATCTCTGAAAGAATGGCCATTAGGATTCCTCATAGGCTTCGGTCTTTGGTGAGGTTCCTGATTGAAACTAGGAAAATCCGAGACCGGAACACCCTTGCCACCTACCTTAATGAACTTAGCCCTATTAATGACAAGCTTTGTATCACCAATCAGTATCCCCTTTAGTTTGCTCCCAAAGCTGGAAATCTCCCCAATGTTGATGAATCGAACAAAACCAAATCTCGTGTCCCTCTTTGTTTTCTTGAAAGCAACGTACACATCTACCACCTTGCCGTATCTAGTGAACATGTTCCACAAAGCCCAGAGTCCCAAGAGTAAGGGAAATTTGTGAAAAAGAAAGAAGTTTCTTTTTCTCTCATCACCTTGTCGAAATCAGATAGCCCCTCCTCACGAATTGCTTTCGTTTGTTGACATTCCTGTCGGTTCCTTGACTCCCATTCCTAAACCCACCATGTTTCCTTGTCACTTTTACCCATTCGTCTCTGCTGCCATTGTCTCCATTTTGAACTGTCACTGCCCCTCTATCTACCATTTTTCACTTAGTTTATAAACACCTTTTGATTTTATTACTGATGATTCTGGAAGTGGGTTTTAAAGGAATTGAGGTTTAAAGGATCAAAAGTTTGTTAACTTAAAGATTCTCACTATTATTTTAAATGTTTGAATAAAAAATCATAATTTTAAAATGTGTTAATTTGATGAAATTAATTGGGGGAAAACGATGGAAAGGTGATTTTGGAAGTGGGTTTTGAAGTAATTGAAACTTGGTGGATTAAAAGTGAGTTAATTAGGATTCAGTTATGGTGATGTTCTTACCTGAGAAGAAGCAGCAGGAGAGAACCATAATTAAAAGTTGCCGTTTTTTGTGATATTATGGTTGTTGATTTTCATTAACTATGAACTAACGTAATACTAGCTTATTTATAGCTTAGGGCTTATGTAAAGGGCTTATAACATGTAATTAGGGTTTTATCTATAATTATGGTTTTAAAAATAAAACTAGCAAATGATTATGACCAAGGCTCATGCAAGTGTTCCTAGGGTATCTAAGGCATCCTAATACTATCCTAAGACTAAACTAAAGCTAATAGAACTAAATGTAAAGCTTACTTGGTTAGTTTAGGGTTTTACGTGGGTTTAGGGTTTCCTAGGGCACTTCTCGACTTCAACCTCAACTTGACAAGCTCAAAGCTTTGCTACTTGACTTCTAAGTATCCTAAGGGTTCTATACTACAGAATATATAAGATAGAGAATAGTGGGAAGGTGTGGGATGGAATGTGAGGGTGTACGGGGGTATTTATAGGGTCGACAAGAGTAGTGAGCAAGCAAAGGTGAGCTAGGTTTCGAGGAGGGATATAGCCGAGTAAGCAGAGCTAGGGGTGGTCGTGGAGGGTCTAAGGGTGACGGGGATGAGCTATGGTGGTGAGGCTATAAGGCGGTGTAGCGGTTTTGTGGTGGAAATGGAACCGCGGGGTGAAAGGGGTGACAAGGTGGTGATGCACCACCTTTCTTGGGTGCTTGGAGGTGCCTGTAAGCTGCTTGGTGGTTTAGTGGTGGTTTAGGGTGATTAGGGGTGGATTAGTGGTGGTTTAGTGGTGGTTTAGACAAGTAGGTGATGCACCTACTTGTGTGGGTGCTTGTAAGGTGTTAGGGTGCTAGCTTAACTAGGGAGAGGTGTTAGGGTGCTTGGTTGAGGTGTTTGAAGTGCTTATGTTTAGGTTTTTGATGAGGCGAAAAATGAACCACTTTTAAGGGGTCATTTAAGCCCGAATCCGAATTTATTTGATCAAATATTGCCCTAAATCGTTCCTTTTGTGATTTTAGGTACTTTGGGAGAGAAATCTGGAAAAGGAAGCAATTCAGACGTTTTTGGAGCATAAAAGTGAAGAAAACGCCAAAGTCTTAATTTTCCATGCTGGGAACAGTAGGTGACGGCGTCAAGAGCAAAACCTTGACGGCGTCAAGAGCAAATTTCATGAATTTCCATGACGACCCAGAACAGATTTGACGGCGTCACGTAGGAAGGGCGTCAAGAGTAAAAGAGTCATGACGGCCTGGAAGTATTTAAGTCTTGACGGCGTCAGAAGTAGATCTAGGCAGTCCGAGGAGAGTTTTGGCGGCGAGGTGACGGCGTCACATTGTTTGTCTTGACGCCGTCATACCTGTTTTTCTATATATAGTTTTCTAATTTTCATACATAAAAAAGAGAAGTTTTGGGAGAAACCCTAAGTACGATTTTGGTGTAACTTTACAGGTTTTTCAAGGGTTCCAACCCCTTGATACCTTGCATGATTAATCAAGATAAGTGTTCTTCTAATTCAATCGATATGTCTATGTGTTGGTTGTCTATATCATGTTCTTGTCTTAATTCTATCATGCTAGGCTAGATCTATCTTGTGTTTGCTTAGATCTAATGAAACCTAGATATTGATTATGTGTTGATTACTTGTTTATTCTTGTCTTGGATGAATGATTTATATGTTAGGCTTAAGAAAACTGGCAGATCTCCAATTGGTAACATGCTTGAACGTCTTAAGAAACATGAACCGAGGCGTACTAGGTCTTTATTGGTTGTATTTAATGCATGAGCCACTGTTTACAATCCCTATAGTTGTGCTGGGCATGGTGTAGGAGGAGATAAGAGCTCATAGAATTGGGGAGTTATGTGTGCCACCCCATGAATGGTATTAAGGAATACGATCCGTCATCCATGCAATTATAACAAGTAATTAACGTGTAAAAGATGTCTAGGGAGTAGTGAAATCTAAGTAAACGCATTTTCTCCAATTACTGCTCACAACTTTAGTTTAATTAGTTTATTTTCATTTTTTAGTATTTTATTTTGATTGCATCTTAGTATTGGGTTAGTTGAATAGCAACTAATTCCGCCCAAATCCTTCAAACCCCGAGATTTTACTTGCTTTCATAAAAATATAAAAACACAAAAATAATCATCTCTCACCTTTAGAACTAGTATTTAGGCTTTCTAATCCTAGCGACACTATTTCTAAGCTGAACGATCAATCCCCCGGTACTTGTCACTATACTATACTACAACGATCAGGTACACTGCCTGGTGGGGGTTGTAAGCTTCTCGAGATCCCTCGAGAGGTAAAGCCTGTTGCGATTCCCACGTATCAAGTTTTTGGCGCCGTTGCCGGGGAATAGTTATTGTCTAGGTTAGAATTTCTTTTTATTAGGTCTACTTGCTAGATTCCTTTCTAGTAAGATTTTATTTTTATTTTTAGGTCTTCTTTAGTCTATCTCTTTCTTTGTGCCTTTGTTAGTAAATTAAACTCATTGACTATTCCGTTGACCATTATGAAAAACGCGAATCCACCCCTTTCCCCTAGAGAAGTGGTTGTGTTATGTGAACAAATTGAGAGTGAGATTAGGGAGCTTAGAGAGCTTAATAGGTTGATTAAGGTTGAACTCGAACATGCATTTAGTGACCTAGCAACCGCCTTTTATTCGAATAAAGACCTAGGACCTAATGACTTTGTGAATGTTGTTGAGGGACTAGAAGAGGAGGAAATAGATCCAAAGCTTAATGACTACTTTAATCTATACCCCACTAAGGAGGAGATTGCATATTATAATAATCTTATCGATAACCCGCGATCTCCTTTCACCATAATTGAACCTAAGATCAAGAGAGGCGATCCTAAGAATGCTAAGATACCATGTATGATCGGATATAGGCACATTAGCAATGCTTACATTGACTTTAAATCTCCAATCAACATTATATCCTCAACTGTTTATAATGATATAGTGAAAACAAGACTTGAACCTAGAAGGGATCCCAAGTACCCCGGTGGAGTTTGTAACTTTATCGGGAGAGTTAAAGGTTTACGTGTCTTTGTTGGTAATTTCACTTTTGTCACCGACTTTATGATTGTGGAGGATCTTGCTAATGTTATTGTTTGTCGATTATCCAATGTTGTGTTTGGCAAACCATTTGTTGAAGAGTCTAAGTTGGAATATGATGAGGTAGAGGGTACGATCCGATTTGCATGTAGCACCGATAGTATCACTTATAGGATGCCTGATAGGATGAATGAATTTCGTTTTATATCTCGTTTTGATAAGGACAACGTTGGTGCTTTTGAGGATATTAATGAGGAGGATAAGAAAAAGGGCATGGATTATGTATGGGAAAAAAGGAGTATTTATTACAAAGATTGCTTGGCCCTGGGACCAAGGTATAAAGTCGATGAAGAATTTGCCCAAATGATTATGGGGGCAGTTGAGAAAAAGGTGATTGGTTTCTACAAGGAATATCTACAATCAGAGAATGGAACCAATGATGAGATCACATAGTAACCCATGACCTTGAGTCTAGCTACAAGACTCGTAAATAAAGAAAAGCGCTTCTTGGGAGGCAACCCATGTTTTGTGTGATTTTATTTGTTTGTTTGTTATTTGCTTCCGTATGCATGTTTTATTTTTATTGTTGGTTGATCATGTTTCTAAACTAAATAGTGAAAATACTTTACTTTGTTGTTTTGGCCTAGTCTTAACTCCACCTAAAAGTATTTTTGCAAAAGATAAGTGTAAGGGGAAACCCCAAATATGTTTTTAAGAAACAAACCGATCATGATTCTCCACAATATTAAATGAACATGTATATTCGTATTTGTTAGAGTCAAATGCTTGTATTGAGTCATAATGAAGTTTTGCAGGATTTTCCAGGAAGTAGGACCAAGTTTTTCCAGAAATTTTCCGGAAACTTAACATAAGGATTTCTGCAGGTCAATTCTGACGGCGTCAGGGGTTTACTCTTGACGGCGTCAGGAGTTAAAATCTGGAAATTTTACCGGTTTTGTTTTTCTAACGGAGTCTTATGGTTTTTGTGAATTATTAAGTTTTATAATCTCCAGGGAATCTGCAAACTTCATTCCACAAGCATTATATCTTATCTTGTTTTCTAGGATTTAGTAACTTATATAGAATGCCGCCGATTTTACGCGAGGTTGTCTTGTCTATTTTGTCAGGTTTTACAGGTTATGTATGCCAAGAAGATGATTTATATTCTGGAAGGGAAGCTTTGATTGTTCATTTTCTTGGAGGAAGATTTAACCTGACCACCCTATTATCCATACCGAGCGAATTAGGGGAGTATTTGATTTCATTCTCTTTACTTTTTCACTTTTACATTCTTTACTTGAACATTGGGGACAATGTTCATCTTAAGTGTAAGGGGAGCGTAAAAAGATGATACCTTACATATGCACTTTCGCTTGAGTTTGCTTTGTTTGATGGTAGATGTGTAATAAAACTATGAGAAATACTTGTTAGTGCAATTTTAACGCCAAATTTAAAATTTTTTACAACATTTAGGAGTGAAACTTCAGCCATAGCAAGCGTCTCATGGATAGGAGATTGTATGACTAGCACAAAACCGTATATTTAGAAAAATTTTCCACCCAAATATGTGAGGTTCGCCTTTAGATTTGATAGGAAAATCATTTACTATTAGTGCTTATGAGTGTACCGGTAGCATTTAGATTCTAGAACTTGCGTTAGTGATGCATTCCAAGACCGCTAGTGAGACTACATTCGTGTGGTAGGATTTACTACATGATAAGAGGCATTAGGATCACCCTTGTGTTAAACCCGTATTGTAATTACTTGACCATTTAAGTCATATTACTTGGCTAGTTAAGTCAACTAATTTTTCCCACACCCTTAGCGTTGTACTCATTTTTAGTACACGAAACCCCTAGTACACCCCTCCGAGCCTATCTTTTCGTTTCTAACTTTAAGCATTTTACTTAAAGGAAGAATTTGTTACACCCCACTTAAATGTACAACCAAATCGCCTTAGCCTTCCGTGTATGCGCTCATTTTTAGTGCATTATTGTTATTTGTTAAACCCTAAGTTAACTTTCTAATTGATTACATGGTTGCTAAGTCGAGTCATATCCTTGTACATATTGTTTTGGGACGATTGAGACTCATGGGTAAGTACTTATTTTATGGAGTAATGGGGAAGAACATACTCCCTCCGTCCCTTATTAAATGTCCTGTTTTGACTTTTTGAGTCATTTTTCTTTAACTTTTACCTTAAATATTTTTATTTGTATTATATGATACTTGATAAAAATTATGTCAATAAAAAATACATTTAAAACTCAATTCATTCATATATTTTGCATCATGTATTATATATCATATATAAAAATATTTATGGTCAAAGATGATAAGACAAGACTTTGAAAATTCAAAGTGGACATTTAATAAGGGACGGAGGTAGTAATATTATTACCCCCGTGCTCCAAGTGTTTTGATTTTCTTAATTCGAGTCATTAGTTTAGTTTATTGTAAAGTATGTAAAGATTCAAGTGTAAGGGAAATGTTCATTCCCTATGATGTATTATTTTGGATGGTAGGGCAAGAGTGTATGAAAAAAAAAAATCGAAAAAACAAGAAAAAGAAAAAAAATAGAAAAAGAAAAAAAAAAAAAAAAAAAAAAACATACGGACTACCATCCCTTTTCATTCTATGTTCATTTTATGTTTTTGTTATTTTTCATTTATTAGCTTAAGTCGAGTCTAGTCTTGGCTTAGCAACGCCACATTGTACATGTAATTAACCAAGATTGTTAACTCGCCACCAGTAAAACTTCCTTTATCTAACAAAACCGTGTATTTCATATCCCTACACCTAACGTTACAACCCTTTAAAAGACCTCTTTGATAGTTTATCCTAGGTGCTTACGCCATGTGGTGGAGGTTTGATCCTTTCCCAAGCCTATGGTAATCTATTTTGCTATGACAGGTAGTGAGAGATATCTTCCGTTTCTGTATTGTAATCTATACTTTATTACACCCGAGAGATGTGAGTATCTAAACACTATTTGTGAGGTGCTAGTGTATGACCTCCGTGCTTGTCTATTGGTCTTTAGTGGAACGATTATTTGTTGTAATTACTTTTATGTTAGTGTTAAATGACCCCTAACTTGTCTTTTGAGTAGAATAAAAGCGCATTTGCTTGAGGACAAGCAAATCTCAAGTGTAAGGGTATATGATGAGGCGAAAAATGAACCACTTTTAAGGGGTCATTTAAGCCCGAATCCGAATTTATTTGATCAAATATTGCCCTAAATCGTTCCTTTTGTGATTTTAGGTACTTTGGGAGAGAAATCTGGAAAAGGAAGCAATTCAGACGTTTTTGGAGCATAAAAGTGAAAAAAACGCCAAAGTCTTAATTTTTCATGCTGGGAACAGTAGGTGACGGCGTCAAGAGCAAAACCTTGACGGCGTCAAGAGCAAATTTCATGAATTTCCATGACGACCCAGAACAGATTTGACGGCGTCACGTAGGAAGGGCGTCAAGAGTAAAAGAGTCATGACGGCCTGGAAGTATTTAAGTCTTGACGGCGTCAGAAGTGGATCTAGGCAGTCCGAGGAGAGTTTTGGCGGCGAGGTGACGGCGTCACATTGTTTGTCTTGACGCCGTCATACCTGTTTTTCTATATATAGTTTTCTAATTTTCACACATAAAAAAGAGAAGTTTTGGGAGAAACCCTAAGTACGATTTTGGTGTAACTTTACAGGTTTTTCAAGGGTTCCAACCCCTTGATACCTTGCATGATTAATCAAGATAAGTGTTCTTCTAATTCAATCAATATGTCTATGTGTTGGTTGTCTATATCATGTTCTTGTCTTAATTCTATCATGTTAGGCTAGATCTATCTTGTGTTTGCTTAGATCTAATGAAACCTAGATATTGATTATGTGTTGATTACTTGTTTATTCTTGTCTTGGATGAATGATTTATATGTTAGGCTTAAGAAAACTGGCAGATCTCCAATTGGTAACATGCTTGAACGTCTTAAGAAACATGAACCGAGGCGCACTAGGTCTTTATTGGTTGTATTTAATGCATGAGCCACTATTTACAATCCCTATAGTTGTGCTGGGTATGGTGTAGGAGGAGATAAGAGCTCATAGAATTGGGGAGTTATGTGTGCCACCCCATGAATGGTATTAAGGAATACGATCCGTCATCCATGCAATTATAACAAGTAATTAACGTGTAAAAGATGTCTAGGGAGTAGTGAAATCTAAGTAAACACATTTTCTCCAATTACTGCTCACAAATTTTGTTTAATTAGTTTATTTTCATTTTTTAGTATTTTATTTTGATTGCATCTTAGTATTGGGTTAGTTGAATAGCAACTAATTCCGCCCAAATCCTTCAAACCCTGAGATTTTACTTGCTTTCATAAAAATATAAAAACACAAAAATAATCATCCCTCACCTTTAGAACTAGTATTTAGGCTTTCTAATCCTAGCGACACTATTCCTAAGCTGAACGATCAATCCCCCGGTACTTGTCACTATACTATACTACAACGATCAGGTACACTACCTGGTGGGGGTTGTAAGCTTCTCGAGATCCGTCGAGAGGTAAAGCCTGTTGCGATTCCCACGCACCAGTTTTACTAGTTTAGGTTAAGTTTAGACCTAGTTTTACTTAGTGAGAGTTTAAGGTTTTACCTAAGGTTTGGTGCCTAAGTTAGGTTCCTAAGAGTGTTTAGTGACTAATCCTAAGTCCTAAAGGGTTTATACTAAGTGAGAGTAACTTATAGGAAAGATTTGGGAAGGTTTGACCTAGTTTTGTGACCTAAGTGTCCTATTTGTGTTTAGCGGGAGATTAGGGTTTATCCTAGGTTTTTGCGCTTAGATTAGTGTCCTATGAGTGTCTAATAACTAATCCTAAGTCATAAGAGGCTTATACTAAGTGGTAGTGACCTATGGGAAAGTTTTGGGATAATCTAGACCTAATTCAAAGAAGTTATGACTTAGTTATAGTTTTGTGCTTAAGGGACTTGTACCTAAGTTCTAAAGGGTTATACTAATGCCTAATGGTCCTAAGGTATTCTAATATTCCTAAGGTAACTCATACTTAAGCCTTGGACACTTTCATACTAGTTAAGTTAAGCATATAGGTTCAAATAATCAGATAGACCTAATTAGGGTTTAGTTAAGGTTTATTAGGGTTTTATGATATATTTAGTGTTTTAGATTGGTAGATTACTTATTATGGTGTTTTTGTAATCTTATGCTTGACATACCAGGGTTTATAGGATGTAAGTGTTGAGTTATTTGGCTTGTGTAGATACGTGAGTAGGTCTAGTGAGTCATGCAAGTAATAAATGCACATAAAAAGCAAAAATTTACTTGTGAAATACCTACTATAGGTATTTGTAATGGGAATGATAGTAATGAGGTTTTGTGGGTTGTTACACAAGGTTAGTAATTAGGCTAACACATTTCTCCCTAGTGATTGTTCATCACTTTAATTTTACTTTTATTTCATTTCATTAGTTTAATATTAATCTATTCAAAACCCCTTTTAAAATCAGTGAAATTAGACTTAAATTAGGATCAACACTCATAGCTCTTGGGACGACATATGCTTTACCAATTACTACACTACACACGACCGGGTACACTGTCCGTTAGTACATAGGTAGATGAGAAATTATAAATATTAAAAACTGGTCTAAAATCCAGCATCACCGTTATCGAGGAGTGGCTTAATGCGGTTTTTAATTCAAAATTTTTGTTTTAGTATTAGTGTTTTTTTTAAATCCTGTTCCACTGTTATTTTTCTTTAATTTTTAGGAAATTAAAGAAATTGGTGACGTTTACATTGCTACGTTGACCATGTAGGAGTATATGGCATGGAAGAGAGGAGACATTGGTCCATGTGTTGTTAGACTCAAGATTGAAACATTGTCAATTTTGAAATCCAGAGTCAATTTGTGAGAGAGCTAAGGAAAACACTTTTCGAGGAGGCGAAAATAAGGATGCTTATGAGCATATTGACAAGATTGTGGATATTGCAAATTTATTCCACATACCCGGCGTGACTCAAAGGTATCAAAGGTAAAGCTAAGAGGTGGAAGGATAAACAACCTTCGGGGACTATTACTACATGGGATTTGCAGAAGAAGGCATTCTTGAAGAAATATTGTCTTCCTTCAATATCTGCTAAATAGATCAAAGAAATTCACAATTTTAAGCAGGATGTGGATGAGACGCTTTGCTGGGCTTGAGAAAGGCATAATGACTTGTTATTTAAATGCCCACAACATGATTTGAATGAAACAAGTAACACGGATCTTCTACAAGGGTTGGATGTACCAACTCGCCAGATATTGGATTCTTAGGGGCCGATAAATGATAAATTGATCTAAGCCCTAAGGGGATAAATGATAAATTGATAATCATTAAGTTACACTTTATGCGGATTTTGACTAATCGTGAGAGGATTAGATCTGTTGAGGAACTTGATTTGCAAATCTAGAGTTTAGGGGCTTCCTAGACTTGGGTCAGAAACGCGAGGAGGTGAGTATCGTCGTTACAGCTCTTAGACAAATTGGAAATCTTATATGACTAAACTTGGTTAATACGTTTTCCTTACTATCGGCTTTGACCTCTTCTTTATATCTGTGTTTATGCTTGTGTGTGTTATCTGTCTCGTTACATTTACAGTTTTATTAAATCTAAACCATGTGCCAGTCTCTCAGGCTGAAAAATCATTTTGCTGCGTTAGAATTAGGTTTAATTAGACAAACCTAGATAATTAAAAGACTGATAGATTTTAAGTGTTAACGTTCCACTTTTAGTGATCGACACCCTACTTACCAACTAACTCACCATCGATCGGGTAACTGCCCTCAGTGTTTGTTATAGGTAAAGTAGGCAAAATATAAATTTAAAACTTGAATACATAAATTACCTACACACGACGACACATCAATCACAGTCAACTATATAATCTTAGACAAGATGAGATAATGTTTGAATTAAACAATAATCTTGTAAGGATATGTTGAATGATAAACGATCCGAATGGAATTGGCCCTGGGAAAAGAAAGGGGAAGAACAAAATTGATATTAAAGAAATGGCTTAAATTTGAATGAATAAAAATTATTACCTCGTTTTTACCAATTGATGTTCGTAATATATTCGCAATAGTTTCGTAATTAATATGACACATGCTGCAATAGAAAATCAAGTGGGTTACAGACAATGGTTTTCAAAAAGAAGGATGTCGCAATGAGCCGTAAACAAGTGCAATATTACCGGGTCTTCCCTTCGTGTTCAGAATGGTAATATCGGGTGTGTAAGAGACCTTTAGAATTGAACGAGATGGATGTTGGAACATAGATAATTTAGAGAGCAATTTTGTGAACTAGTTTGAAGAATTTTTGGTTAAAATTGAGGATGAAAGTTCCCAAAAAGATGATGAAAGAGGAATGACTAACTATTAACACTTAAAGTGTTAGGAAGAAATGACGTCATTGACGCAAAATGCATTATGAAAAGGCAGTATAAGTAGTTTATATAAATTTGTTTTAATTGTAACAATATATCACATAGTTGAATCATTTAAAAAAGAAATTAAGTGTGAGATGTCATTTTTGCAAATTTCCCATTTGAAATTGCTTTGCATGCATAAAGTGCTAGTGGTCCATGGAATACGATGAAGACACTTAATAAGTTGACCCCTACCTTTTATTTGTTTCAGTATATAAACAGATATAACTATTTTTATTGTTAGATGGATGTTTTTAGTAGTTAATTTTCAAACCACTACAGTAGTATTTACGAATCTTATATTTTAAATAAATAAAAACACGCTTTTTAAATGTAATTTATTTTAGTATGAGATGGCCATCAATTCAAATGTTGTACTTGTATTTGGAGAGAGAGGAATATGTTATGTTTATAAAATGAAATTAAAGATTCTGAAGATGAATAGTAATGATATTGGCCCCTACATGCTTTTTAAATTATTTGTTTTGTTAGGAAAAAAAAAAAAAAAAAAAAAAAGGAAGATTATATATCTGAATGTTTTAACATGAAAATTGTACCCATTTGTCTATTTACTAAAGAATACTGTACTAGTTAGAGGATATGATAAAGATGTAGTATTAAAAATGGATATAGAGAACAAACAATTATTCCCATGTTTTTTAGGGTGTGTCTACTATAAACAAGCAAACAAAATAAAACCATGGGATCCAAAAAAGTCAAATCTAACCAATATAATTGTTCTGATATGCATACAACTTTAGATTAAAATGAAAACAAAGTCAATACCCAAACCATACATAGAACAACAAGTATATATGGTGCGTTCTTGACTCTATCTTCTGATTTAGAATGCAACAAAAATTTAAAAGAAGAGACACTAAGTCCAAAAACATTAAAGGAAAAAAAAAGTAAAACTAAAAAACCAAGAAATGTTAATGAATGTGGTAGTTGAAGATGGTAAATGAAGTATGACAGAGAGCCAGCCACCAGCTTGATGCAGATGCAGCAATAATATTAACTCATTTTCTGCCATTGATGATGAAACCTGCATTAAACACCTTTATCAACCAACCCCATCAAACTCAATGCACATTTAATTAAGTGCTAGTAGAACATCCATTAAAGGAAGCTTTAATTTGATGTACTGTGTTTGTAATCAGGTTATTAACTGTTGCTAATGATTCTGGACTCATTTTAGCTGATGGTAAGCTGCTAACTTGTATTTGAAACACTACGGTTACGAGTGAGCCTGTTGATGTGGTACCATGTTCACTTGTGGGATCACTGGTGGTTTTGCTTGTTGAAGCACCACTAGTGTTGCCTTCTGATTTAATCTCATTGTGTCCGTCTGTTGTGATAATGAAACCGGATGGTAGTAAGGGAATGTAGGAGGGGTCTTCGCCATTCATGGCTATGTTGATTGCTGGTAAGTCGACTGGGCAGTACACGACTAGTGAACCTGATGCGTCTATACAACTCTCTTGTAGTATTAACATGTTGTTTTGGCTAGGAGTGTATGCCTGTATATTATTTATGTACACGTCATAAATTAAATAAGGTATGATTAAAGGACTATAGACATGGATATTAATATAATTCTTACTCTCAGGACGGATATACAATTTCCTGGATGTGTCCCGGTAGAGATATGTGCAACTTCTTGTACTGGATTTTGGTTTGACAGAACGTCCCACTACACACACGACAGATATAAAGTTACGACCCTACAAACGTACAATTCAATCTGAAATTCTGAATTCCCTTTTTTGGTTCGCAGCTTTATGAAAATTTTGAATTTTGGCCAGGTTGGTTACACTTGTAAATGCATAAAAACATACAAATCTACAAGTATAGATAAAATATGAATGAAAAAGGAAACTTCACTATATAGTTGTTGAAAGCATGTCAACACTTATACAAGCGTAAAGAAAATTATAGTCTTTGTCTACATCAAAATGAGTTTGAGATGGATTTGTGACATCCAATTTGTTTTGCACACAAATAAAGGGTGGACTACAAAATTCTGCATATATATTATCGATAAATATATCATTAAATGTGATTTAGGTAGTACCTGAGATCTAGTTCTTCCGTCTCGAAAGAAGTCAAAGACATTTTGTGGAGTAACCGGAAGCCAAATTGTGGTGGACGCACTAAGGACCATGCCATTGGGTTGGCCTGGATCAGTGCTCTTGTGTAAAGTCGCCCGGACCTCAAATTCGTTCATACCCGAATTTGATGTCCATTGATGACCATTAGAAGGATTTATACTTGAACAGAAGTTGTTCACCATCCTCTTTGATAGCTTCATCATGCTCCTTTTGCCTTCGGGTGATGGAATTCCTGGTTGAAATCAAACATGTATATATGTAAATAACAAAAACACTTTACACAACTAAAGGCAGTCTTTTCCAGTAGTGTATAATTATGATCAAAATACTCCACGAAATGACTAGTTCTATACCTCCTCCAATATCATGAGACATGGTGGTTGTCATTAGAGAAGAAGTTCTTTCACATGCTCGTTGAAGAGAAGCAAGCCATCGTTTGGCTCCGAATGCCAAACCGCTATAAATAAAATCCCGATACAGCTTATCAATCAGGGCCACTTCTTCCACCTCCATATGTTCCACCCACGTAACCTTACAGTAATTGCAAAAAAATAATAAAGATTTGGAACTTGTTATATCTAACTATAAGGAGCAAGTAGAAATTAATTGACAAACCTTTGAGTAACCATTTGGCATATCTTGAATGAGACACCCTGAAGGAAGGCGGTGTACTTTAAAACGAGATTGTGCATACGGATTATACTGAGGAAGATCATATGAAACATTTACAACCGCCCATGAACCTTGCTCAATTTGTTGTACAAATCGAAGCAGATACAACTGCCTCGTGGGAACTAGTGGCGAAAGCACTTGTAGTTCTTCATACATCTAGAAAGAAAAACAAATTGTTGGGATAAGAAAACACTGATACAAAATCACCTAAATTTGGTGCGACTTAAATTACCAGTTGCAAGGAGCCGCTCGGGGAACCTAACAATCCAGATGATATTACTTCAATCGTTCTTGCTCTTGACACAATTGTTGGAAATAGTTCAATCCATTTGATCTGGACAAGAAAAACTTCATGAATATTAAGTAAAGTAGATAGAAACCGTATAAAATACAAACATTAAAGATTGGCACTTAACCGAATCAACAAACATATCCACCAATTGCAAACTATTCATCATCACAACCCCAGATGCCTTCGATGCTTCCGTTCTAACATTAGGATTCTTCGGAGTATCATTATGCCGTGGGAAAAGCCTCTTGTAATTATCAATATTAAGAATTTCCGTACCATCCTTATGACCCTTTGTCCACAACGGCTCATCTGTCTGCAGAAGCCTGATCAATTCATCCATAGCATTTCTAGCAATATCCGTCATGACAGACTTGTCCATGTCAGATAGATGCACAAACGGAGGGTCGGGATTGATCATGCTAGATGATGCACCGATGGCAGGACCAGTGAGAAGATCAAGGTCTAAAGAAGGACCACTATTCATCATCATCATCATCATCCTATTAGATGTACCACCACCATAACTAGCCATCGATAAGTCAAGCGAAGACATGTGAACTGGCTGTACTGGTGGGAGTTGCAACATTGGTCTACCTATGTACTTGGCTGCAATGCTCGAAACTCTATCCAACTGTTACAAAATTTACCCAATTAGTGAATATACACGCGTATAATACTAGTTTGTTGTTACCAGTTTTTCACAAAACATAAAACACACATGGATCCCTTGGCATCATGTACACAAAGTTTGTAATAAAAAGAATCTAAGAAACATATATTAAAACAGTCAGAAAACAACAAGTGCTAGTTCATCACATGTACCATAGTATTCATTCACTTGGGAGCAAAATAAGTACATTAAAATTAGCAAACTAAACCATATCACGTTGTCATGCATATGTATCGTACTTCAATTTGGTAGTGACAGTTTAATTACCTCTTCTTTCAATTGAGCATTCTCGAATCGAAGTTTTTGTTCATCAAAGTAACAATCGTCTCCAATTGGAGGACCACCACAAGTTGGGCACACCAAATTCTTCAACGCCTCTCGTATCACAATGTTTTCACACCGTATCTTGTCGTTCTCCGCCCTCAATGCACAATTGTCCGCGCGCTCATGTTGTGCCTAGAAAAAAAAAAAATATTTTTGGACATAAATATACAAGTAGAAGACACAAGAAAAAATCATATCATAAATAAAGAAAAGAACAAAAACCTTCATTTGGGTTCTTCGATTTTGAAACCAAAACTTTATCTGTCTAGGAGCTAAACCCAACTCTCTACTTAACTGCATTCTTGTTTTCTCATCTGGGTGTGGACAGTCTTTAAATGTTCTACAAAATGAAAAAAAATTGTTATTTTATTTTTGTGAAAAGAACGAAAATGCTCAAACACACTAGCTAGTCAACGTTGGAACTTGAATGTTCTTACGATTCGAGAATCTGAATCTGGAGAGCAGTATGACGATGATAACGTTTCTTCTTATCTGAAGAATCAGCACCACCAGAGCCACCACCAAACTCCATTGCTAGTGACAAAGGTAGTGATTATAGTACTAAAGTGATAAACACTAGTAGTAACAACATATATGTTAAGGTTTAAGAAATGGTTCTTTTTGTAGTGGAAACAATATCAGTGTACAAAACACATGGAAAAAGACACGGACATCGGAGAAACGCACGGGTAACGGCTGTGAATTGATTTGTAAAAATACACTGTATACAATACAAAAACTTATAAAGTAAAGTTTGAATATATATATAATTGTCAAAGAGTGTGATTTTAATATGATAGAGAGAGTGAGAGAAATAAGGAAGGAAATGGAGTAAGTTAAGGAGTTGGAGGAGTGGAAGGTGGTAACGTAAATACAAGGCTTTCAAAAATTGGTTACACTCCCACCTAGCTACTTGGTTTCATTTCAATGATCACCAACATGTCAATGTGTTTAATTTTGTATGTGATGACATGGAACATCTTTGTTACTGTATTATCTTTTAAAAGTTTTTAAGACGAGCATAGCTTTTTAATTTAACATACAGGTGTTCTTAAATCATTATATATACTATATTATAAATCATTTGAAACTATATATACTATATTATAAATCATTTGAAACTTCTTATAAAAGAATGTTCTAAAATTTTGAGACAAAAAATATTATTATAAAAGAAAATTTTGAAAACTAATGTAAAATTTAAAAATTTAAGTTAAACCATATAGCTTTCAATATAATCGTTTATAAGAAAAGCTCACTAAACTTGTAACCATCAACGTAATGCTAAAATTTGAAAAATAAAAATTCTAACAATTTACACTATTAATAATTTAAACGTTTACTTTTGAAAAACATATATCTACTATGTTATAAAGTATTTGGGATATGCTAAATAAGGAAGGTTTAAAAAGAAAAACATTTCCTCGCTACAAAAATAGTCACCGGATATCCACTGCGCATTGTACGGGTACCCTCTAGTAATTAAATCAATATCCGCTAAAAATGACAATATTGATTCCCAACATACGCTAATAATTTTATACACTAAAATTTAGTAGATTCACATATTGTCACATTTTTTTATGTCATTTCCAAATCTTTCTAATTTGATCATGAACAAAGTGAATTAGCTAAAAGATTTGTAGATTATATGACAAAAATGGAAAATGAATTATGGAGAAATTACAGTAGTGAAATATCGTGAATGGATTGAATTTAACTTCACATATTAATGTATAGTTTAAAGTTTAATTTTAATGTTCATTCAATAATCAATTCCTATATGATTGGTGTGAATCTTATTATCAGAAAAATAGTTATTTTACACTTGAGTATGATATTTAGATGTGTGCTAGGTTTATCCAAATATTAAATGTTGATGAGGGAATTGCAAAAATCGTCCTTAAAGTATGGCCAAATTGCACGTTTCGTACCTGAACTTTCGAAAGTGCAAGGATCGTCCCTGTGGGAAACTTTTGAGGCAAAAATCGTCCCTGGCCTACATCAAATTACTAGAATACCCCTGCCAAACTTTAGGGACGATTTTTGCAATTCCTCTTTTTCAGATTTTTACTCAAATGGTCCCTGTGCTTCGCTGGGCATTACAAATTTAGTCCTAACTTTTTTTTTAATTTATTTATTTAACTATTAATATTAGTATTATTTTTTTTATACGATTTCGTCCGTTTTTGTCCGTTTTTCTTTCGTTTTTGTCCGTTTTTCTTACGTTTTTGTCCGTTTTTCTCACGTTTTTTTTCGTTTTCATACGTTTTTGTCCGTTTTTCTTACGTTTTTGTCCGTTTTTCTCACGTTTTTTTCGTTTTCATACGTTTTTGTTCGTTTTTGTCCGTTTTTCTCACGTTTTTTTCGTTTTCATACGTTTTTGTTCGTTTTTCTTACGTTTTTGTCTGTTTTTCTCACGTTTTTTTCCGTTTTCATACGTTTTTGTTCGTTTTTCTTACGTTTTTGTCAGTTTTTCTCACGTTTTTTTCGTTTTCATACCTTTTTGTCCGTTTTTCTTACGTTTTTTTCCGCTTTCATACGTTTTTGTTCGTTTTTCTTACGTTTTTGTCCGTTTTTCTCACGTTTTTTTTGTTTTATACGTTTTTGTCCGTTTTTCTCACTTTTTTTCATTTTCATACGTTTTTGTCCGTTTTTCTTACGTTTTTTTCCGCTTTCGTACGTTTTTGTTCATTTTTCTTACATTTTTGTCCGTTTTTCTAACGTTTTTTCGTTTTCATACGTTTTTATCAGTTCTTCTTACGTTTTTTTCCGTTTTCATACGTTTTTCTTCCATTTTTCCACTTTTTCGTCTGTGTTTACACTGTCCATCACCAACAAAAAATTTCCAAAAAAAATTTTCAAAAAAAAAAATTTGAAAAATAAAATAAAAAAAGGTTTCCGAAAAAAAATTTGAAAAAATGTTTTTGAATTTTAAAAAACATGTTTTCGAAAAAAATTTAAATAATTCCAAAATTTTTCTAAAAAAATATTTTTTAAAAATATTTTTTCTAAAAAATATTTATTCGATTTTTTTTAAAAGTATATTTTTTAGACTTTTTTTAAATTTTTTCTAAAAAACTCGAAAAAAATACTTTTATTTTTCGAATATTTTAAGAATTTTTTCGATAAATATGTTTTGAAAATTTTTTTTCGAAAAAAAGAATTAGAAAATAAAATTTCGAAGAAAAAGTTGTAGAATTTTTTTTTTTTTTTAAATAGAAAAAAAAAAAGTTTTTGAAAAAAAAATTTCGAAAAGAATTTTATTTTTTAAAAGAAAAAATCTTTAGACTTCATCCAAAACGGAAAAAACGTAAAAAGAACGGACAAAAACGTATGAAAAACGAACAAAAACGTATGGAAACGGAAAAAAACGTGAGAAAAACGGACAAAAACGTATGAAAACGATAAAAAGTGGAAAAATGGAAGAAAAACGTATGAAAACGGAAAAAACGTAAGAAAAACTGATAAAAACGAAAAAAACGTGAGAAAAACAGACAAAAACGTAAGAAAAACGAACAAAAACGTATGAAAACGAAAAAAACGTGAGAAAAACGGACAAAAACGAACAAAAACGTATGAAAACGAAAAAAAACGTGAGAAAAACGGACAAAAACGAACAAAAACGTATGAAAACGAAAAAAACGTGAGAAAAACGGACAAAAACGTAAGAAAAACGGACAAAAAGTATGAAAACGAAAAAAACGTGAGAAAAACGGACAAAAACGTAAGAAAAACGGACAAAAACGTATGAAAACGAAAAAAACGTGAGAAAAACGGAGAAAAACGTAAGAAAAACGGACAAAAACGAAAGAAAAACGGACAAAAACGGACGAAATCGTATAAAAAAAATAATACTAATATTAATAGTTAAATAAATAAATTAAAAAAAAGTTAGGACTAAATTTGTAATGCCCAGCGAAACACAGGGACCATTTGAGTAAAAATCTGAAAAAGAGGAATTGCAAAAATCGTCCCTAAAGTTTGGCAGGGGTATTCTAGTAATTTGAAGTAGGCCAGGGACGATTTTTGCCTCAAAAGTTTCCCACAGGGACGATCCTTGCACTTTCGAAAGTTCAGGTACGAAACGTGCAATTTGGCCATACTTTAGGGACGATTTTTGCAATTCCCTCAATGTTGATTATTGAGGCATCTATTTATAATTCTAGTTAAAAAAGAAGGACTAGTATTTATAATATTTAATTACCTTTAAAATCAGAGCAGTCTCAACATGAAATTGAAATTATTGAATATTTATGACATCTTAAATAGAGCAAAATGTATAAAAAGTCATTCAACTTACTTTTTTTTTATTATCCAATTGAGGTATTCAACTTTATTTTTAACACTTTAAGATACAAAAGTTTAAGTATTGCTCAAATTTGTGAAAATTACCTTTACACAAAGTTATCACATTTTTTTACATGTTTTAAATATTAACTTGAGTTAATTACTTAAATCTACCGTTGTCATACGTTTTTATCGTTTTTCGTCCGTTTTCATACGTTTTCGTCCGTTTTTATATGTTTTCGTCCGTTTTTCTTACGTTTTCATACGTCTTTATCCGTTTTATACGTTTTCATTCGTTTTTATACGTTTTCGTCTTTCTTTATACGTTTTCGCCCGTTTCCTTACGTTTTCGCCCATTTACTTACGTTTTCGTCCGTTTTCTTAAGTTCTCATATGTTTTGTCTGTTTTTATACGTTTTAGTCTGTTTTATACGTTTTCGACCATTTTTCTTATGTTTTTATGTGTTTTCTTCGGTTTTTATATGTTTTTATCCGTTTTTTACGTTATTGCTCGTTTTCTTACATTTTTATACATTTTCATCCGTTTTTATACTTTTTAAAGGTTTATTTTATGTTTTCATAAAATTTTATCCATTTTTATACGTCTTCTTACGTTTTCATTATTTTTATCTGTTTTTATACGTTTTTATCCGTTTTTATACGTTTTCCTTTGTTTTTATACGATTTCTTACGTATTTATACGTTTTCTTCTGTTTTGTTCATTTTTTTCTTCGTTTTTATACGTATGAAAACGGTTAAAATGGTTAATAATAGTTAATAACGTATAAAAAAGCATTAAAACATATAAAAACATATAAAAACACACAAAAATGTATAAAACCATACAAAAACATATAAGAACATATAAAAACGTATAAAAATGGATAAAAACGTATAATAACACACGAAAACGTATGAAAATGTATAAAAACGTATCAAAACATAAGAAAAACTTATAAAGAAGTATAAAAACGGACAAAAATGTAAGAAACATAAGAAAAGGGTTGAAAACAGACAAAAACGTATAAAACCGATGAAAACGCATAAAACGGATTACAACATGAGAAAAACGGACGAAAACGTATAAAAGCAGACAAAACGGATGAAAACAAAAGTAAACGGGCAAAAACGTATACAAACGGACAAAAACGTATACAAACGAACGAAAATGGATAAAAACATAAGAAAAATGGACGAAAACATATAAAAATGGATGAAAACGTATAAAACGGACGATTTAAGTACTTAACTCAAGTTAAAATTTAAAACATGTAAAAATAATAATATCCTGGTGTAAAGGTAAGTGTTAATACAAATAATGTCAAAAACGTTATTTGCATTATTCGGTCGCTAGATATTTTGATAATCACAAAAAATAAAAACATGATACGTAAACTTACGGTTAATATGTTTTTGATCGAGATAACTCGTTTACTCAAAGTATCGTCTACAACATCACTTCAGGTATGAACAAACTCTATATCAATACTAATAAAGTGATTAAAGAGTTTATTTTCACAAAACCTTACATTTTTATGTATGACAAAACATTTTCACAAAAGTATTTTTGTGTTTTTAAAAGAAATGTTTTATTAAGAAAATAAATTCAAATTCAAATATTGTAACAGCCATATTTCCCGCCCAAAACAGTAAAGTTTTCACAGATAAACTTTCACCATGTCAGGACAAAAAGAGGAGTGTTTGTCAGGACGGTCCTTTAAATCAACTCACGGTCCCTTACTGATAAAGGACCGTCACATGTTTAATGGACCGACCACTCCTCTCCTAGCGCCTATAAATACAAAACTGTTCCATTTCAGAAAACTAAGCCTCTTAGCACAAAAACTTTCTGTTTCTTTCTTTCTTCTTCTTTGATCACTATAACATGTCGGTATGTGTTTTTAAGTGATTCTCGTATCCTTTACATCAAAGTGCAAGAGAAGAACACTCAAAGTCATCAAGAATCAATGTGTTATTGAGTCCACACATGAACGTAACAAGTGTTACGATTCTATTCTTCCTCCTACTCTCTCATTTGTATATGTTGTAATATTGTGTATCCGACTTGTGTGTGAGTCGTGATTAGATGTGTTAGGGTGAACTTGGACAAAGGTGATAGTCCAAGAAGTGTTGTACCTAGATTAGATCTTGTAATAGTTGTGTGTTTTAGTGTGAAGGCTAGAACTTAGTGGAGTTCTAGAGTGAAGATTAGGACTTAGTGAAGTCCGTGTGAAGGCTTGAATCGGGTGAATGTTTAAGTGAACGGGAGTGCTCGTTCGTGAGAAGAGTTGGATTGTGTGTCGATCCAAGAGGGACAAGAGTGCTTTTTCGTGTAGCCACGTGGGCTTGGGTCTAGATTGGTTCTAGCTAGGATTAGAACTCGACATTCCGCTTAGTGTCATTAAACTTGGTGTAAGCTTATGTACGGATTGCTCCACCTGAAGGAGTGTGTTGACATAGTGATTGAAAACTCTCGAGTGTGTTACTCGGGGAGTGGAGTAGGACGAAGAGTGAGCTTCGTGCCGAACCACCATAAATCTCGGCGTCTCCTTTGGTTGTGTTTTTTCCTTTACTATTTCCTTTACACAATTTATGTTTATGCATCTTGTTAACTTGATATCATATAACCAGCAAATCTAGAAACTTTGCAATAAAAACATAAATGGACCTAACAAAGTGAAAACCGATTTTAATAAGCAATAATAAATGGTGAAACTATTCAAACCCCCCCCCCCCCCCCCCCCCTTCTAGTTTCTACAATTGGTATCAGAGCTACGTCACACAAGATATTTAAAGTATATTGTACTTTAAAGCTTGAATCGATCTATGGATTCTAAAAGAAATTTAGAAGGGAGCTTTTTAAATGAACCACCATTTTTCGATAATAATAACGTTATTGAATGGAAAAATAGATTTGAAAGTTATGTGAAATCAGTAGATCATGATCTTTGGCATGCCATTTCAATTGGTGATTTTCAACCAATGGAAATGAATTTTGAAAGTTAAAATGAATTTTTCAAAGAAAAGTTTTGTAAAAATTTAGAGGCAAAAATAATGATTTATAAAACCTTGCCGAGAGTTGAATATGAAAGAATATTCTTTTGTCAAACGGCAAATGACATATGGAAAAATCTCTTAAACTTTCATCAAAGGAACTGTCAAGCCAAAGATGATGATATTAGTCCTGAACTACTCTTTACTCGTGCGTATCGTGTCCATTCTGTGTCTAGAATTCATAAATATCATGGTCTTAAGTGTCCTTAAGAAAAATACCTTTGTTAAAATTTAAAATCCAAAGTGTTCTAAAAAACCTACCATAATCGTCATTCCTGTAAACCCACTGGTGACGGTCCCTCATTATGGGACGGTCCCTTGGACGATTCCCTATCGATAAGGGACCGTCGGGTCATTTTTCTTTAAATACACATCTTTTACTTCCATATTGCAGTAAACTAAACCATTAACTTTCAGAGCAAACAAAGCAAAGAAAAACAAATCTAAACTACCCAAAAGTCTAGTTTTCTTACTAAAGTCAAGTTACAAGTACTCAAGATTCAAGTACCTTCTATCTATCATCTCTCTAAATCATTCATTGTAAGTAATTTCATTAAAAAATTTTCACTATTCAATTCTAGGGTTTACTAGATCTAGACATAAAAAATTGGGGCTTTTTCATTTCTTGAATTCGCTTGTAAGTAGCAATTGAAATAAGAAGTGTATTCTTTTTGCAAACTTACATCTATGATAAAATTGTTAAAATCTTGAGAAAAGATTAAAACACTTGATAATTTAAAATCTTGGAGCTAAAACTTAAATAAAATTAAAACATTGTTAATATATGTCAAAAACATGAATCTTAAAAAGAAATTTTTTTTCACCAACATAATTATCAATTGTTAAAACAATATAATGAATATATTATTGGTCTTCTTATAGGGAACAAAATGTCACATGATTAAGACTTTGATCATCTTCTCACCAACTCATACACTCCTAGAATATCTTGTGAACCTACCACACCCGGGAATCACATTCGTCCCTATGTAAATCTTGAAACTCGTCAATTTCATGAAGGACGAATTGTTGATCCTTCATTAATCTATCATAGAGATATCAACACCACTTTTCGTGCTATAGGATTCGATTGCTTGCTCTATATTAACGAGCAAATCTGTCCTTGTTTTTTGTTAGAACAGTCCCTATTGCTCCTACATACCCCGTCCATGTGAAATTACCAAACTCCTTTGTACCTACAGGTACATTCCTTACCTCGATCAAACGAAAATTCGTATGGTAGAGGTTCGTGATGAACTAATTCCTTGGGTAGTCATCTTGAAAGAAAACACTCTCGGTCTTAAAGGGATTCGTGAGCAACTCCCGGCGTGTTGTGCTCATATGATGTACTGTCTACACACCCAATAACCTTACAATTTCGCCTACCACTTCGCTAAACGAATTGTACATCTCAAGGGTAACCAAGACAAATTGATACCCTACGGGATGTTCCTAACTCGTCTGTATCAATATCTCATGAACTTTCATCCCTACCTTCAAGGTCCTCAATGCTCTCTCTTCAATCCCGTCATGGAACCCATTAATGAGTCCCATATCTTGTCCATCTTCATCTCCTCATCATCCGTCGATTATGATGTCTTTGATGATCCTACTCTCGAGGAATAGGTACAGGCTAAAGTCAAGAATGCTTTGCAACGAGAGCAAGTCAAAATCATCCTCAAAGAAACAATGCCATGAATGCAGGCTCGCCACTTTAGATTAAATCTTTACTATGCATTTCTTATGTGTTCGTATTGTATTTGAGACTTGTTAGTTGTTATCTTAACTTTAATATCTTGGATTTTAGATGCATGCTCTTCAATTAGGATTAAGTTATTGAACATGTGTATGACTTGCTAAATGTTTTCTTAATTACATGATTATCTATGTAATATTTGCATATGAATGTGCTCTATATGATCTATTAGGATGAGTTACAGGTACAGTTTTGCAGAAATGAAAAACTGGGTGAAATTCTGGGAATCTACTGCCGGCGATCCCTTATTGATCTGGTGGTCCCTTATCAATAAAGGACCGTCTGGGATCTAACGAACCGTCTGGCATAGGTCATGGATTTTTGCACTGTTTCTCATTTCTAGCAAACCTGGAACCTATTTTGCATGTTTATCACCACCTTTTCCATGTTTAGATAAACAACCTTATTTGCTAAATGTTTCCTAATGCATGCTTTGCCCAAATCATAATCATAGTTGATTATTTAAACTCCTTTTCATCTTCATCTTCACCTTTCACTTCCTTCTCACCATCCATAATGGGTTCTCCATCAACCTTATTATCTCTCTCAAACAAAAAGCCTAACCACATTCTCATCCCACCTCAATCAAGCTCAAACAAAAGGCCTATGATCACTATCATTCCACCTCAAATAAACTTCATTGATCTCACTCAAGAAAGCTCCACACCTTCTCTAAAGTCTCCACCTTCCTCTCCTCAAACACCAAGTGCACCTCTCAAAACTCCATCCACAAATGGAACATCCTTCTCTTCCTCTAAACCATCATCTTTATCAAGGAAAAACTCATGACCGTTCTCATCATTAATAAAAAAATATATCACCCTTGCTTAGTCAATCTAGCTCGGGTGCATACACTCCATTTGTGAGCAACTTGTCTCCTTTTCTCATACCTCCATCTTCTCCAAATCAAGGCAATATCTCACCAAATGGGCCATTGGACCATTCTCTTCCTACGCCACCACCTTCTCCTATCATGGGGTTTCCCATTCCCCACAATCTTGTGAACAACCATCCCATGAGTTTTGCATGTTGCTTTAACAACTTTCATCTCATCTCATCCCTAAGAGATGAACTTCATACCATGTTTGGTCACCTTAAGTATCTCCTTTCTCAACCCATCATACAACCAACTCCTCTTGCTTCCATGCCACCTTCGGCTCCACCATATTATCTACCACATTCAAACTAAACATCTCTATATGTTTAGTTAAATAATCAAGAAGACTGTCTTTTGGGCCAAGCATGTTCTAGGAAGTTGGGATTTTCTAGAAATAACTTATAGTTGTTGTATGAATCTATGTTGATTAGGAGATGTATGTTCTAATCATGTATGTTTTTGATGTTTTCTCAAGTATGAATGAATTGTTGTGATTTTATGTTGTGATATTTATAATGGTTGTCTTTAAAATATCATGTTAACCAATCTTAAAAATGGGAAAAATACTAAAATCACAACACAACTGTAAAATAAGACGCCTTTTGGTGGTAGTCCCTTATTGCATTGGTGGTCTCTTATCTTTAAAGAACCGTCCAATGATTTAATGGACCGTCCCCAGTAAGGGCTGTCATACTGATTTCTCTTCTCTTCCTTGTCTGCTTGATGCTTTGTCTACTTGATTTCACCCTTCTATTATAACCTTCTATCTATCTTGCTTCTCCTCTCAACCCTTCTAAATTCTTCTATATATGTGTATATGTGCTTTGTCTTCTAATTTGTTTTTGTAGCACAACATCATAACTCGATTCCCCGGTGCCCTCATCAAGGGGGAGCACTAAGCAAGGGGAGCTTTTAAATTCCGTCGATTTCTTTCTTTCTACTCTTCGACGAAGCCTTTTTGATTCTACAAAAAGGGGGAGAAGTAAACGAAAACTCGTCTAAAATTTTAAAAACACGTAAATTTACCTAACATGAGTTTATATTTTGTAATCATCAAAAAGGGGGAGGGTTAATACAAATAATGTGAAAAACGTTATTTGCATTATTCGGTCTCTACATGTTTTAATAATCACAAAATATAAAAACACGATACGTAAACTTACGGTTAATAAGTTTTTGATCGAGATAACTCATTTACTCAACGTATCGTCTACAACATCACTTCACATATGCACAAACTCTATACCGATAATAGTAAAGTGATCAAAGAGTTTATTTTCAAAAAACCTTACATTTTTATGTATGACAAAACATTTTCACAAAAGTATTTTTGTGTTTTTAAAACATATGTTTTATTAAGAAAATAAATTCAAATTCAAATGTTGTAACAACCATATTTCCTGCCCAAAACAATAAAGTATTCACCAGATAAACTTTCACCGCATCAGGACAAAAAAAGGAGCGTCTGTCGGGACGATCCTTTAAATCAACTGACGATCCCTTAGTGATAAAGGACCGTCACATGTGATAAGGATTTATTTGTTACGCTTTTAGGGGGTCATTTAAACCCTAATTCATGAATTTATGGTCAAATATGGCCTCAAATAATTTCTTTTCTCATTTTAGGTACTTGGGACGTGATTTCTGGAATATGAAGAATTTTGGAGCTTTTTGGATGTTTTTATGCTCAAGAATGAAGAGAACAAGAAAGTCAAGAAAATTCAGGAAATTACACCTGGCGTCGTCAGGCTTTACATGCTGACACCGTCACCTTATACTGGAATGATGGTGGATTTTACACGTGACGCCCCAGAAACCAAAGTGAAGTTAACACCTGACGGCGTCAGGTGTTCCAGGATCAAGGCCGCCCCTCTTTAGCTCTACACGAGATGTCCCAGAACCCTTATAAAGGGACGGCGTTAGAAATGAAACTAGGTGATCCGAGAACCATAAACACGGCGATCTGACGGCGCCAGAGGCCAAAACCTGACGCCGTTAGACTTGTATATCTATATATACTTTTCAATTTTTCATTCATTAAGTGTGTAAGTTTTGGGAGATAAAACCCAAGACGAATTTTACTGTAAACTTAGGGTTTCCAAGCCCTCTTTTCCTTCATGTTCAATTGAAGATAAGTCTTCTTTTTAATCATTCAATATGTCTGTGTTGTTTGATTGATTATTTATCTTGTCTTTTTTTAACATGCTAGCTTAATTCTCTTTGTGTTTACGTAGATCTAATGAAACCTAGTTGTTGATTATTGGTTGTTGATTTGTTATTAGTTGATTTGGTTGATTGATTTTCGCGTTAGGTTTAAGAAAACTGGCCATACTCCTACATGGTAATAGGCTTGAACGTCTTAAGAAACGTAATCAAATGTGTACTATGATGTTATTGCTTGTATTTAACGCATAAGTAACTGTTTACGAGGCCTGGATAGGAAGAGATAGAAGCTTATAGATTGGGGAAGGACGTACACAGCCCCATGACTGGTATTAAGGAATACCCCTTCATCCAAACAACTGTAACAAATCAATTAATCAGTAAGAGATAACTAGGGAGTAGTGAAATCTAAGTAAATACGTTTTTCCCATTATAAGAAGTTCACCAATTTACTTTTCTGTTATTTTATTTTATTTTGCATTCGTAGTAATTTGGGGTTAGTTGACTAGCAACTAATTCCGCCTACTTTTCCAAAAATTGAGATTTTAATTTGCTTTCCATTAAACATAAAAATACCAAAAGAATCATCCATCACTTTTAGACCTAGTGACTTAGTTTTCAATCCTAACAACACTATTCCCCTAGAGAACGATCAATTCTCCGGTACTTACCACTCACTATACTACATCGGTCAGGTACTCTGCATGGTGGGGATTTTAAGCTTCTCAAGATCCCTTGAGAAGTAAAAGCTTTTGCAAGGTTGCAAAACCACGCATCAAGTTTTGGGCGCCGCTTCCAGGGAATAGTTATTGTTTAGGTTGAATTTTATTTTTATTAGGTCTACTCATTAGATTCCTTTCTAGTGAGATTTTATTTTCTTTTTATTAGGTTATTTTAGTCTATCTTTTTCTTCGTTTCTTTGTTCGTGACCATTACCATCCACCATCATGGAAGGTGGTAATATCTTTGATCCAGCCAACCCACCACAACCAAAACCAACCCGAACCACCTAGAGCTCGCACTTTAGGAGAATACTCCCGACCTTGCCACCAAGGCTATCGAAACACCATTGAGCTCACCGAAGGAGCCAATGTGTCTCCCTTGCGATCCGACACCATCCGGTTGGTGCAAAGCGGTTGTGCATTCCTTGGACTTCGTTCCGAAGATCCAAACCAACATCTCAAGGATTTCCTTAAAATTGTAGATTCCATAGACCTTGATGTTGCCACTCGAGAGATGACCCGATTGCGTCTCTTTCAATTCTCTCTACGTGACCAAGCTAGTCAATGGCTTGAGCGTTTACCCGCGGGATCCATCACCTCTTGGGATGATCTCACCTCTCGTTTCCTTGTTCAATTTTTCCCACCAAGAAAAACCACCCAGTTAAGAAATGACATCTTGATGTTCCAACAACATCAAGGCGAAACTCTCTACAAAGCATGGACTCGATTCAATGACTTACTTCAAAAAGTCCCTCATCATGGCATAGATCTTTGGCTCTTGGTCCAAATCTTCTATGACTGTGTCAACTACCTTACCAAGCGTGCCATTGATCGAGCAGCAGGTGGTAAATTACGAGAAAAAGATGCCATGGAGTCATGGGAAATCATTGACGAGCTTGCCTTCTTTGGCAGTGACTCTTGGGAAGACTCCCATGATGAAACCACGGTCGTTATGGCAATCTCATCACCTGAAAAAGTCTCTCATCTCTCTGAAGAAAACCTCTGTGAGATTGAGAAAAGGGTTGACTACCTAATCGAAAAGCGAATGAGGCATTCGAGTCCCATCCGAGCAACAGTGAACTCCATTTCAAACAACAAACCCGCACCTCTTTCTGAATCACCTCTCAGAGAAAAGGCGGAATCTTTTCAAAGAAATGCTCAACCCTTTCCAACACCTCCCGACCTTAGCTCGGAATTTGAATCCCGAATGAGAGAGTATATGTCGGCCCATTCTGAGAGATTGACAAAATTTGAAGAAGCTATCTATAGGCAAAGGGAGGAAATGCAAGAGAAAATGGCTGAGATGATTAGTCTATTAAAGGAGTACACGAAGGTGAAGACTCCTAAAAAAGTGTTGGTTAGAAAGGAAAACGACACTCCCGTCACCAAGTTTGTCAATTCCATATCCGTTATCCATAAGGACAATACTAAGGAAGACAAAACTACCATTAGTACACCAAAAATTGAGGAACCACCTAAGTCTTAACCATTAGGGTCCTATCTGAAGCACAATATTAATGGAAAAACTATAATTAATTGGATGAGGAACGATAGACGTAACTATTCATCTAAAAAGATCTCTAATGAAAAAAAGGAAGATGAATATGATACGTTACCCGGAGGACCTGTGTACGAAAGGTTACTTAAGAGAAGTGTGGCTATGAAGCAAGTAGCTGTTGGGAATTTTGAAATACCATGTAGCATAGGAGAATTAAAATACGTAGATGCTTTAGCCAACCAAGGCTCGGAGGTGAACCTGATGCCTATATCCACTTGTGCTAAGTTAACCAACGAAATACCAAACACTACCCATATTAGACTCTCCTTTGCTGGTCACTCTTACGTTTATCCATTAGGAATAGCAGAAGATGTATTAGTTAATGTAGTAGGTTTGATGTTTCCCGTTGACTTCATGATCATTGATGATAGAGAAGATGAGTATATGCCCATGATTCTTGGAGCACCGTTTCTTACTACTGCAAGGGCAATCATCAATTACGAAAAGGGAACAATAGAACTCAAATCAGGGCAAAAGGAGGATACGTTTCCACATGACCCCGCGAGATATAAGGAAGATTATACTACAAAGTAAAGCTGGGGACGATTGTGATATACCTCGTAATCATGTTCGTGAGAATATCCTTGCATGGGAGGCAAGGATTAAGAGCTACGATGAAATTGAGATTGGAAATGGTAACGGGGGAGATATGGACTCCATTAAGGGTGAAATAGAATGCAATCAGCAGATTTGGAGCCCTGACAAGTTTATAAAATGGGATTTTGTGCTTTTAAGCCATTCAAGGATAAAATGTCTCCTGATAAACCCAAATATTGGTGGTACGGACCCTTCACAATAGAAAGATTGTGCGAAAACGGAGCTGCAATCTTGGTTAATAGAAAAGGAAGGAAGATGACCGTGCGTTCTCAACGGTTGAGATTTTACCATAAGGATGATGAGCATTCTACCAACGGATACGTCGTCTTGGGAGATGAAGTCACGTAATAGGGTGTGACTTTGAGTCTAGCTATAAGACTTGTTAATAAAGAAAAGCGCTTCTTGGGAGGCAACCCAAGCTTTTTTGTTTATTTGCTTTTATTTGTTTCCATATGCATTTTTCATTCTCATTATTTATGATTCATGTCTCATAATAACTTGTAAAAATACTTTATTTTGTTTTTAACTTCGACTTGATCACATATAAAGGTATTTTACAAAAGATAAGTGTAAGGGAAGCTCATATTTGTTTTAAAGAACGAAGTGAACATGAACGATAATAATGAGATATGAATATACATATTAGTATTTGTTTGAGTCAAATACTTGTATCGAGTCACAATGGATGTTTTGCAGGAATTTCAGGTCTTAAAACACAGGTTTTTCTAGAAATTTTCCGGAAACAAAAAATAAAAATTATGTCAGGTACATCCTGACGGCGTCAGGAGTTACAACCTGACAGCGTCAGGCTTTGTTTCCTAAAACATTTTTCAGGTTTGTTTGGCTACCGGAATTGTAAAGTTTCGTAAAATCTCAATTTTTTGAACTCCAGGAATTTGCAAACATTTATTTTGCAAGTATTATATTTTTACTTGATTTCTAGGATTTAGTTTTATATATAGTATACCGCCAATTTTACGCGAGGTTTCGTGCTTTGTTTTCTTTGTTATTTACAGGTTATATTGGACAAGAAGATGATCTTATTTCAGGAGTGAAGCTTTACATGTACATTTTCTTCGAGGAAGATTTAACCATGTTACCACATTTTCTGTACCGAGAAAATCAGTGGAGTACTAGTTTCTTTCATTCTCATTTATTTTTACTTCTGCATCCTTTAAATGAACATTGGGGACAAAGTTCGACTTAAGTGTAAGGGGGGTAAAATTGGGATACCTTAGAAACTACAACACACTTGATTTTTGTTTTGTTTATTAGTAGATGTGTAATAAAACTAAAAGAAATACTTGTTAGGGTAATTTTAGCACCAAATTTAAATTGTTTTGCAACATTTAGGAGAGAAACTCTAGTTTTAATAAGAGTCTCATTGCTAGGAGTTATATGACTAGCACAAGAAAAAAAAAACCGTACCACTCAAAAATTTCCACCCCAAATATGTGAGGTTCGCTTTTTCCCCTAGATTTGTTAGGAAAAACATTCATTATTAGTGCTTGTGACTTTGTGAGTGTATCGGTAGTATTTAGATTCTAGAACTTGCGTTAGTGATGCATCCCGAGACCGCTAGTGAGACTACATTCGTGTAGTTAGGATTTACTATATGATAAGAGGCATTAGGATAACCCTTGTTTTAAGCCTGTAATATAATAACATTGACTTCATTGGTCAAGTAATTTTCCAACACCTTTGCGATGTACTCATTTTTAGTGCACGATACCCCTAGTGCAACCCCCAGAGCCTATCCTTTTCGTTTCTAACTTTAAGCATTTTACTTAAAGGAAGAATTTGTTTACAATCCACCCCCAAATGTACACCCAAATTGCCTTAGCCTTCCTTGTATGCACTCATCTTTAGTGCATTATTGTTAATTGTTTAAACCTTTAGTTAGTTGTTTAATTAGTTACATGGTTGCTAAGTCGAGTCATATCTTGTACATATTGTTTTGAGACAATTGGGACTTATGGGTAAAGTACTAGTGTAATGGAGTAATGGAGAAGAACATCATTTATTACCCCCATATATACGTTAATGTTTTAAAGTACTCCATATGTTTCGATTATCTTGATTCGAGTCTTTATTTTGATTTATGTAAAAGTTCAAGTGTAAGGAGAGGAAACAAGCTCCTTTGATATATTATTTTGGATGGTAGGGCAAGAGTGTATGAAAAAAAAAATCAAAAAACAATAAGAAATTAAAAAAATGAGAAAAAGAAAAATAGAAAAAACATGCGGACTACCATCACATTCCTTTTATTTTATTTATGTTTATGTTATTTCGTTTTTAGCTTAAGTTGAGTCGAGTATTTGCTTAGCAACGCCACATTATACATGTAATTAACTAAGATAATTGACTTGCCACCAGTTAAATATCCCTTTATCCAACAAAACCGTATTTTCCATATCCCTACACCTAATGTTATAACCCTTTAAAAGACCTCTTTGATAGTTTATCCTAGGTGCTTATGCCAAAGTGGTGGAGGCTTGATCCTTTCCCAAGCCTATGGTAATCTATTTACCATGACAGGTAGTGAGAGATATTTCTTCCATTTCCATTTTTGATATATACACTTATAACACCCGAGAGATGAGAGTATCCAAACACTATATGTGAGGTGCTAGTATATAATTTCCGTGCTTGTTTTGATTAGGGTAGATCAATCATTTGTTGTAATTACTTTTATATTAATGTTAAATGACCTCTAACTTGTATTTTAATTGGTATAAAAGCTCATTTGCTTGAGGACAGGCAAATCCCAAGTGTAAGGATATTTGACAAGGATTTATTTGTTACGCTTTTAGGGGGTCATTTAAGCCCTAATTCGTGAATTTATGGTCAAATATTGCCTCAAATCGTTTCTTTTCTCATTTTAGGTACTTGGGACGTGATTTCTGGAATATGAAGCATTTTGTAGCTTTTTGGACCTTTTTATGCTCAAGAATGAAGAGAACAAAAAAGTCAGGAAATCACACCTGACGGCGTCAGGCTTTACATGCTAACGCTGTCACCTTATACTGGAATGATGGTGGATTTTACACGTGACGCCCCAGAAACCAAAGTGAAGTTAACACCTGACGGCGTCAGGTGTTCCAGGATCAAGGCCGCCCCTCTTTAGCTCTACACGAGACGTTCCAGAACCCTTATAAAGGGACGACGTCAGAAGTGAATCTAGGTGATCCGAGAACCATAAACACGGCGATCTGACGGCGTCAGAGGCCAAAACCTGACGCCGTTAGACTTGTATATCTATATATACTTTTCAATTTTTCATTCATTAAGTGTGTAAGTTTTGGGAGATAAAACCCAAGACGAATTTTACTGTAAACTTAGGGTTTCCAAGCCCTCTTTTCCTTCATGTTCAATTGAAGATAAGTCTTCTTTTTAATCATTCAATATGTCTATGTGTTGTTTGATTGATTTTTTATCTTGTCTTTCTTTTAACATGCTAGCTTAATTCTCTTTGCGTCTACTTAGATCTAATGAAACCTAGTTGTTGATTATTGGTTGTTGATTTGTTATTAGTTGATTTGGTTGCTTGATTTTCACGTTAGGTTTAAGAAAACTGGCCATACTCCTACATGGTAATAGGCTTGAACGTCTTAATAAACGTAATCAGATGTGTACTATGATGTAATTGGTTGTATTTAAAGCATACGTAACTATTTACGAGGCATGGATAGGAAGAGATAGAAGTTTATAGATTGGGGAAGGACGTACACAGCCCCATGGCTGGTATTAAAGAATACAACCATTCATCCAAACAACTGTAACAAATCAATTAATCAGTAAGATATAACTAGGAGTAGTGAAATCTAAGTAAATACGTTTTCCCATTATAAGAAGTTTACCAATTTACTTTTCTGTTATTTTATTTTATTTTGCATTCGTAGTAATTTTGGGTTAGTTAACTAGAAACTAATTCCGCCCACTCTTCCAAAAACCAAGATTTTAAATTGCTTTCCATTAAACATAAAAATACAAAAAGAATCATCCCTCACCTTTAGACCTAGTGACTTAGTTTTCAATCCTAACGAACCTATTCCCCTAGAGAAAGATCAATCCTCTGGTATTTGCCACTCACTATACTACATTGGTCAGGTACACTGCCTGGTGGGAATTGTAAGCTTCTCAAGATCCCTTGAGAAGTAAAACCTTTTGCAAGGTTGCAAAACCACGCATCAACATGTTTAAGGGACCGCCCACTCCTCTCCTGGCGCCTATAAGTACAGAACCGTTCCCTTTCAGAAAACTAAGCCTTTTAGCACAAAAACTTTTTGTTTCTTTCTTTCTTCTTCTTTGATCACTATAACATGTCAGTATGTGTTTATAAGTGATTCTTGTATCCTCTACATCAAAGTGCAAGAGAAGAACACTCAAAGTCATCAAGAATTGATGTGTTATTGAGTCCACACACAAACGTAACAAGTATTACGATTCTATTCTTCCTCCTACTCTCTCATTTGTATATGTTGTAATATTGTGTATCCGACTTATGTGTAAGTCATGATTAGATGTGTTAGGGTGAACTTGGACAAAGGTGATAGTCCAAGAAGTGTTATACCTAGATTAGATCTTGTAATAGTTGTGTGTTGTGGTGTGAAGGCTAGAACTTAGTGGAGTTTTAGTGTGAAGATTAGGACTTAGTGAAGTCCGTGTGTGAAGGCTTGAATCGGGTGAAGGTTCAAGTGAATGGGAGTGCTCGTTCGTGTAAAGACTTGGGTTGCGTGTCTATCCAAGAGGGACAAGAGTGCTTATTCATGTAGCCACGTGGGCTTGGGTGTAGATTAGTTCTAGCTAGAATTAGAACTCGACATTCTGCTTAGTGTCGTTAAACTTGGTGTAAGCTTATGTACGGATTGCTCCGCCTGAAGGAGTGTGTTGACATAGTAATTGAAAACTCTCGAGTGTGGTACTCGGGGAGTGAAGTAGGACGAAGAGTGAGCTTTGTGCCGAACCACTATAAATCTCGGCGTCTCCTTTGGTTGTGTTCTTTCCTTTACTATTTTCTTTACACAATTTATGTTTATGCATCTAGTTAACTTGATATCACATAACTAGCAAATTTAGAAACTTTGCAATAAAAACATAAATGGACCTAACAAAGTGAAAACCGATTTTTATAAAATATAATAAACAGTGAAACTATTCAACCCCCCCCCCCTCTAGTTTCTACAGTAAAATATAATAAACAGTAAAAATAAAGTTGAGTACCTCAATTGGATATTGAATGTAAGTTGAGTACCTTTTTACGCATTTTTCCCTCTTAAATATTATATTTCGTAATTGTTACTTTAAGAGGCGTTCGGGTACTCGTCTATCTAATAAGTGGTTCATTAGATTTTGAATTTGATATTTAAAATTTGTAGATTGATTTAGTGTTTGAAGACTTGATTGTTATCATGTCGTTTAGATTTTGTTCGATCGTTGGTAATTTATCAGTTTGGAAAATTTGGATCTTCGTTTGTTGAGTTTTTTTACGTTGATTACCTGAATGTGATTGTCTTTGTTGAAGATCGTTTGAGCCGTTTAGTTTGATTGGCTGTTCGTTTTGAATTTATGGCTAACATTTGATTGTTCGTTTTGAAGTCGTTTGCGTTTGCTTTGGATCGTTTTTGGGAATCGTTCGTTTATTTTGAATTTTGCTAGTATCTCTAGCATTTTGAATAAGGTTTGGAACACGTGAAAGAGTTAAAGTAACGATGGATATTCTTAGAAAAGTGACTTAAACTTTAAGAGGTGTTCGGTAAATTTGGTATTTATTTTTTAGTATGTTTCTTAATTTGAGTCAGTTTTAAATTTAGCAATTAGGTAAATAGTTTCTTGTAAATAGCTAGGGATCAATGTCATTAGTTCTTTTTTACCTTTGAATTAAAATTTTGTACTATTTGCTACCTTTGTATTTAGTTTGAAATTTTGAATAAAGGTTCCACTTTATTTGTCGAATTTGTTATTTGTTTCGTCTTTTATTACCAACGGTAAGTATATTATAGTTTATGTTAAACAATTGATATATACGACTTTCTTTAACTCTAAAAACTAGTTAAGATTTAAGCGATGCAATATCCTGAGATATGGCATAAACAATTTTAGACTTTCAGTTATCAAAGTATTTTAATCAATAACAAATTTGTTTGGAAATGTTTTGGCTATAATTATTGTAACCAATTGGCTATAATGCTCACTAAAATTACATAATAAATGATTCATGGAACCACAAAAATAACTAAGAGACCCACAAAAAGACTCAGGAACCACAAATTATAACACAAAATTGTAAAAAATTGGCTAAAAAAAATTGTAGCTAAATGATTCAGGGGCCCAATTGGCTACAATCCTTCTATGTTATTTACACGATTAATGAAAAGGGTAGCAAAGAATTATACTTCATCCATTTGAAAATTATAATGCTCCAACCAAAAACATTAACTTTAAAGAAAGAGTAAATTACATGGTTCGTTCATGTGCTTTAAGCAAAATCCCTAATTAAGTCCCTATCTTTTCAATTTTGCCTAATTGATCCTTATAATGAAACTATGTAACACCGTTCATCCTTATCGCCCAATTCAGTTATCTTCTCCTTTAGGTCCCAGTCGTCAAGTGCAACGTTAGTCCATTAATCAAAGGATTGTTTGCAATGTTAGTCCTTTATACTAATAGCCGTTTCTAGTTAACTCAAATTTTAGTTTTCTTACATTTTCATACGTTTTCGTCCGTTTTGCACGTTTTTGTTCATTTTTCTTACGTTGTCATATGTTTTTATACATTTTCGTCCGCTTTTATATGTTTTTGCTCATTTTCACCCGTTTTCTTATGCTTTCATACGTTTTTATCCGTTTTCATCCATTTTTATGCTTTTTCGTCCATTTTTCTTATGTTTTCATACACTTTAATCCGTTTTTATATGTTTTCGTTCATTTTTATACGTTTTCCTCCATTTTTATACGCTTTTGTCCATTTTTCTCACGTTTTTATACGTTTTTACCCGTTTTCATCCGTTTTTATATGTTTCCGCCCGTTTTCATATGTTTTTGTAAGTTTTTAAATGTTTTCGTTCGTTTATATACATTTATGTCCATTTTTATACATTTTCATCTATTTTCTTACGTTTTCATACATTGTTATCTGTTTTTATATGTTTTCATTTGTTTTTATACGTTTTCCTTCATTTTATATGCTTTTGTCCATTTTTCTTACGTTTTCATATGTTTTTATACGTTTTCATCCACTTTTATACGTTTTGCTCGTTTTCTTACGCTTTCACCTATTTTCTTACGTTTTTATACGTTTTAGTCCATTTTAAATGCTTTCGTCCGTTTAAATACGTTTTCATCCGTTTTTATACATTTTCGTCCGATTTTCTTACGGTTTGATCCGTTTTTATGTGTTTTCGTCCATTTTTATACGTATTCCTCCAATTTTATAGGCTTTTACTAGTTTTTCTTACGTTTTTAAAGTTTTTATCCGTTTTCATCAATTTTAATATGTTTTCATCCATCTTTATACACCTTCATCCGTTTTTCTTATGTTTTTTGTATGTATGAAAACGGATAAAAACGAACAAAAACGTATATAAACGAACGAAAACGAATAAAAACGGTCGAATGCATTTAAAAACAAACAAAAATGGATATACAAAACATATGGAAACGTATAAATACAAACGAAAACGTAAAAGAATGAATGAAATCGTATAAAAACGTATGAATCATAAGAAAACGGACGAAAACATATAAAAATAGACGAAAACATATAAAAATAGGCGAAAACATATAAAAATAGACGAAAACATATAATGGATAAAAATGTAAGAAAAACGGACGAAAACGTATAAAAACCGACAAAACATATATAAACGTATGACGCGTAAGAAAACGTATGAAAAGGTAAAAAACGGGTGAAAATGTAAGAAAACGAGTGAAAACATATGAAAGCGGACGGAAACATATAAAAACGGGGAAAATGTATGAAAACGTAAGAAAAACAGACAAAAACATACAAAAACGGAAAAAACGTATAAAAACGTACGAAAACATAAGAAAACCAAAATTTGAATTAATTACAAATGGCCGTTAGTATAAAGGACTAATGTTACAAACAATCGTTTGGTTAATGGACTAACGTTGCCACTTGACGACTGGGACCTAACGGAGAAGATAACCGAATTAGGCGATAAGGATGAACGGTGTTACATAGTTTCTTTATAAGGATCAATTTGGAAAAATTGAAAAGATAAAGACTTAATTAGGGAGTTTGCCGAATTCCTCGAATGAAGTTTTTATGTGATCCCTATCTACCAAAATTTTTACTTCTGGTTCCGGCGAACGAATAATCATTGAGTCCTCCTCTTTCCGGACAACACATACAAAGAGACCCGCCAACAGTCAAATAATTAGTGAATCTCGGAGAGATATTTCTATTATATAATTAGTTTCTTTCTCTATTCTTAGCATGATATTGGGGAATCTCGTTGCTATTACTCAAACAAGCATGAAACGTATGCTTGCATATTCGTCCATAGGTCAAATCGGATATGTAATTATTGGAATAATTGTTGGAGACTCAAATGATGGATATGCAAGCATGATAACTTATATGTTGTTCTATATCTCCATGAATCTAGGAACTTTTGCTTGCATTGTCTTATTTGGTCTACGTACCGGAACTGAGAACATTTGGGATTATGCAGGATTATACACGAAAGATCCTTTTTTGGCTCTCTCTTTAGCCCTATGTCTCTTATCCCTAGGAGGTAGCAGCGCCGGGCAGCAAAGTTGGTATGGAAGAACTGATGCGCCGCGGGAAATCCTTCTCTATACAAGTTCTCGAACGAGGTTTTTGAACAGAACTTCGATAGGCGAGAGGTGTAAGCACCGCGAGGTGTGAAGCGATCTCGTACTAAACGAAAGAACTTTCACTTTCCATAACCAAAATGAAAGAAAGTCAACCTATTCCTGCAATTGCGGTCAGTCTCGCTACCTCTTTAGTTGCCGCCCCCTACTTGCTCATTCGCAATGACTACCACAAGAAAGTAGCCCCTATCTCTAAAGGGGCTTATGCACTTCACGACTTTCTTATGTTATGGCGAAGACTGAATTTCGCTTCCAACCCTAGTCAGCAAGCTTCAAAAGTCCTTTCTCCTTTCTTTTCCGACCACATGGACGAACCATGTGATTTACTCTTAAAGACAAGTAACGATGCTTATTATTTCTTTGTAAAAAGACAGTTTTATCTTTCTTAATTTCCACCACAATTTTGCTTTGGATTTAATGATGCAAATTGCTAGTAAGGGTAATATGAGAATTCAAAATTATTGTTTCCCATATACTTTTGGATAATGTTTACGTATGATACGTAGGCAATGATTAGTATAAGTTTATGATGTGAGTACTGAACCACTATCATTTAAGAAAAATAAAACTGTTTAATGCTCTCAGGGCACCTCTTTTAATGTGCTTAATTGTTAGAGTTGTAGAAGTGCTGTTGTTCTCTAACTGTGTTGTTTATAAGTTTGTTAAATTGGTGTATCGGTGGCTTGACTTATTCTTGTTTAATTTGTTACAGTATTATGTTAATGTGTTTGTAGTGGATTATAAATTAGCGATATTTATTTGTTGTTCTACTGTCTAAGTTACTAGCAACATGTTAGGTTTGTTCTCTACTTAAAGCAAAAAAAGCAACATGTTATTTCACATTTTGCATATTATCGCGTTAAAAGTAATTGTTGAATTTTTCCCTTGTTTGTCCAAATGGAGCAAGTAAAAAATATGGTAATGCACTTTTTAGTCGTAACAAGATGTTGTTGTTATCTATTTATGTAATCAGTATAAGCAAATGAAAAAGAGGATGAGGTCTGTGTCTTTGAAATTTTATGTTTTACAAATTAAAGTATAATCCGTTAACTGGATGTGCCTGTCGCTTCTTATGTTTCTGCCAACACTGGACCGGGTATATGCATTTATGTTAACCTGTGAAATTTGCTGCCCTTGTTCAAATTAGGCATAATTTTTAGAGAATAGAAAATTATGTGTCAATTTGCAAATTTATAACCAAGAAATACATTATAGTAGTCATAGTGGCATGGTATTAATTAATGACATTCATGTACAGCTATGGGTGTTCCTATAGTATTAACTTTTGGTTTCCTGGTAGTTGTCAGCCAAGACAGGCATCTAAGTTAGATGTTCGAGTAAATATCACTGAAAAAAATTTACGCGGCAATGGACCATTTTTTAGACGATGCCAGTGCCAGCCAAGGTTCAAACTTTCTTATAGAGGAGAGTTATTGTCAACAAATGGCAAGAAACCAACCCAAAAACATAGAACATAAAGGAACCAAATGAATTTTCGTTATTTCACGTTTTATTGCAACCATAACTTTTTGCCGCTTGAAAATTCCGTTGTAATGCACGGATACTCGCCTAGCTATTTATATAGGAAAAACTTACTTACTTACAAACTTACAACATGAGAAATATGGATTTGTTAGAAGGGGCAATTTCATTATTATTTATATATATAGTTAATTACAATTTGATTTACAAACTTTATCCACTCTCGTTACTCCACCACATTTTCCCATAGTTTACATTGATCGCCATCATGAAAAATAAACACACCTCCATCTGCACCTGAACTATTACCACTGAATTGCCGCTGAACCATCAAAAACAAAACTAAAACAACCGATTTATATGTCGATAGAAAAGGAAAACTTAATAATGTGAAATATAATGTATGATAATAAGTGCAGGTAGATACTTCGGAGCCTTCATAGCTGTTTGTAGGTAGAAAAACACCCTTCTAGTTCTATATCCCGACAGGACTTTAGAAGTGCTAAGTGGATTTTAGTTTCACCATTATGAGCATCATAGTACCATATTTATTTTTTCCAACCACACGCATGGCATCTAAAATCAGTAGGTGTTACTGTAGGAACCGCCAGTTGTCACCTCTCAAGAACTACTCGTATTTTGAATAGAACTTGAGACATATAGAATTTGGTAAGCTTTGATCTATTGTTGTAAGTCTGCACAAAATTAAGGAGGTTAGGTGTGTAACAAATTGTCATTCAAAGTTTCAAACAAAGAAAATATATATATTTTTTTTGAGGTATGCTACATCCACATAAAATCCCCACAAAAAACTTCCACTCGCTGACGTGTCAGCGAGTGATTGGTTTTTAGTGGGATGTGGAACCCACAAAAAACCAATCACCCGCTGACACGTCAGCGAGTGGGAGTTTTTTGTGGGGATTTTATGTGGATGTAGCAAAATCCATTTTTTTTACCCTCACTTTGTTCCATGTTGCAAGGCGCATAATCTCTTCTGCGGCAATGGTCCAAAGTGTTTGCTTGAATTTATATCCCAGAGTTATAGTCTGCACTGGGGTTAATTTCTCATCTACATTTCTAGGTTGTACAAACATTGATAAGGCAAGTCAAATGTTGTAGCTAAAGCATGAACTAATGCATACTGCTAGACGAAATACTTAACAGTGTAGATATGTGCAGATCAAGTGCAAAGAACCATTTATACCCGTTTTTGAACAATGTACACCAGGAATATAAGAACTTTTGATTTGGGCTTCCTTACATCCAGTAACTAATGGAATATTTACTGTATTTATAAATGTACAATGCTTATAGCAATCAAATATTGTTACCACCTTCGTCTAGGGGTGACAATTGACAAGTAACGACACAAAATGAAAGACGACTCGTGACCAGCACGAAAATAAATGTCTAGGTTAGCGATAAACGAGCTTGTGTAAAAAGACAACTCCACCTAGCAAAGGCGTTCAATAAACGGGTCATGTTCGGGTTTGGTTGGTGTTAATTAAATAGGTCAACCCGACTATATATAAGCCTTCAAAAATACTAATATAAATATTGAAAACTGAAATGATAAAAGTGAGTTTTAAATGTGTAGTTAGTTAATGAAGAAATAACATGATTTACGTTTTGATTTCTGATTATACTGAAGTTAATATCTAGTGTGTGCATATTTTCATCAAATTTTGGGACGTAAATTACTTTACTTTTAATGCATCAAGAACTATTTAGCTAAATAGGTTACGCGGATTATAAACGGGTTATAAATTTTATACATGTTCGGTTTAGAGTTGAGTTTCTTGAAATGATAAATAAATGGATCGTGTTTGGCTGAGGTAATGCTAACCCGACTCGATTGACACCCCTAGCTACTTCCATTTGGATACCAGAAATACCATGATCATCCCTATATGTATCTGTCTGTTCTATTTTATCCTTTGAATCCAAAATGAGATAAAATAAAATTCACAATTTCATCTCTAAAGCTTTTTTCAGAGCGAGTAAAATTAAGTAACCCTACTTAGTTTGTTCTATAAGATAATACATGTAGAGGAGGTGAAACAGTTCCCCTTCCGTTGCATATATTATATGACGTGTTAAATATGATCCTTCCACTGGAGTCGCTTCATGTGTGCAAAACGAGGTTAGGCACATAGTCAAGAATTGTTTAAGGCTCTTGAGTTGTGATCTAAGATTAAAATGTATCCCAGTTTTGGACCATGTCTGTAAGCTGAAGATAAACAAGGTTATAGTGAAATCCTTCTCATGAAGGAAGTAACCAAACATGGAGAGATTCACAGTTTAATGTTTAACTAACTGATCGATCCTCTTGTAGAGGATTTTTAACTGGATTGATATATAAATATATTGTCTTATAGCGGAACTCGATGTATAACATAATTCATTTATGTTAGATGCTCGTCCACTGTGGTAATTCTCAAATGACAGTTTTCAGGTTTTTCATTTCTCTTGAGAATGTCCGGCTTACATATTATCAAACGAAGCTTTAGTATAACTCTCACACACAAACACAAACTAGTGATTGTTTGATCTCCAACTATATATTGAGCTAGCTTGAAACTTGTTAACTACATGTTTTTTCCAAAAAAAAAAAAAAAAAAAAAAAAAAAGGTAACCGTTTTCAGTTTTCTTGTTTCAATCAACAATATATATACCGACATACTAAAACAAGCTAAATAATGGATTTGGTATTTGCTCCTCTACCAATTTGTTAGTTATGAAAACCGAATCTTCAGGAAGTGTGGAACAAATAAAACTGCCTATAAATACTACAAATACAGACTTCTAACTCTAAAGACGTTATAACAACAATGAGACATTAAACGACCATTACTAGCTAGCACTCAATTATAGTTAAGACACAACTCTTAAAACAAGTCTTTAAACGTTAAACTTCACATAATGGAAGCCTCTCCAAATTCCTAAAACCATTATCTTATAAATTTTAGCAATAACGATTTCGGTTTAATACTTCCAACACTATGTAGGAAGTGTTTGAAATTTCATAATTTCATCTTATGCTTATCAAGATGTGGTTTATAAAAAATACTTTCAATGACGATTATAATAGAGGTGCTTATTTGCTCAGCGAAAGGTGTGTTAATCTAGATGCTCAAAAATGCTAATCATGCCTAAAAAATATATGAAGCTATCTATAGTAAAAGCAAATGATCATGAGGTCAAGAACGAGCACATATATATTTGGGAACAAGTAAATGCAGTATGAGTGACGAATGCTTGAATTCTTCGTAGATATACAGAAGTATCGTTGTAAGTAATAATGCAAACACATAGCATTCGATGCACCTACAAAGTCACATATCATCCATCATCATCTACCTTTTCCTGTTATCAGCAACATAATTCCTCAATGAAGGGGATTGAGTGAGACCATATGGAGCCACAGTCGTATTTTGACCTCCGTTCTTTTGCTTCATTCGTTTCCTTGCCAAGTAGCCTCTAACCCAGGGTGTCAAGTCCTCGTTAATCTTGATCATAAAGAAGAAGATGACACGGTAGACAATGATCATGCTAAAAATAACACCAAGATCTGTCCATTTTGATCTAGTCACCGTTATTTGAAAAACATACTCCAAAATGTATTCCCCAGGGATCTGGGGTAGATCTGGTGTTTGATTCTCGAACAATAACCCGCTCAGATCATTTTGATATTGCCCCTAAACAATCATAAACTTACAAAATTATGAGAATTTTTATTCAAACTAAATATTTGGTGTTTTCGCCATTTTAAAAACATGAAAAAGTATACCTGAAGAGCCCAAAAGTGGAAACTAATGTAGGACATAGGGTAACGCCAGACAGGTTTTGGGATGTCATTAGGCAGTCGAAAATAACCCGATACCAGCATGAAGATACCCTGCATTTAGCATTTTATTATAAGAATGATGTAAACCCTTCAAGCCAGTAATTGACTGTTATAACATTGAATATTAACAAAATATGCAAGAACCTGAATCCCGGCCCCAATGATGATTCCCATGAGAAAATTTGGAACAACGCTAGCAATTGCCATCATGAGGCTTTCGACAACAGTTACACTTGCATACAAGCATAACACAAAGAAGATATAATGTGTAAATCCTGGATGAAGCCGAACCATGAAATAACATATTGTTCCAGATATAAATGTGATTAATATCAGAAAAGGCATTGCGGATATCGTGTTGCTGATCACAAACGCAGTCACTCCATAATGACCATTCAATCGTTCTCTTTGAAACACCTGCACATGCAATGGACAAACCAAACCAGACATGATTATCTCAACCACACATAATTTAACCAATTCAGGTTGCATTTTTTGATTATTGGTAAAACAAAAAAAGTAAGCTTTAAAGAAGACGGATGAATTGTCGAATAAGTAGAAAATCACCCTAAGTGTATTCAAAAGCTTTCAGCCTTCTATATCGTTCATACTTAAGAGAGCCACATTATTAATGTATTGATTTAAAATTTTTAATAAAAATTATTACATCAAGAATTTATAAATCCAAAGTTTTGGGGACAAAAATTGTTAGCGTGTTAATGCAACCCAACCCCCTTGACCTGTAAGTAAAAATTACCCATGTTGACCCAAATATTATAGGTTACCCAAATTGACGTTCCAGCCCATTTGATGCAAAGTTTTTTGCTTCTTGTACCATGTAAAAACATGAAAAAATAAATAAATCATGAAACTCACCTTCATATCTTCCACAAACGAAGGAAACCCTCCAATTGACATAAATGTAACGAAACCAAACACAAATGAGGCACACGCTCCTCTTGCCAGTATAGAGTTATATCCCGTCCCAACATTAAAATAAATGCTTCCAATGCAAACAGTGACCAAAATATAGATCAGAAGCCTCAACCAGTAATACCCAAAGTCCCTTGACATGTTGACAAACGAACGTTTGGTCAACATAAACGACTGCATGAAGAAACTAGCCTGACTGCCACCGGAATCCAAAACGGTACCTTTCTGCATTCCACAATCAAAATCGCTTAGCAAAACCTGGAAATATTGATTGTCTGTATGTTAACCTGTAGTACTTACAATCTTTGACATCTCCTCTACTTTTTCATTTGCGGCATAACAATACTGAGAGGTACGATAGTAATCAGTAAGAGCTCGGATTGCTTCTGCTGTTGTTACTTTTTCAAGTGGATCATCACTCGCTTCAAACTGATCAACAAACAAATTGGTATCATAACATAAGATATGCATTAGTCTTAGAAGTAATCATTTTGACACAATACTAATGAACGGCTTGATGCGTGTTGAGTATTATGTCAAACACTGAAGAAAAACTTTTAGAAGTTCTCAAATGGGTTGAATGGGTCAAAAGTCACACAAAGTAAATTTTAATTGCCTAATCGCTTCTTATCAACTCTATGTAACAATCTAATATTCTTATAAAATATCTTTAATAATGATAATTGACACGCTATTTATTTGTGAAAAGATAAAAGTATTAAACGGAACTCGTTGTGGCCCATTCAAGAATTTACTTTTGACGCATGACCACTTTGCTATCTATTTGTTCAATTTGGATTACAATACCCTTAGTTTCATGGAGCCTTTCAGAGTGGCCTTCACTTTGTCGAAATCTGAGTTGATGCACCGCAAAAAATGATCTGATGGGTTCCTAAGAGCCGGGCAAGGAAAACCAGCTTGTGCAAAAAACTGCAAAGTTAACACATATTTTACTATCTTTTTACCTTTTACTCTCGAGACCAAAAATAATTCAAGATTGATCATATTGTATCCCTAAAAGTAAAAAGAGTTCTTGCCTCGTAGGCTTCAGAAGCAAGACCGAAGTAAACTGTTTTTCCTCCTGATAGCAAGTACAAGCGATCAAACAGCTCAAAAACTTCACTGCTTGGTTGATGAATTGAGGCGATTACTGTCCTACCATCTCTAGATAGACCTCTTAAAGTTTGAGTAACAAAAAAAGCTGAAGCACTGCCGAAAACAAATAACCAAAGCACATTTAATCGCTTAATAATTTATTATGCATCAATTCTTAACAAAAACAGGTTGCAATTCTAATCTGGTTATGGTGTGCGCTGTTGTATTTGTTTGATAACGGGTAAAATATTAACAGTACGTAAAAATGGAACACGTCTAAAGGTTATACTCGTAAAACATTTCCTTTTAAATGCTTTGAGCTTTCTAATGATTAAATTATCGTACTTGCAAAGTTGCAATAATATACCACTAATCATTTTAAATTACACGTTATGAATAGAACCATTTAAAATTTTCCCAACCCATCCATCCTGGCATCTGCACTCTTTTTGGTTCTTATTTGAGCGGCTAAGTATTGGTTTACCTGTCAAGACCGCTTGTTGGTTCGTCGAGAAAAAGCAATCTCGGTCTCATCAAGATTTCAAGGGCAATACTAACTCTCCTTTTTTCGCCACCACTAATACCACGCAAGTGCCAGTTCCCAATAACTGTATCGGCACAATCTTGCAGACCCATTTCTACAATAGTACTCTCGACCAATGCTCGTTTATCAGACCATGGCATCTTATCAGGGAGGCGTAGTCTTGCTGAGTATGAGATTGTTTCACGGACAGTGAGTGTCCCAATTAGATTATCGTCTTGTGTCACATAAGCCTGAAAATCCAATGGCATCCTTTGACAATGATACAAAGAAACTTACACTAAATAACACTTATTCAATTACATACCTATATACACTTATAATAATAGTTAGACTATGCGAATTTCATAGTTAGACTATGAAATCTTCTAAAGTAAGGGTTTTTTTTTTTTTTTTTTTTTTTTTTTTTTGGACCTAGGCCGATGGATGTTTGTCGCTTAGTGTAAATTTTCGTTAAAAATCCCGAAATCTCATAAATGAATCTGGTCCCGAAATTATGTCACATAAACATATGTCTTGTCTAGTTAGTCCACTAATAAGCTCATAAGCCAAGGTTCAATGTTTGGATTAGCTTATGATAAAAAGGTGAAAAAAAAAGGGTTAAAAAATATATAAGCCGATAAACCAAAAAATAAAAGTTCATCAAAATCTCCTTTAAAAGGTCATCGGTTCGATTCCGATAGTCGGCTTTTCTCTATTTAATGGGCTTATTTTTATTATATAAGCTAATAAGGTCCTGTAAAACCTAAAACAAACACCCCCTATTCCCCTAAGGGGGGTGGCAACCCTTCGGTAAATTGCATTCGGCAATGGTTGCCGATCGGCAAATGTGATTGCCAGCCATGCGGCAAGCAAAATTCGGTGCTGCAATCGGTAGAACATACCGAATCGGTGGGGAGTTTTCCAATGAAAAAATCGAACGTTACACAATTTATTGGGGGAGCGTGGGTTTTGTATTCAAAAAAAAAAAAAAAAAAAAAAAAAAAATTAATGCATGACCTTAGGCAAGATTGCCACTAAAAATTGATGTTGAGGTATGGTTAGGCAAAAAATAAGTTGGCATAATATTATTGGTTGTTTTTGCAAAAGGTTGAGGCAACTTGAGGGAAGGTTGCCACCCCCTAAGATTATTTCAAAACTTTTTACTGTCTTGATAATAAAAATAAATAAATACGTATTATTAAAGTGAAAGTCAAATCCTTTGAAGAATAATAAATTTTTCACCCAACCAAGTTGAACTGTCAATTTTGGCCAATTAAAGTGCATACCCAGATTTAATAGCACTGGGCACACCATGTGTATAGGGCCTAATTAATACTCCCTCCGTCCCATTTTAATTGTCCGCGGGCCCGAATTTGACCGTAAATATTTTTGTTTGTATTATATAACACTTGATGAAATTTATATCATTGAAAAGTTCGTTAATTTTAACGAACTTTTCAATGATATAAATTTCATCAAGTGTTATATAATACAAACAAAAATATTTACGGTCAAATTCGGGCCCGCGGACAATTAAAATGGGACGGAGGGAGTACTATATAGGTTTACATCGTTGTCGTTACAGATATTATCTTTTTTTTTTAAGGTGAATTTCAACTTAGAAACGATCATCTTCGCGGACAGCGAAGGCCCTATCGCTACCCCGTCAGACTATGTTGTCTTAACCGGGTCCACGCTGATCTCAGGTGGTAACGGGTTTCCCCCGGAAACCGTACTGCCTCCACACAAGCTTACCTTGCTGAAAAAACAGCCGGATGAAAACCGGGCCATGCTCAAGATTTGAACCTCCGCAACGAGTGGCTTGAAGGTTCAAATCTATCATTGCAATATATCTCCGGAACAATATGGTCTACAAGTGGACTACAAGTGAGGACTTCTCAGGTGGTCACCCACCCGGTACTACTCCCATTTGTGACTCGCTTAACAAGTTAAGCCCCACCCACTAGACCACAAGTCCTTTAATTTACAGATATTATCTATGCTATTTCTTTTGTTCACAAAATCTATGTCATTTTTCTTCTATTGGATTATGATGAGTTATGAGTTATGACCCTCATATATTACCAAAATCAAATCTACTTTTACTAGTCAAAAACATTTTATTTTAGTACGTTTTATACAACCAAAATTTAGAATAGCATACTGGATTTTTAACATGAAGTTTCTGTATGATATATAATATTATTGCATTAAATATATATATATATATATATATATATATATATATATATATATATATATATATATATATACACACACACTTGCTTCGGATGTAATAAATAAAGTAACTTATTGAATTTTCTGGAGATAAGCCTAATACCACAAATCATTTTAAAATTGAATTTTCATCTCCATTTGTAATTGGTCTAGTTCTTTTAATAAATAAAATTATAAATTCTGTAAAGAAAAGTAAAATTTCAATCACCTAAATCTGAAAGATATATAACACTACAAGTATTCTTTTATCGATAGAAATATATATGCTCAAGATTTTCAATAATCCTAATCTATGTAGGATCTGTCTGCATTCTACCTTTCAGTATCCTGCACCGGCGGGATTAGGTATTTTGTTTATGAAGATTTTTAATAACCCAAAACCCAAGTTATAGATTCAAATCTATCTACACATAATAATTATACAAAATACAAAACAAGATATATAAAGATAAATAAAAACTCACAGCAGTGCCAAAGTTAAGCTTAGTTTTCCTGCCATTAAGATACACATGTCCAGAGAGAAAAGCATTGGTAGCAAGACGACTGGAAAGAGCATCGAGCAAGGTAGATTTGCCCGAACCAGACGGACCCATTAAGGCAGTAAAAGTTCCAGGCTCAGCGTAGCCAGTTAGTCCTTCCAACACATTTTGAGTATCACCATTACCTAAAGTCACCATGACAGTTAAATCCTTCCATGCTAGTTTTGCAGACACATCACCAACCATATCTATACTTGCTTTTTCTTTCCATATTGTCTCACTTAATGGACTTAAACCTACAACCATCCCATTTCCTGACGGCTTATTCGCTTCGATCTCCATCATTACTACTTCACTGTTTGATGCTTCTCTTCCTGTCATCAGACTATTCTAGCTAGTTTATTTTCTTAGACACTTTTTTGGTTTTGTTTTTTAAGAGGTTTTAAAGAAGTTGGTCATTTGATATGTGAAGAAATGAAGGTGGGGTGAATATATTGTGAGGAACTAAAAGTGGAAGCAATGTGTTGTGTGTGAGAGCTATATAGGTGAGAAGGGAATGAATATTGGTTTGTTTGACTGCTTCAGTAGGAACGTATTATTATTACTGCAACTAACTCTTACATGCAACTTTCATTTTTATAAAAAATCTATAATATTATATTGTTGAATGGGAAACAAAAGTGTGTAGTTTGTCTAAATTGAAAAAAATCTATAAGTTTAATGGAAGTTTGTATTATTTTGTCTTGCAAAAAGCAAAACAAAACAAGACTAAAATTAATTAACATTTTTTGTTTTTATTATTTTTTGTTCCAAAACTTCCATTGAATATTTCGATCATTCACTAGTCTAGTTTCAAACCAAAATAGTGTGGTTTTAACAAGTATGAATGTACTATATTAGGTTTGTATCGTGCGATGAAAGTTAAACCTAGGTATGGTCCGTTGATGGTTTACTTTGGATCAAATTGGTTTCAATTCACTTCGATTTTCAGATGATGTATTATAAATTAGCTATGGTTAAGGTGCAAAATTTTTAAGGTTTCGCACCATAGCAATTCACAATCATGGCCGGAGGGATGATCATATTTATGTAACTAACGAGTAATATGAGATCCGCACGTGTTGCGTGTTTATAACAAACTTTTATTCTTTTAATTCATTTGTTATTTTATTTGCATTACAAAATAATGTATAATCTAAACTATTTATTGATTGTTATAGTGATTATAAAAATTATAGTGAGAGTCTTTAAAGAGGGATTACAAATAAAGGTTGAATAAAAAAATATATACGGAGTAATTAATAATCAAATTTTGCTAAACAACCTATTTTTATCATAGAAATACGATAGTTTTGGAAACCTTGCAAGTTTTCTAAACTATGAGCATTTCACTTTGAGAGTCATCATACCCACCTTTCAATATTTGTTATCAACTTCGTCTTTGTTAGTATTTGACATTAAAATTGTTCACAAGGAAACCCATAGTCTAAAAAACTAAACTTTTGCAAGTATACAAGCTTGAACCTTAGAAAAGGTGTTCTGGTGGTTGTTTACCACACCCATGGAGCAGCTCCACCACCGCATGCGTCAACCCCATAATGGCCAAACACCGGCCACCGTGCGCTAAGGTAAGTTTTTTTTGTTGGTTTGGTGGTGCAAACTACCTAATAAAGGACTGTTTTTTTGTTTTTGTTTTTTTTGATATAAACTAAAGGCGTACATCATTGATCATTCTGTGTATATCTTTTTTTTATGAAAGTCTCCGCATGCATGATAGTTTTGGACTTCTCGTTGGAGCATAAGTTTACGGTGGGTGGTGTATCGTTTTGGTTTAAGATATTAAAATGCGAATTAAGGTGTAGGGCAAAATAATCACACTTCACTACTACAAAAAAAGCTAATTAGATCGGTTAGAAAGCCTCATATAGATCGGTAACCAACCACTCTATCTAAGGGTGATCTTTATGTGCAGATACATATATAGATCGGTTCAGAACCGATCTTTTTAAGGTTACATAAAGATCGGTTAATAACCCACATATATTATTATTAACAATCAATAATCCCCCACACATATTATTATTAACAATCAGTAATCAAATTCATCACAATACAAAGTCAATCCTCACATAATCAACCAAAACTAAATAGTTAAAACATATAATTATATATCTCAAAACGCAAAACGAATCACAAATCGAAATAATTATTATAATGAAACAAACAGTGTGTGACCTTATGATAATTATTTTGATTTAAAATCATGGAATTGAGATACGCAGGGTTATGATTAGAAACATATCTGGAACCATCTGAACCATCTGGAGACGACAGGCATGACGAGCATCTCCTACCCGCGACTCGCAACATCTTTGATTTTGCAAATTAGTGTGTGTGTGATTTTGATTTTTGATTTTTTGATTTTGGGGAAAAGGATATTTGTGAATTGTGACTGAAAAGGGAAGGTGGGGCGGGATATGATGAAAAATTTTGATTTTGGGGGAAAATTGGGGCAGGATATGATTAAAAATTGTCACGGGTCTTTTGAGTATTTGAGAAGTACATAGATCAGTTAATATTTAAGCACCGATCTAATTATATTCAAACTTTAGTAGATCGGTTATTAACAAAAAAAAACCGATCTATTTATTAAATTTCCCTCTCCTTTTGTTTTGTTAGATCAGTTTTTAACATAACCGCTCTATTTGAGGTGATCTATGTAACCTATTGTGTAGTAGTGCTTCAAAATGAGAATGGGTCGGTGTATTGTTAATTAATGTTATAGTAATTTATGAAGTTGGCTTTCAAAAACATGGATCTGAATCAATATCTTCAAGCATATCATACTTTCTTAGAGCATCTACAATGGCACCAAGTCATAAAGACTTGGAGCATTTAATGCCATTAATGCTACACACATTTAATAACTAAAGCTTTTAGGAATGACTTGGAGTTCACCAAGTCTTCTTAAAAAGCTTTACAAAAAGCTTGTCATGCAATGCTAAAAACCATCCTCAAAAGCTTTTTATAATAGTGAAAAGCTTTTGCTTGTTTGAGCCATTGGAGATGCTCTTAGGTATCTTTTAAAGTAACTGTTTTGTTAAATTTATTTTGAGAATGTAGTCAACCAAAAAATTCTAACTCAATGGTGCTATTCAGTTACTGTTATATTATATGACATATGTAGTAACAAACACATCCTTATATAGCAAGTCAAAATTAGGCATTTGTTTATATATCTATAATACTATAAGATTCAGTCTCTAAATTTAATATGGAGTTATGATGATAGAGTTTTTAGAATTAGAAACAAGTTGGAGTCGTTTAGTAGTTGCATATAGTACAAGATAGCTAATGCTCGGAATTCAATGCAGCCTCATAATAACTATACAATCATGAAAGGAGATGAAGTGTAAGTGTTGCCCGAATTGATCACATGACATTTAGTATAGAATTAAAAGTCGGTTAGATGAAGTGCAAGGGTTGCGAAAGGTTGCAAGAATAATTAATGATTTAACCTAATTCATGCCTATATAAACCGGCCAAAATCACATTTAGTATGTACATTTTAAGATGATTCACACATCTTTTAGATCTTTGATTGTTGGTAGCGGTATGTATATTCTCTTTTGCAACATTTTGGAGATGATTCACACATTTTTTAGATCTTTGTAATTAACTTGGTCTTTTTTTTTCCCTTAATTTAGTTATCATACGCAGGTACCATGAAAATCACACAAGATCATGCATGCTCAGATAAATGGAACCAAAGATTGGGATACAAACTATTTTCTTTGTTTCTTACATATTTAGGTGATTGTTATAAATAAGCATATATATAGATATGTGCGTTTTCTATTGATGTAGCTCACATGTGCGAATTGATTCAAGAAAATGTGCACGGGCATGTATGTAAAGCAACATTTAAATGGTTAAATGATACTTTTTAGCATGATTAACTTATGTAAGTAGTTACTTTCGAATGCTCTTTGAAAAATATTAGAATAAATTTATCGTGTGCAATTGAATTATTATTAAAAAGAAAAAGGTCCGTGCATCGCAAAGTGTTTTCTTTTTCTATATGTAGAATCATTAGTGAGAAACCAATATTTACGCCTATTAAATGAGTTTGCCATAACAACAAAATACGACATATTAAAAATATCGCATTGAGTAATGAATAGAAAGGAAAAAAATACATAATTTTGACTTAAATCCGTTTGTAAATTATAATATCAAATAAAAAAGTTGAGTTTTAAACATAAACAAAAGTTCAAACTTTTATCGAAAAACAAAACTGGTGCATTTAATGTAAAGTATATACAACATCGAGATGGAAGTGCAAGGCTTGCCGGAATTTATCACATGAAATTTAGTAATTAGTATAGAATTAAAAGTCGGTTATGGATTAAGATGAAGTTGAAAAGGTTGCAAGAATAATTGATGATTTAACCAAATGCAATATATATAGATATATGTATTATGTTAATGCATTTTCATATACAAGTAATTTATGTGTGTTTTCTATTGATTTAGATCACATGTGCGATTTGATTAAAGAAAATGTGCACGAGCATGTATGTAAAGTAACATTTAAATGGTTAAATGATACTTTTTAGCATGATTAGTTTATGTAAGCATGCAACTTGAATACCAAATATAAAAAAATACATAATTTTTGCTCAAACCCATTTGTAAATTAAAAAAATTAACTTTAAGACATAATAGTGGAGTCCAAAGGTTTTAGGAATTATTAATAGTGTGTTAATTAATATTCATTTAGTTAGCTATTTAGAATTGAGTTTATTGATAAAATTTATTAATATTAGTTAGACTTGAATGTTAATTTTCAATGAAATTAGTTGTACAATAAAATGAGATGAAGCTAAAAAGGTTTGTAACGATTTTTATACAGTTTATGTGGCATTATTATATCTACATTATTACACAAACGTTAACTTACAAACTTAATAAAGAAAATATTTAACGCACATTAAACTATAACCAATTAGATAAACCCCGTGTGCTTCATATTACCATGCAAAAACTATCTAATGGACAAGTATTGTAAGGCTAAATAATAGAAAAAAAAATAAAGCCATTTTTTTATCATGCAAATAAATAATAGGCCAAAAGAAATAAAGTCATCACAACTTATTAACCAAAAACCAATATATAAAATATAACACCACAAAAGCAAAACAACATCAAACACTTTTAAATTTTTATACAAGAAAGTTAAAATATTTTATATAACATACTAAACAATAATTAAGTATACACTCGCCAATATACATAAAGAATACACAATTAACAATTAGATTCTTAGCCCATGCGTAGCATGGGTTCTGCATGCCTCGTAGTATTGAAGCTTCAGATTTTTCCAGTATACCAATTTATGTTAGTTGTTTGACCATCCTCTTGAGATTTCTCACTTTTTTTTTAAAAGGTTTTCACCTAATAAATATATTACTTCAAAAAATAGTTAAAGTATATTCGATGTGAGTGAATCTCACATCTTAGCTTATTACATAAAAATGATAAACTATTCCTTAAAAAAAAAAAAAAAAAAAAAAAAAAAAAAAAAAAAACAACTAGACACTAACTTACATTTAACTCATAAAGACACTAAACATATACTATCTTCTAACTCGACCACGAATATTAATTTTCATCGCATCACAAAATGTCAATGTTCTTTTGTTAAACCATTGAGATCATAAGTATCATAGATGTTATAATCTTTGTCCTGATATAAACTTACATCATTTGCACCTCCATTAACTGTAAATTGAACAGTCTCATCGAAAACCTCATCAACATTATTATCACTCTCTTATTAAGCATTTTTTTTCTTCTTAACATCACTTATCATCCCTTAATATAAATCGAGAACAAAACTCGCCAAATTATCGTGAATATTAAGTTCAAAAAAAATCATGAGTACTATTATATTGTATAAGTAATTTTAACCTAACCAACAACCAAATTTGCTTTGAGAGGATTTCATAACTCAAAAATTACATATGTATTTAAACTATCGGAAAAGTTACATATATACCTTTTCTAAACTTAAACTCTATATAAAATAAAGCAAAATATGACATATAAGCTGACACGTTATATATGATGTGAAAAATGACATGGCATTTTGTTTAAGTTGAATATATGTTTCGTCCATGACTTTTATGTATGCTAGATTTGAATTGGCCGCTTTAACCTTTACATGTCTATACTACTTAATTACTTATACCGCTTATAAGGCTGGGCACATTGGTCGGTCACCACCCATCTGTCGACCTTGGTCATAATCGATCGTGCCCAATGTGGGGCTTCGTCCTTGATCAGTCGTCGGTCCCCAAACTTTGCTACTTGGTCAAAAACTCGACCGATTATTTTACACACACTTTTAAAAATCGAACCGTTTGAAAAATAAAATAAAATAAAAAAAACCTTACCACTTTATAACCTTATAAATACCAAGCTCAAATACAATTCTAAATGCACAATTCAAAAGACAATTATCTCAACACCTTTAAACACATTCTCTTAATTATGTCTTACTAGCTATTTTTTTGTTCTTCGTCTTCCGATGATGATGAAGAAGTTATGAGTGAGTTTGCGGAGTTTACGCAGTTTGCTTGGAACGCGTACAATGCATCATAGCCAAAAGTTCGACGAAAGTACATATATATGGATCATGAGGTGCTCATAATCATTTAGTGGCGGCTTACTTCTCCGAAAACCCGCGGTATAACGAAAGAACATTCTGTCGGCGGTTCCAAATGAGCCGAGAACTATTCACACAAATTGTTTGAGAGGTAACCGACTATTCTCCTTATTTTCAACAAACTCCTGTTTGTAGGGGCGTACTTTGTATTTCCCCATTGGTCAAGTGTACTGCGGCAATTCCTCAATTGGGATACGTGGCAATTCCTCAATTGGGATAACGAAAGAACATTCTGTCGGCGGTTCCAAATCAGATCTTGCATTTGAGGTTAACGTTGTACCTTATAAAAGGGGATATTATCTTACTCATGGGATATATCCATGGTGAGTGCTTATTCACTCACCTTTTCTGAGCTAAAATAGGTACTTAATAATCCAAAAACTAATCCAAAATGCCAAAGAATGTGTATTTTTGTGATTGTGAATGTGCAGGTACGGATATTTCATTAATTGACGAAAAACAAACAGAAACCGGCAAAAAACGAGCACGAGAGTGGAAAGTGTGCAGATCATTCAATGAAAGTCAATGCTGAGCCTATGGAAACCCTCAAAGATTAGAGAAATGGCAGTTAAAGTCCTTGGAGAATAATTTTGAAGATTGTCAGAATTAGTCCTTGGATTTTCAGCTTTCACATGTTTGGTCCTTGTTATTCTTAAAATACTAAATCTGAAATTCAATTACCAAATCTAATTCCAAGTCCTAGTCCAAGAAAAACCAAAGTTCAAAATCCAATAACAATCCACAAGCCCAAAATCCAAACAATAACCCATTGCCTATACCCGGTCCATCACCACCATCAGTCAAACCCCCACTTATACGGGTCAAACAAATAATAAATAATATTTACCCGCCCCTTTTTATCCCCTTTTACCCAAACCCAGAAATAACCAAGAACCCTAAAAATACCGTCTCTCAATTAACCACAATTAAGGGCGAATTGGTCAATTCAAGGACTTCTAGAAGCTGACACACGTGTCAGAACTTGTCAGAAGCAAAGAAATACAAAATAGGCTACGTGGCAGAGTTCTATTGGGTTGAACGAGTCATGAATGATGATCTGATGGTTGATAACATGTGGGAAATGATTGGAAGATGATCAATGGCTCATATTAGGCTTGAAGAAGCACAAGCACACGGATTGCCAAGCTGGCAATCCGTGACTCCTTCTCACTAGTATCTTCATTGTGTAGCTATAAATGGAGGTGCAGTATCAGTGTAATAGTTGGTGGAGTTTTAGTGTAGCTAAACTCTGCCCATTTTTCCTCTCAAATTTTATTAGTGTAACCTTCCTTTTCAATGTACTACTTTTAGTTAATGAATTCAGTTTTTATATAATCAATATCAGCTTATTGTTGTTTACAATTCATTGTTTAGTTCTTATATCTGTTTTTTCATTTAATCTCGGTTCCTTTACTTACTTTAAATTTAGCTTTCACCTTATTCATAGTTTTCAATTAAATTAGAAAATTAATAATAAATATAGTTTTGTTAAATCAAGCTTTCAAATAAGTTTTTTTAGAGATTCATACAATTTATCTCAGTTTTATAGCTATGGTTAGCTTATTGTGGTAGTGTACCTTTGTTCAATTTCATTTTTCATGAAAAAGTCAATATAAGTCAACTGTCTTGGTTATAAGATGATCTGAGGTGATTTTGGCAAGCCAGTGAGTAAGGGAAGCATTTGGCCTGTCTAGAGACAGGCAAGCATAGTGAAACATCTCTTTTCATGCTGAGATGTGATGCTTTGTAAGTCTGATTTCACTTTTGCTTCATATTTAGAATAATCTGATTTCTTTATTTCTGTTGATTTCAGTTGAATTTGTTTGATCATTTAGCTTCTGGAATTGTTATTCTGGTTAGTTTGATCATTTATTTGGTGGTTTGTAGTTTAGTTCATAGTTTTATAGTTATAGTTTAGATATAAGGCAGTGTTTGGTTTAACTTGGTATTGAGCTGTGTAGTTGTTGTATTGTTGTTCCAGCTTTGCATTTAGGACACTCTAGGTTAGTATTACTTAATTAGAGCATAAAATGGTAGGTTAGTTCATTAAAAAGTCAAAAGTTGAGTTTCAATATTAGTAATTGTTTGTGTAGTTGAATTCAGTTAGTAGTTTTGTAGTAGTAGTTGCATAATAGATTAATATAGCTTAATCTAGTGTAATTGTAGCTTAACAATACAAGTATTAGTAGATTTAGTAGATTGAAATTGGATTTGGTCAATTGGTACAAGTTTAAAATTAGTCAACTGTTTCATGTTCATAGTATCTACTAGCTGCTGATCTTAAATCAATTTATAGCATCAATTAGTTGTTAGAGATAGGGCTTTTGCTGTTTTTAGACTCTCAGTAGTATAAATGAGCTTTTGCCCCCTTAAGTTTGTACTTTAGAGCTTATTTAGTCAGCTTATTCTTGTCTGCAATTTAGGTGATTAGAACATAGTAACTGATTTGGTAATTAGGCCTGCTAGTTAGTATTTGAGCTTGTATCTGGTTTAATTGATCATTTTGAGTCTCATTTGAGGTTTAGTAGTTAATGTTTAGTGTTACTTAGCTTCTGGCTTATCTTGGTTGATTTGTGCTTATTGTTTAGCTTGCTAGTAACTGCTTATTGCTCATTTCTATTTTTTATGTGCTATTTCTATTCATTTCTGAGTTTTACTCAGCTTAATAGAGTATACTGAATCTGTGTTTCAAGTTTCACATAGTCTTGTCACAAGTGCTTATTAATAAGCATTTGTGATAAGCTGTTTTAGCCTAAATAAGCACTTCTGCTTCTTATTTTCTTTTCAAAAATTTTTTGCAAGCTTTTCATATTATTTTAGATTTTCTGTAAATTTTTCACATTTTTCTGAGTTGGTTTACTATTTTTCTTAGTTTATAATCACTTTTTAATTCTTTTTAATAAACAAAAATCAATAAAAATTCAGAAAAGGCCTTTAAAAATACAAAAATATTTTAGGAAATTCTTTTATAATATTTTAGATTTTTCAGAATTGATTTTATTTTTTTCTCATTAATTTTTACAATTTCCTTTATTTTTAATTACTTTTTAATTTCAAAAATAGATAATAATTCATAGAAAATAAATAAAAAGTCAAAAAAATATTTTTCTTTTTCTCAAAATTCTTTTTAGCAGTTTAAGATTTTTAGAAATTTGTTTCACATTTGTAAGATCATTTTTAGTATTAAAGTCACGTTTTATTTCGTACGTTACGTTTAAATTTCGCAATTGCATTTCTGTTTTTAGATTTTAGACACTTGTGCATATATAACTTGTACATTCTGCTTAATTCACTATTTCTTTTAATAATTTGAATTTCACCATCACAATTTTCACTATTCACTTTTCACTACACGGTTCACGAATCGATATTTCGAGATTCCATTCAACTTTCGTTGGGAAACGACTCGGTAAATCTGTATTTCTCGCGGATTTCATCGATTCTTATAAAAATATACTATAATTGATCTCAATCAATCCACAATGGGTCGTTCTTATTAAGTCCATTTCAAATCCTCCCACGGGTGATGATAAAAGAATATTGTACAAGAGGAAGCACGAAGCAGCAAGGAAAGATGTCAAACGAGCTTTTGGTGTGTTGAAGAAGAAGTGGAAAATGCTTGAAGTTCCGGCTCGAGGACTGTGTAAATAGGATCTCGAAGATATTGCTCACACATGTATCATATTACATAATATGATCATTCGACACAAGGAGCGGGCGATATTTCCTACATGGTTCGAATATGAGGCCCACCATGATCATGATCCCTTAAGATTGCATGAAGAATCGTTAGTAGTTACTCAGGAGATAATGGACTTATCAACTCATCTACACTTAAAATCTGATTTGATCGAACACGTTTAGAGAAATCGTGGAAATCAAGTCAACCAAGAAAGTGAAGACGAAGACGCAAATGACGATGACGATGACGACAACGATGACGATGAAGATTTTTTGTAATGTTTTTAATGTTGTTTGAATAATTTATGCAATGTTTTTAATGTTTATTTGAATAATTTATGTAATGTTTAATTTTTAATGAAGTTTAGATTTGTTGTTTAAAATATTTGAATTAAAAAAAATAACTTAGTCGCCACTGTGACAATTTGGTCGTTGTCGGGTCATCAGAGAGAGAAAGCTGATGTAGCATGGTCGTGTCTGGTTACCACTATGCCTAGCCTAAAGAATAAATGAAAAATGACATGGCATTTTGATAAGTATTTAAAAAAATATTACTAATTATAAAAAACTTGTTAGGAAGTTGATATATGTGACTATGACTAAGCCTGATATTGCTTATGTTGTTCATTGTTTGAGCCAACATATGCATGCTCCTTTACAGTCACATTTTGATATTGGCTTAAGGGTGCTTAATTATTTGAAGTTGGAACCTGGTAATGGTATTGGGTTTAGCAAAACTCAAAGTGGTTTTAATGTTGTGGCCTTTTCTGATTCTGACTGGGTAAAGTGTCCAGTCACTAGAAAATCTGTCTGGTTGTTGTGTGTTTGTGAATGGGAATTTAGTATCTTGGAAAAGCAAGAAGCAAGCCACATTTTCTAAGTCTTCAGCTGAGGCTGAATACAGGGCAATGGCCTCTACTACTTGTGAGGTTATGTGGATTGACAAGATCTTAAAAGATCTTGGTATTTCTGAGAGTTTGTTACCAGTTAAGTTATATTGTGATAATTAATCTGCTATTCATATTGTTGCTAGGGGTGTAAACGAGTCGAGTCGAGTCGAGTCGAGCCGACAACTGCCAAGCTCGAGCTCAACTCGAATACTAAAACTCGAGCTCGAAGCTAGACTCGATCTCGGCTCGAACTCGATGAATACTCGACATATCAAGCTCGGGTCGACTCGATTTGTATGAAAATTAAGCAAATATATGTATATAAAAGGGTAAAAATGTAATTTTGTTAAAGTTTGTTAAGGCTCGCGAGCTTCACGAGGAGAGTATTTTCGAGCTCGAGCTCGACTCAAAAATATACTCGAGTAGCTCGAACTCGAGCTCGACTCGTTTACAACGAGTCGATTTCGCGTAGTTACGAGTCGATCCTGAGTAGCTCGCGAGCTTTCTCGTCTTGTTTACACCCCTAATTGCTGCTAATCCAGTTATGCATAAGAAAACTAAACATTTTGATATTGGTGTGCATTTGGTTAGAGAAAATGTAGCATCTGGTTTGATCAAAACTGTTAAGGTTGATTCTAAGGATCAAACTGCAGATGTTTTGACTAAAGCTCTTGGTTCTGTGCAGTATGGTATTATGGTTAAAAAACTTGGCTTAGTTAATCTTTATGCAGGTTCATCAGTTTAAGAGGGGGTGCTGAAAGTATCAACTCTTCTTTAGCAAACTTGTAAATATCTAAAATGTTTATGTCTATATTTGCTAATCATAACTTTGAGCTGCGTTTGCAAGGTTTGTGTATGTACAGGGTGTGAAGTGAAACATTTATATAAGGACTTATCTTAGCTAGGGTTTTACTAATCGTTTATCTCACAACTTTTACACATATTTGGTATTCTCTTTTTGTTCCAGTGAAGATCTTCTTCTGGGTTTTAGTTTCTAAGTCTTGGATATTGTATTAAGATCATCTTGATCTTAATAGTTTGGTTGTTTAGTTTATGGGTATTGGTTTTAGAGTGTGAGTATTGTAAGTGTTGTAGTAGCACCTATTAGAGGGACTACTACTTATTTCTCTTGTATTGTTTAGGCTTGCATCCGTGTTGGGGACAAGCCATCTGCGTATACTGTTATAAATAAAAGATTAAGATCACCAAGGGGTGGTTGGTTGGGTTATTAGATTTGTTGTTTTGGTACCATTTTAACACTTTGATTGTTAAATTATATTTTATTAATAGAGTGAATTACATAAATGGTCACTATAGTTTGTCAGTTTTTGCAGATTTAGTCATTGAACTTTTTTTCACCAGGTCTAGTCACTGAGGTTTCAAATGGTTACGGATTCGGTCCAATTTCGTTATATAAATGGTCACTCTGGTTTACCAAAATTACAAAAATGGTCACTGAGTTTTGCCAAAATTGGACTCGATCCGTAACTATTTGAAACCTCAATAACTGAATGTGGTGAAAAAAAAATTCAGTGACTAAATCTGCAAAATCCGGCAAACCATAATGACCATTTATGCAAACCATGATGACCAGCGAGAGGTTGAGGAAGACATTCATCATGCACAAGAGTTGATGAGTAGGTGCCAAAAGCTGTATAATATGCTGGGTATTAGGGGGACCTGATTGCGGAGCTCCATCTCTTAAGGGGCTCGAGAGCTGCAAGGGCCAATGTTAACAAGCTAATTAGGAGGATTCAGACAGCTGATATAAGAAAGATGAGGGGGTTGATGAGGATGCTTAGGAAAACAAAAGACATCATTGTTTCCAAGATTGAGTTTGCTGTGAGGCAAACGTACATGTGAAGGGGTTGGGTGCTGGAGGCTGTGATGGGTTGTTTTGTTGTGTATGATGAATGTAGGTAGTATGTGGTAGGTGGTCTGGCATTTGTGGTTTCTTTTGTTCATTTTGGTGCCCTTGTCGTAAGTTTGTAGGTGTAGATAGGGGTTGTGGTTTCCCCTATGTTATGGTTGTAAATGTTTGCTTATGAATGGAAGGGGTCGTTTGATCCCGATTTTCTTGGTTTATACTTTATACTCTTCGATTCGTATCACAAACAATGAATCTAACCAAAGACACAAACATATAACACAAACACAAAAGAAACAAACACAAACAAAGAAACAAAGACAAACATATTATATAAAAACACAAAACAGAGTATTGATAGTAATCAATATTGACTAAAAATTTAACCCATTTGAAATATTGTTCAAGTTACATAATATTGGTCGGCATGTACAAAAACAGATGAACCCATAACAATACCTCCATACACCCTTTGGTGTATTTGAAAGGGAGGTAAAATAGTTCAAGTTACATTAGTAAATACAACCAAATTAAAACTGATATTGTTCTCTACACATTACATAATCCCAAAAGATTAAACCCATATGTCAATCTTCAAAAGTTTCTACTGGATAGGTGTGCAACTATACCTGCAAAATAAAAATATGCAATGAAATGAGGTTACTATAATAGGCAATGCAATGTATCCACAAAAAATTTGCTAATCAATTCATTAGACTCACTGATGAGGCGAAAAATGAACCACTTTTAGGGGGTCATTTAAGCCCGGAATTGAATTTATTTGATCAAATATTGCCCTAAATCGTTCCTTTTGTGATTTTAGGTACTTTGGGAGTGAAATCTGGAAAAGGAAGCAATTCGGATGTTTTTGGAGCATAAAAGTGAAGAAAACGCCAAAGACTTAATTTTCCAAGCTGGGAACAGTGTGTGACGGCGTCAAGAGTACTTTCCTGATGGCGTCAAGAGTAAAGATCATGACGACCCAGTACATAAATGAAGGCGTCACAAAGTAGAGCGTCAAGAGTTAAATGTGTGACGACCTGCAAAAGTGGATAACATGACGGCGTCAGATGTAGATCAAGGCAGCCCGAGAATTATTTTGGCGGCGAGATGACGGCGTCACAAGGTTGTTCTTGACGCCGTCAGCCTCTAATATCTATATATAGTTTTATAATTTTCATTCATTAAGAGGAACAAGTTTGGAGAAACCCTAAGGCCGAACCATATACGAATTTTACAGCTTTTCAAGGGTTTTCAACCCTTGAATCCTTACATGTGTTATTGAGATAAGTCTTTGCTTAATTCAATCAATATGTCTATGTGTTGGTTGTCTATATCTTGTGCTTGTCTTGATTCCACCATGCTAGGCTAGATTTATCTTGTGTTTGCTTAGATCTAATGAAACCTAGATGTTGATTACTTGTTTATGGTTGTATTGGATGAATGATTTCAATGTTAGGATTAAGAAAACTGGCAGATCTCCAAATGGTAACATGCTTGAACGTCTTAGGAAACATGAACCGATGTGTACTAGGTTTTATTGGTTGTATTTAATGCATGAGTAAATTCTAATGATCCCATGTTAGGAGCTTCTTAGCCGGCTCGACATAGGAGTGAAGTAGGCACTCATAGGATTGGGGAGTTAAGTACGCCACCCCATGAATGGTATTAAGGAATACAATCCATCATCCACGCAACTATAACAAGTAATTAACATGTAAAAGATATCTAGGGAGTAGTGAAATCTAAGTAAACACATTTCTCCACTTATTGTTCACAACCTTAGTTTTATTTTCATTTTTAGTATTTTATTTTGATTGCATCTTTAGTATTGGGTTAGTTGACTAGCAACTAATTCCGCCCAAATCCTTCAAACCCGAGATATTTACTTGCTTTCTAAAAAATTTAAAAATACAAAAAAGAATCATCCCTCATATCTAGAACTAGTATTTAGGTTTTCTAATCCTAGCGACACTATTCCTAGCTGAACGATCAATCCCCCGGTACTTGTCATTATACTATACTACATCGATCAGGTACACTGCCTGGTGGGGGTTGTAAGCTTCTCGAGATCCCTCGAGAGGTAAAGCCTGGTGCAATCCCTACGCATCAAGTTTTTGGCGCCGCAACCCGGGGAATAGTTATTGTCTAGGTTAGAATCTCTTTTTATTAGGTCTACTTGCTAGATTCCTTTCTAGCAAGATTTTATTTTTATTTTTAGGTCTTCTTTAGTCTATCTTATTTCTTTGTGTTTTTGTTCGTAACTCTTCACTACCCGACATCATGGACGATGGGAACATCTTTGAACCCGTCATCCCACCACAACAAAACCCACCACTAGAACCTCTTAGGCCCCGAACCTTAGGAGAGTATTCCCGACCTAGCCACCAAGGCTACCGAAACACCATTGAGCTCGCCGGAGCCAATGTGACCCCCTTGCGATCCGACACCATCCGGTTGGTGCAAAGCGGATGTGCATTCCATGGACTTCGTTCCGAAGATCCAAATCAACATCTTAAGGACTTCCTTAAAATCGTAGATTCCATAGACCTAGATGTTGCAACTAGAGAGACAACCCGATTACGTCTATTCCAATTCTCTCTACGAGATCAAGCTAGTCAATGGCTTGAGCGTTTACCTGCGGGATCCATCACCACATGGGATGATCTCACCACTCGTTTCCTTGCTCAATTTTTCCCACCGGGGAGAACTACTAAGCTTAGAAATGACATCTTGATGTTCCAACAACGTCAAAATGAATCTCTTTATGAAGCATGGACTCGTTTCAAGGACTTACTCCAAAAAGTCCCTCATCATGGCATAGATCTTTGGCTCCAAGTCCAAATCTTTTATGACCATATCGATCTCTCCGCGAGGCGAGCCATTGACCAATCGACCGGTGGTAAGCTACGTGATCTAAGTGCGGAACAATCATGGGAACTCATAGAAGATCTTGCTCTCTATGACAACGAAAGTTGGAATGAACCCCGTGATTTGAACAAAACGGTCAAGGCAATATCCTTGCCTTCGAACAATTCTAGCACTCCCGACCGTAGGATTATGGAACTTGAGGACCAAGTCAAGTTTCTCATGAAATCTTACGAAGCTCCTAAGCCTTCAAGCCAAGTGAACAAAATCACTTCTTCATGCGAATTATGTAGTGGTCCCCATGACACTCGTGATTGTGTGGAACTCCCCGGAATAGCTTTTGCAGACTACGCATCCTCGCGTACCGACGAAGCGGGAGATAAGTGGTACACTTTCAAACCCGAGCCAAACCCTTACGGTGATTCCTACAACCCCTCTTGGAAAAATCACCCAAACCTTAGGTGGAAACAAAATCAACCCAATTCTTCCAATCCGCCTAATCGTTACCAACCAAACGGTCCACCCTCCAACCGTACTTTCAACAACAATCCTTCTAACAACTATGGTAGTACCAACAATCTTGAAGGATTCATGTCTAAGTTCATGGCATCTCAAGAAGCTCGCATAGCTAGGTTTGAAACCGAATTCAACCAACAACAAACGGAGATAACCAACAAGATAGACAACTTGTTGAAAGCCCTCAACAACCAAGCGTTAACCACACCTAGGAAGGATACTAGGGACACCAATAACGGAATCCAAATTAAGGACCCCTCATCATCAAAACATGTCTACTTTGTCAATGTTGTCACCATTAAGCCAATATATAAGGAGATAGAAGAAAGTGACAAGGATGAAGTTGGAGTAGAAACTGAGACTAGGGATGAAAGTAGGGAAGTTGGGGTTAATAAGGGAGAGGAGTTAGAGGAAGTAGAAACTATAGAAAAGCACTTTGATATGTTGCCCACCAAGGAAGAACGGGAATACCATAAGGATTTATTCGATAGTCCCGAGAGACCATATATCCTTGGCACACCCCTTATCAAAATGGGAGACCCCTCTAACATTAACATACCATGCAATATCGGGCATATGCATATATGGAAAGCTTACATCAATCCTAGATCTCCTATAAACATCATGACTAGGACTTATTACAATTGGGTGATGAAGAAACAACTTGATTTTAGGATGATGCCCAATAGGAATTTGATAAGTAATTTTGTAGGGAGAGTGAAGGGATTGCATGTGATTATAGATAAATTTACTTATGAGATCGATTTTATGATAGTGGAAGACACTCGTCCGGTGATAGATGATTGCCTAAGCCAAATAATATTCGGAAAACCATTTGTTGAGGCCACTAGGATGAGTTATGATCCGACTTTAGGGATAGTTAGATTCAAGGAAGAGAATGATGAGATTGCCTACCAAATGCCCTACAAAATTGAGCAATACCGCCTTCTCTCTAACATTGAAAAGGAACACAAGCAAGCGGCTTATTATAGGAATGATGAGGATAGACGTAGAGGAGTAGAGTATGTGAAAAATAGGATGCTTGGTTTCTATAAAGAATGCTTGCAACTAGGTCCGGAATACAAAACTGGTTTAGAAGATGACCTAGAGAGTGAAACCAACGATGAGGTCACGTAGTGACCCATGACCTTGAGTCTAGCAACAAGACTCGTAAATAAAGAAAAGCGCTTCTTGGGAGGCAACCCATGCTTTGTGTGATTTTATTTTTGTTTGTTATTTGCTTCCGTATGCATGCTTTATTTTTATTGTTGGTAGATCATGTTTCTAAACTAAAAAGTGGAAATACTTTACTTTGTTGTTTTGGCCTAGTCTTAACTCCACCTAAAGGTATTTTTGCAAAAAGATAAGTGTAAGGGGAAACCCCAAATATGTTTTTAAGAAACATACCGATCATGATTCTCCACAATATTAAGTGAACATGTATATTCGTATTTGTTAGAGTCAAATGCTTGTATCGAGTCATAATGAAGTTTTGCAGGATTTTCCAGGAAGTAGGACCAAGTTTTTCCAGAAATTTTCCAGAAACTTAACATAAGAATTTCTGCAGGTCACTTCTGACGGCGTCATGAGCTGGCTCTTGACGGCGTCACGTGTAAAAATCTGGAAATTTTACCAGTTTTGTTTTTCTAACGGAGTCTTAAAGTTTTTGCTAAATTATTAAGTTTTATAATCTCCAGAAAATCTGCAAACTTCATTCCACAAGCATTATATCTTATTTTGTTTTCTAGGATTTAGTAACTTATGTAGATTGCCGCCGATTTTATGCGAGGTTGCTTTGTTTGTTTTCTCAGGATTTACAGGTTATGTATGACAAGAAGATGATTTATATTCTGGAAGGGAAGCTTTGATTGTTCATTTTCTTGGAGGAAGATCTAACCTGGCCACCTTATTATCCATACCGAGCGAATCAGGGGAGTATTTGATTTCATTCGTTTTACTTATTTCATTTTTATATTCTTTACTTGAACATTGGGGACAATGTTCATCCTAAGTGTAAGGGGAGGGTAAAATGATGTTACCTTACAGATACACTTTCACTTGAGTTTGTTTGTTTAATAGTAGATGTGTAATAAAACTATGAGAAATACTTGTTACTGCAATTTTAGCGCCAAATTTACATTTTTTTACAACATTTAGGAGTGAAACTTTAGACTTAGCAAGCGTCTCATGGATAGGAGATTGTATGACTAGCACAAAACCATACTATTCAGAAAAATTTTCCACCCAAATATGTGAGGTTCGCCTTTAGATTTGATAGGAAAAGCTTTTACTATTAGTGCTTATGAGTGTACCGGTAGTATTTAGATTCTAGAACTTGCGTTAGTGATGCATCCCGAGACCGCTAGTGAGACTACATTCGTGTAGTAGGATTTACTACATGATAAGAGGCATTAGGATCACCCTTGTGTTAAACCCGTATCATAATTACTTGACCATTTAAGTCATATTACTTGGCTAGTTAAGTCAACTAATTTTTCCCACACCTTAGCGTTGTACTCATTTTTAGTACACGAAACCCCTAGTACACCCCTCCGAGCCTATCTTTTCGTTTCTAACTTTAAGCATTTTACTTAAAGGAAGAATTTGTTACACCCCACTTAAATGTACACCAAAATCGCCTTAGCCTTCCGTGTATGCGCTCATTTTTAGTGCATTATTGTTATTTGTTACACCCTAAGTTAACCATCTAATTGATTACATGGTTGCTAAGTCGAGTCATATCCTTGTACATATTGTTTTGGGACGATTGAGACTCATGGGTAAAGTACTTATTTTATGGAGTAATGGGGAAGAAAATAATTTATTACCCCCATATGTACGTTAATCTTAAAAGTGCTCCAAGTGTTTTGATTTTCTTAATTCGAGTCAATAGATTAGTTTATTGTAAAATATGTAAAAATTCAAGTGTAAGGGGAGTTTTCATCCCCTATGATGTATTATTTTGGATGGTAGGGTAAGAGTGTATGCAAAAAAAAAAAAAAAAAAAAAAAAAAAAAAAAAAAAAAAAAAGTCGAAAAATCAAAGAAAAAGAAAAAAGAAAAAACATACGGACTACCATCCCTTTTTATTCTATGTTCATTTTATGTTTTTGTTGTTTTTCATTTATTAGCTTAAGTCGAGTCTAGTCTTGGCTTAGCAACGCCACATTGTACATGTAATTAACCAAGATTGTTAACTCGCCACCAGTAAAGACTGCCTATATCCAACAAAACTGTGTATTTCATATCCCTACACCTAACGTTACAACCCTTTAAAAGACGTCTTTGATAATTTATCCTAGGTGCTTACGCCATGTGGTGGAGGTTTGATCCTTTCCCAAGCCTATGGTAATCTATTTTGCTATGACAAGTAGTGAGAGATATCTTCCGTTTCCATATTGTAATTTATACTTTATTACACTCGAGAGATGTGAGTATCTAAACACTATTTGTGAGGTGCTTGTGTATGACCTCCGTGCTTGTCCTTGGTCTTTAGTGGAACGATTATTTGTTGTAATTACTTTTATATTAGTGTTAAATGACCCCTAACTTGTATTTTGACTAGAATAAAAGCGCATTTGCTTGAGGACAAGCAAATCTCAAGTGTAAGGGTATATGATGAGGCGAAAAATGAACCACTTTTAGGGGGTCATTTAAGCCCGGAATTGAATTTATTTGATCAAATATTGCCCTAAATCGTTCCTTTTGTGATTTTAGGTACTTTGGGAGTGAAATCTGGAAAATGAAGCAATTCGGACGTTTTTGGAGCATAAAAGTGAAGAAAACGCCAAAGACTTAATTTTCCAAGCTGGGAACAGTGTGTGACGGCGTCAAGAGTACTTTCCTGACGGCGTCAAGAGTAAAGATCATGACGACCCAGTACAGAAATGAAGGCGTCACAAAGTAGAGCGTCAAGAGTTAAATGTGTGACGGCCTGCAAAAGTGGATAACATGACGGCGTTAGATGTAGATCAAGGCAGTCCGAGAATTATTTTGGCGGCGAGATGACGGCGTCACAAGGTTGTTCTTGACGCCGTCATCCTCTAATATCTATATATAGTTTTATAATTTTCATTCATTAAGAGGAACAAGTTTGGAGAAACCCTAAGGCCGAACCATATACGAATTTTACAGCTTTTCAAGGGTTTTCAACCCTTGAATCCTTACATGTGTTATTGAGATAAGTCTTTGCTTAATTCAATCAATATGTCTATGTGTTGGTTGTCTATATCTTGTGCTTGTCTTGATTCCACCATGCTAGGCTAGATTTATCTTGTTTTGCTTAGATCTAATGAAACCTAAATGTTGATTATGTGTTGATTACTTGTTTATGGTTGTATTGGATGAATGATTTCAATGTTAGGCTTAAGAAAACTGGCAGATCTCCAAATGGTAACATGCTTGAACGTCTTAGGAAACATGAAACGATGTGTACTAGGTTTTATTGGTTGTATTTAATGCATGAGTAAATTCTAATGATCACATGTTAGGAGCTTCTTAGCCGGCTCGACATAGGAGTGAAGTAGGCACTCATAGGATTGGGGAGTTAAGTACGCCACCCCATGAATGGTATTAAGGAATACAATCCGTCATCCATGCAACTATAACAAGTAATTAACGTGTAAAAGATATCTAGGGAGTAGTGAAATCTAAGTAAACACATTTCTCCACTTATTGTTCACAACCTTAGTTTTATTTTCATTTTTAGTATTTAATTTTGATTGCATCTTTAGTATTGGATTAGTTGACTATCAACTAATTCCTCCCAAATCCTTCAAACCCGAGATATTTACTTGCTTTCTAAAAAATATAAAAATACAAAAAAGAATCATCCCTCATCTCTAGAACTAGTATTTAGGTTTTCTAATCCTAGCGACACTATTCCTAGCTGAACGATCAATCCCCCGGTACTTGTCATTATACTATACTACATCGATCAGGTACACTGCCTGGTGGGGGTTGTAAGATTCTCGAGATCCCCCGAGAGGTAAAGCCTGGTGCAATCCCTACGCATCACTCACCTAGTCAAAATAAAACCACATTGTTTCCCATTGATCTTTGTACCTGATGTGTTTCGAAAGCTTTAAATTTATAATACTAATTTCACCATTTTCCTTAATTTATAAAACACGTGGGTAAAGTATAACCCCCGTTTATAGTAAAGGTTTAGGTAAAACCAGGTCGTCCCAAGAGATTGTAGAAAAGCCAAGTTAGCAATTGTGTTAAAGTAAAGTCCCTAGATTGTCACTTATCCAAAGACTAGCAATTTAGATTGATTGTTTTATATGATTAAAAGCTATATTTATTTAGGCTAAGAAACATGGAAGTCACATGTAAATGATGAGCAAGAAATCATAAACAAGATATATAAGCAAGAGATGCATGGTTAACACTCGTACCTATAACTATCCAACATATTAAGAAACCCTTTCGACCTATGATTCTCAATATATTAAATGCATTAAGAATGGTTCATAACAGAAGTATACATAATCTAATTTCCTCATCAAGTTCGTTAGACATGAGATAAGGCATTAAACAAGATTATGGATGGGTTGGTAAATGTTTTGTTGACCAATTTCTACAAGGTTATCACCAAGTTGCCATAGACAAACACCTTGAAATAATACCAAAATGGCAGACCTTTTCGACCTACTTCTACCACAGAGATACATCAAACATTCAACAATGATCCAAGCATAATCTCATCAATTAAACTTAAGCATTGATACGTGGGAATTGCACCAGGCTTTACCTCTCAAGGGATCTTGAGAAGCTTACAACCCCCACCAGGTAGTGTACCTGATCGTTGTAGTATAGTATAGTGACAAGTACCGGGGGATTGATCGTTCAGCTAGGAATAGTGTCGCTAGGATTAGAAAACCTAAATACTAGTTCTAAAGATGATGGAAGATTATTTTTGTATTTTTATATTTTTTAGAAAGCAAGTAAATATCTCGGGTTTGAAGGATTTGGGCGGAATTAGTTGCTAGTCAACTAACCCAATACTAAAGATGCAATCAAAATAAAATACTAGAAATGAAAATAAACTAAATTAAACTAAGGTTGTGAGCAATAAGTGGAGAAATTGTGTTTACTTAGATTTCACTACTCCCTAGATATCTTTTACACGTTAATTACTTGTTATAGTCGCGTGGATGACGGATTGTATTCCTTATGTAGGACCTTAGATATATCAACTTTAACACAAATATAAGAACTAGATGAAGTAAATATGGTGACTTGATGAGATATAGGTGTGGTGTTAATAAGTATAAAAGAGAGGTAAAGATGAAGAGAACTTTTATTAAAAAACATACACACTACACACACAAGCACACCTTACAAATGAGAGGTAAGGTGCCTTATATAGTTAGAGAGAAAGGCCTCATGGGCTTTCTAATGGACTTGGGCTTGGACTTGGTTACATGGTTGGATAACAAGGCTTATGAAACATAGCACATGACATATTAACTTGCCAAGTCCAAGGCCCAATGACTAAACTATTACTAATCTTAACAAACGACACAAAGTTACAATATGAGAATGACCATCACTTCTATATATAAATATTTTAATGCTAACAATCTCCCCCTAAGGGGTGGTCATTCGAATGATGCTCCACGTGAGTGGGTCTTCCGTGTTCTTTGTCTTTAACTTTGTGTGTCGTTGTAGAATAGTCTTTAGTCTTTGTTCCTTCATGCTTTGTGATCTTTGATAACTGATTTTTCATCGTTCTTTGTTCCTTTGTGATGTGGAGTTATCTGCCTTTCGTCACTTCTGCGTCTGTGGTAGTTGTTTGCCATTCCAACATGCTCATACATCTTTGGACTTTGATATTCATATGCACGTAGTTCCCTTTCTTTCACTTTGATCCTTAGTCTTTATACTTTGTAGATTCTTCTTTTTGGCGTAGAATCTTTCTTTGAACTTTGTGTTGTATAGATCTTTGAGGGAGCTTTCTTTAACTTCCAAATGTATGTATGAGCACGTGGAATCTGTCGCCACGGAGATGAAGTGTCCCTGCATATAAACAGTTGGCAATAAAACATCCGGTACTTACAGATAAGAATTAGAGATCGTCAACAGCATAGTGTGAAGACTCCTTCTAACCCTTACCAAGGCCGTTCCCATGTCAGATACTCTCGAGAGAGCTTACGAGACCTACTAAGTAGCTCAATGACTGGGTGAGTCGCTGGGGATCACTCCACGACTGTAGACCGTTTGAAACCACCGCGAACACTAAGCGTAACCCATAAAGAATTACCGAAGTGACCTGCTGTCAGGGCTGCTTGATGTTGACCCTGGCAGGAATTTCCATTCAATCATTGAGAATCACGAAAGTGAATCCTCTCATAAATGTTCTGGCAGATTGCTAAGATCTGCGTAGGACTCTATAATTTACAGCTGGTATCCATTGATGTAGAACACCAGTTGTAGAAATACTAAGTGTTCCTAAGAGATCTTTAATGTATCTCATGGCTTTAGACTCGATAAGTGCATACTTAGGTTTCCTATGTGGAGACTAGGGAGGGGTCTCATGCTTCAATATCAACCATCTCTATTAGATAAGTCGATAGATTACACCGGTTCCCCGTGAGAATGAAACAAGCTCTTTTAAGAGAACTTGAGTGGTTAAGAAGGTTTAGTGCAGTGCGTCACTGGGTCCATGACGTCTTTATCTTCAATACCGGTGTCACCTTAGTAACAACCAGTAGTATACGAATTGAACCCGGTGTCTGCCCTAAGGTTGAACATATGGAGGGCTATTTCTTTTCACCCTTTTTCATAACTTTTCTTTTTAATTCTTCAACCCCTTCTTTCTCCTTTCTCATTTTCTCCTTTTTCCAATCATACCTAAGGACTTCTAATTCTAATCTATTGGATTTGTCCTTGGGTAGATCCCTCCGGCTCTGGCGGATCATAGGACGGTTTTTCCTAACCTCAGTCACCTTATAACTCCATGACTATCCTATTGTTGCCATAAAACCATTCATATGAAAATCTTCTCAAAGTGTTTATGATAATAAAACACATTGTTGACACTTCGAGAGTTTTGCATTTCTTTTGAAGGACTCCCCCTTCACATGTGCTCATGAATATTTAAGAAATTTGCACATGCGTGAGGAGTTTGCACTTTTTGAATTGATCCACTTTCAGTGAACATGACCGATTCGAGACACGCTTACATCACTAGTTAGAGTAGCTTGAAATTATTACCCGTCCTGGTCAAGTCCAAAGAAAGTCTCTCGATATGGTACATTCTACTCAGACAAGTCCTATTCGAGACACGCTTACATCACTAGTTAGACTAGCTTGAAATTATTACCCGTCCAGGACAAGTCTTTTCGATTACTAACATTTTAAGCTTCGTCAATTCATTGGTACTTACTGAGTCGAGCTCTTCTGAGATTCAGTCATAAACTTTAAACATCTTTGATCACATTTTAATCATGTCTTCTCCCCCTCAAAAATAGCATATTGTGATATTTTTGATATCAACCGATTAAGAAAAGGCTTTTTGGAGAGAAAGACAGATTCATTTTGCATGAATTTGGAACAATTTTATTTTTGTACTCCCCCTTAATGATAGCACATTTTAAAATCAATTAAGGGTTTTGAGGGAGTTATCTTGAGCACTCATTTGAAAGATTTTGAGAGATCTTTTGAACAATCTTGAAAAAGTGCTTAAGAATTGTATTTTGAAAAACGAGTTTATGTTTGAAATCCTTTTCGTTTGTTTATACTCGAACTTTTTGAAAATGATTTCATCTTTGAACGTACGAGTCCTTGATTTGAAAATAATCAGAAGTCATCATTTTAGTCCGGGTTTCGTACTGAAGTATACGAAAGCCATTGTGAAGAAATATTTGAGAAACGACATGTTTTAGAAAAACATTTGAAAGAACTCCCGCTCAAGCATCTGTACATGTCCGTATCATTGTTGAATGACATTTCTAGAAACGTACAGAATATTGATTTATACGAGAGACATGTCGTGAGAAGAATATTTTTGTATTTTTTGATTTTATATTGTTTTTGTATTTTTTAAAAATTTTATATTTTTGTATTTTGTTTTTGTTGGTTTTTCAAATTTTGTATTTTGTTTTTTCAAAAATATTTACAGCGAAGCGATTTTGAAAACATTTTTCAAGAAGATTCGAGAAGATGTTCTAGCTCCTCAGGAGTTAGGCTTCGCATGCCAATTCGTCGAACTAAATAGTCAAACCTTTCTTTTGGAAGGGCTTTAGTAAATAGATCGGCGAGTTGATAATCAGTCTTAATGAAAAATAATTCAATAGTACCCTCTTCCACGTGTTCTTTAATGAAATGGTAGCGGACTTTGATATGCTTCGTCTTAGAGTGATGTACGGGATTGCACGAGATGGCTATGGCACTTTTTGAGTCACAATACATAGGTATTCTGTCAAAAGTAAAGCCATAATCTGTGAGCTGTGTCCGCATCCAAAGAACTTGGGCACAACACGCAGATAGAGACACATACTCGGCTTCGGCGGTTGATAGCGCAGTACAATCCTGTTTCTTTGACGACCAGCTTACAAGCTTTTCACCCAAAAATTGTGCTCCACCTGATGTACTTTTTGCTATAACTTGATCACCAGCATGGTCTGCATCTGAAAATGCTGTTAGATTAAACCCCGAATCCTTCGGATACCAAAGTCCCATGTTAATGGTGCTTCGTAGGTACCGAAAGATCCGTTTAACCTCTTTGAGGTGAAGTTCGGTAGGCTTTGCCTGAAACCGTGCTAACAAGCAAACAACAAATTGGATATCGGGTCGGCTAGCAGTTAGGTACATGAGAGAACCGATCATGCTCCGATATTTTTTCGGATCGATGGGTTTCCCAAACAAATCAGCACCTATTTTTGGTGAAGTGACCATTGGTGTACCAACAGAATCACAATTTTCCATTCCATGTTTTTTCAAAATCTCTATTGTATATTTAGCTTGATTGATAAAAATACCACGTGGGGATTGATGTATTTGTAAACCAAGAAAGAATTTTAGTTCCCCCATCATGGACATTTCAAATTTACTTTTCATGAGATTTTCAAAATGTTTTGAATGGTTAGGATTGGTTGATCCAAAAATTATGTCATCCACGTAAATTTGGACGTTCAAAATGTCATCTTTGAATTTTTTGATAAACAAGGTGTCATCAACCGTTCCTTTTGTGAAATTGTTTTTAAGCAAGAAAGATGATAGTTCATCATACCACGCTCTTGGAGCTTGTTTTAAACCATAAATGGCTTTCTTAAGCTTGTAGACGTAGTCTGGATGATCTTTGTCGATGAATCCCTCTGGCTGACTCACATACACTTCTTCTTTCAGAGTTCCATTCAAGAAAGCTGTCTTAATGTCCATCTGATAGACTGTGATGTTTTTGTGAGCGGCATAGGCTAAGAAAATCCGGACTACTTCAAGTCTAGCTACAGGCGCAAATGATTCCTCGAAATCTATCCCTTCTTCTTGTGGATAACCTTTAGCCACGAGACGAGCTTTGTTGCGAATAACAGTCATTTCCTCATCCAGTTTGTTCTTCCACAACCACTTGAGATCAAGAACTCGTTTATCAAGTGGTCGTACAACAAGTTCCCAACTATCATGTAACAGGTATTGAAGAAATTCCTCCTGCATCGCTTCAATCCAAGGGTTTTCTGCCATTGCTTCTCGAATGTTCTTTGGTTCTTTGAGGCTGATTGAGCAAATGTAAATGCACAATTCGAGATCAGTGGCAAGTTGTCTCCTTGTCTGAACTGGCTTTGAAGGTTCACCAATAACATGTTCTATTGGATGTTCTTTTGTCCATTGAAACGTAGAAGGGTACCTTGGGTGTAACGAATGTGTGTTAGATGGTTCTTGTAACCTTGAAGAAGATTCAGCAGAGTCTGTTGCAAACGGGTTTTCAAATATTTCTTCTTCTTCTAACGCATCATTGTTTGAATTATTTGTTGGTTCTTCTTGAAAATTTGTGTTTTGGTTTTGCTCATCAACGCTTGGTAGATCAGTTTCAATAACTGGAGTTGCTTGAGTAGATGTAGATGATGTTGAGGTAGTTGGTGCTTCAGCTTCGATTGTTGTAGATGCATCTTGTGGTGGTGGTGGTGGTTGATGGTTTTGAGCGGGTGCAGCGGAATGTTGTTGAGATGCATTTGTCGAAGTTCCACCATAGTATTCATCAAACATTAACTCGAAGAAATTTTCCAGTTCTTGTTCTGAAGGTTTATCCATGTTTGTTGACTGAGCTCCTTGAGGTACGAGTCCTGAACTGATGTGTCCAGAAGTTTGTATATTTGGTGCGGGTCCTAATCCGTTTTGATTAGAAGCCATCGGATTAAGCGCGGGTTCTAGAGCGTATCTCTCAGAAGCCATTTGTGAAATCTCGTCAAACTTCACATTCATCGTCTCCATTATCTTTTTCGTTCTTCTATTATACACCCTGAATGCCCTCGAGTTTTCTGAATATCCAATGAAGATTCCAATATCACCCTTAGCTTTTAACTTCCCTAGATCTTCTCTGTCATTCGTCGGATAGCACAAAGCGCCAAACACGTGAAGGTAAGAGATGTCAGGTTTACGGTTGTTCACTAGCTCATATGGGGTTTTATTGAATCTTGGATGTACTAGGGATCGGTTCTGAGTGAAACAAGCAGTGGCAACAGCATCAGCCCATAAGAATAGTGGTGCACTAGAAAAAATCAGCATTGTGCGAGCAGCTTCCACAAGAGTTCGGTTTCTTCTTTCAACTACCCCATTCTGCTGTGGAGTTCTAACAACTGATGTTTGATGTGTAATTCCAACATCTTCGAGGTAAGTTCTTAACTCCTGATTTGTGAATTCTGTGCCATTATCTGTTCTTATAATCCTTACTGGAGCTTGAAGTAGGACTTGAATACGCTTCAGAAAGGTGATGATGATGCCTGGTGCTTCGTCTTTTGATCTCAAAAACTTTACCCAAGTATATCTTGAATAATCATCAACAATAACAAGAATATACTTCTTCCCATTAATGCTTTCAACTCTCATTGGGCCACATAAGTCCATGTGCATCATATGTAACCTTGCTTCCGAACTAGGTACGGTTTTGGGTTTATATGATGCTCTTTTACTTTTTCCTTGTTCGCATGATGGACATAGGTGTTCCTTGGTGTATTTGAACTTAGGAAGTCCGGTGACGATGTTGTCTTTGGCTAACTTGTTGATCGTGTCGAAATTGAGATGGGATAATCTTCTATGCCACAGCCAGGACTTAGTTTCGGTTGCCCTTGTCATAAGACAAATTGGTGATGTATAAGCCATTTGGTTGATGTCGATAGCATACAAGTTTGTACCACAATTACCAGTTAAGAGATCATCACCAACCAAATTTCTTATAAAAACCGTGTTGCTCCTGAATGCAACTTCTAAATCTGCATCACAAAACTGCCCGACTGAAAATAAGTTGTGTCCCAATCCTTCGACGTAATAAACTCGAGTGATTAAAAAATTCCCAAACTGAAGATCTCTATAACCCTGAATAGCTGCTACATGATCATTTCCAAAGCGTACAGTTCCCATGAATTTCCAGATGAAATTGATCAGCAGCTTTGAATTCCCGGTCATGTGCTTGGAGCAACCCGAGTCGACGATCCAAAGACATATTTTGATAACCTGCCAAGAACAGAAGAGTTTATATTTGGAAACCGTTTTGAATTTGGTTCCATGAGGTTAGGAGTTAAATCTAAATCACACTCATGGACAGTTGCTACTTGTTTAGCTTGAGCTATTTCTAATTTGCCGTTCTGAAGAGTGAACTCCCTACCCGTTGGAATCCACATACAAAACTTAAGGTAGTTCCTAGGCATTCGACTAATAGTGGTAGACCTAAAGCGTGCAACTAATCTTTCTATAGATCTAGATCTAGCACTAGGTCTTTTTGGAACATTCTTCTGTTCAGGCGTAACATTCACATTCTTAGAAACACATTCATCGTGAACATCATTAATTAAACATTTCTTGCATATTAAACAAACAGAGTCATTACATGCATTAGAACCAGTACTTTCGACATTACATTCAGATGAATCATGTTTCTTATTACAAAGCGATAAATTCCTAGGGTGTTCTTCTACTTCTTCAACTTTATTCTTGCTACTACTCGTAGAGGCAGACGAGACTCTATTGTTCCTTGTATTGCTCCTAGGCTTTAGTCTGCTGCTCCTAGAGGTGCTTTCTAATCATGTAGAAGGTAAGGCACACGCATTAGGATTTATATTGTTGTCCGTTTTAGCATCCCTAGATTCTTTAGAATTAGCCTTTATGCACTTGTCATTTGTCTTAGATGTTGAGGCAGGCGCATTAGTGGGACTAATCCTAAAAAGGCCAGGTGCTATCACTTTTGGTGTATCGACAACCGCTTTTCCTTTATCAACAATCTTAACATTTTCACCTTTCTTAGGCAAGGGTGTTGGAGTGACTGGTTTTGTCAAATCTTTTTTGTCATCGACTTTTGGAGCAAACCGTGAAATTGACATTTTTGATTTTTGAACCGTGTTTGAAACATTTGGTTTCTCCGAAGTTAATGGTTTTGCAAACTTGGTTTCCTCACCCTTTCCTTTTTGACTTTCAAGTTGAGCCCTCAAAAGATCATTTTGCTCTTTCATGTTCTTTAAGGCACGCTCATACGACAATTTGTCATACTTGCATTCTTCCTTTTTTCGATCAAGTTGTTTAAAATATGACACATTTTCTTTTTCAAGCTTTATAAGAGCATTTTCATATTTTGAAACAATTTCGGAGGTCTCAGCTCTTAGTCTTTCATCGTCTTGAACAGAATATGTTTGTAAAATGATGGACATAATATCAGTGGTCATAACAGCTTCGAAGAGAGAATCATTTAGGTGTTCCAAAACATTCATGTTTTCACGAGTATCATTAGCTTCGTTTACCAGGGATTTGTGGTCCTTGACAAAGTCGGCCGTTTCTTTTAAGAAAGCTTGTTCAAAATGGATTACCCTCGCACTGATGTTATTCAGTGGGATAGTAATTTCGTTTTCAAAAACTTTTTTCTGCTCAATATGAAAACTGGAATGCCAGTTGTTAATATTGATTGTAGTTTTAGAAGCAACAATATTTTAAAGTTCTTGAATTCTCTTTTTAACGTCATCCAGAATGTCTCTAGCCTCACTTGTATTAAAAGTGTTGGTAGAAGACATTTGTTCCATTTTTGAAAGAGATTTGGAAACAATTACTTTCTTAGAAAACATTTTTGAGAATGGTCGTTTTATGGAAAACACAGATGGTTCTTTTTGTGGAACAAAAGTAATTCCCGAAAGTTTGTTCAATTTGTTGTAATCAATGGGTTTCAAATCCTTTTGTTTCATTTTATTTATGCTCTCTTCGACATGTTCTATCGTTTGCACAGAATCCCGAACGACGGGAGGATCATGTTTAGTGTAAATCACATTACCATTATACAAAACATTCTGTTCTTGCTGAGCTTTCTTGAGATTACTAGGGGTGTTGTTACCAAGAGCCACTTTATGTTTCGTATGGTAAATCGGATTAGTTTGATTTGAAATCATTTTCATTGTTTGACTTGACTGGCCCGACTTAACCACTAATTCTTCTAAATGTGCAATCATGTGTTCTGACTCTACGATTTCGGCCAAAAGTTTGTCTTCTTTCTTTGCAAAGTCCTTTTTCAGCTCGTCCCTTTCTTTTTCAAGATTGGTATAAGCCGATTTTTGTTTAGAAAGTTGGTTTTGTAAATCAGAAATTTCCGCGTTTAAAGATTTTATCGTTTTGAAAGAATTAACATCAAGTGTATCAAACTTGAGTTGCAATTGTTTTTCCCTTGAAACGGAATTTTGATAACCAGTTTCTAATTCAGACAATCTTTTGTTATGAAATTCAAACGCTTTAACGTTTTCTTTGTAACTCTCAAGCTCAGCAGTCAATTTAACATTCGCGGCCTTAACATCGCGATTGACCTTTTTCACATTCTCAATTTCAAGACGACAATTATTCAATAATGATTCAAATAAAGCACGTGTTTCCTCATCATTCTCAGCATGCTGTGAAACGATGCCTCCATTATGATTCACATTTGGAGTTGCTGAAGGAGTATTGCTACTACTTGGCGTGTCCAGGTATGTATCATAAGTGGGTGCTAGCTTCTCAGAATGCTGTTGCTCATGAGGAGACATATCAAATATATCATTATTGTGACATGTGTTGAAGTTTGATACCTCAGATGGTGCATTGGTGTCATAAACAGGAAGTGTGTCAGAATCCGTGTCATACTTAGCTTCCTGAAGATTCGCCATGAATATGCAGTTCGCATCGATATCTTCTCTATCTTCCATGTCATCCATAAGAGCCATAAAATCATTCTCCTCTGCGTTCAACTGAAACCCTGCCTGAACCTTTTGTGCCAACATCACTGCTTTCTGCAAGTACTCTAGATCTTTTTTGTTCAGCTTAGTAGGACAGTTCCTTGCCATATGACCTACACCCTGACAGTTGAAACACTTAACCGGAGTACCCTGATTCACATTTCCCAAATTCCCAACTACTGGAGCTGCAACATTTCTATTCTGATTACCCATTGCCTGATTACCAACATTCTGACCCCTTTGATTTCCAACAAACTGACCCAACTGATGCCCTGCATACTGACCATACTGATTTCCTACATTCTGATTCCCTGCATTCTGATTCCTTGTATTCTGATTCCCTGCATTCTGCATATTCTGATTCCCCATGTTAATTCCAGTAGCATATCCTTGCTGATTCCCATAAATTCCAACCATTTGGCCTCCGTTGCCCATATTGAAACTCGGATGAGCAATCTGCCTGTTGCGAGTATTCGATGAAATTCTTTGGTTGTTGTTTGTTGGTGTAGAATAACGTCCTTGGAATGCCTTTGACAGAAAAGCAAATGCTTGGGTCAATGCTGCAGTAGCTTCATCATTTTTAGTGAAATCTGGTTCTTGGAATTGTTGGTATTGCTGTTGTGGAATAACATGTTGTTGTTGATGTGGGTAGAACTGTTGTTGGTAGACTGGTGTTGGTTGTTGAATGTATGATGATTGCATGTAGTTGTGAGTGGAAGATGATGATGGTTGTTGTGTGTTCACTGGTAGCGGTGTTGGTGTAGTAGCAATTAATGCAAGAGGATCATGATTCTTTGCCAATCTTTATTTCCTTACTTCATTAGCCTCAGCTTGGTTTTGCTTCAAAAAGTCATAGAGTTGATCATAATTCACCTTATGTAAATCCTTTGTTTGATTGACAATTGTAACATAACGACCCCATTCTTCTGGAAGGTTATTGATGAATTTGATGTTTGTTGCAATTGTTCGAGGTGTCAACTTGTTTCTGATTAACTCATTCATCAAACTGCAAAACCTTGTGTAGTAAGATTCAATCTGTTCACCTTTAGTGGATGTAAAGTTCTCCCATTCAGTAAGAAGTTTGTTCTCAACGTCTTGTTGTCCAATCTCTGTTCCATGACATATCCTTCTAACACGTTCCCACATAGCATAAGCAGTTTCACAGCTGTCGACTGCAGCAAAGATCTCCCGTGGTAATCCAAGTTGGATTAAATGCATCCGCGGTGATCTGCTTCTTGTCTTCCTCTGTGTAATCTGCTTCTGTTTGTTCACGCACGAATGGTTGAGTAGGAGGTGTTGTATTTGGATTACCTTCAATTTGAACTTGTCTTGGCTTGAATGGACCATTTCTAATGGAGTTGATCATTAATTTACCACCAGGCTTTGTTTTGATGTAACGAAGCATGCGGCTTGTCCATGGGAGATATCCACCTTTTTCAAGCATTGGAGGTCGGTTTTCTGCACCGGCTGCATGAATATCTTGCTGAGTTGCCATTGATGAAGTGTAGATTGATAAAGTTGATTCTTGGATCGATTCAACGAAGTAGGAGTTGTGTTTAGTGTAAGTTGATGCAAGTTTTTATGGTGAAAAATTTGATCTAAAACCTTAAAACCTCAATAACTTCCATTCGGAGTGGATTTGGGCCTCGAAGCTTGGCTTGAATGATATTTAGATGATTCAACGTGTCCTTCTTCTCGGTCTCACGGTCGTTTTGACAGCTGATTCGTCGAAAACGGAGTTACGGTTCAAAAGTTATGGCCGTTTGAAGTTTGGTTGTCAAAAGGTCAAATTCTTACGCGAAAACCTTTAATCTTATGTGTAAACAGTAATCTTACGCGTAAACTCTGATTCTTACGCATAACTTGGATCTTATGCGTAAGTTAAAAGTTATGCGTAAAGAATAAGGTTAAGCGTAAACACAAAGTTTATGCGTAAACTTGAACTTTACGCGTAAGTTATAACTTATGCGTAAGATATGGTTATGCGTAAGGTTAAAGAACCAAACAAATCTCTCAAACTTGTCCAAGCTTGAAAGATATCCCGTGTCGAAGTATTCCACAAACTTATCCAAGTCAGGGAAGTACTGAGTACAACTTCTGCGTAAGAACTTCTGCGTAGGACTTAAGCGTAGATCTTATGCGTAGGATTTCACCTTATGCGTAGGAAGTCAGACTTAGGCGTAGGATTTCAATCTAACGCGTAGAAAAAGGGTTTTAGGCCAAACTTACGTGTAGGAACTTCACTTATGCGTAGGAAAAGGGTTTTGAGCCTAAACTTACGCGTAAACAGTACTGTAGACAGCTGTACAACTTGGAGAGGACGAAAATCTTACGCGTAAGGTTACCAAAACAGCTAAAAATTCGATTTTTTCAACCAAAAACACTTTTTCCACTTGTTTCTATTGATCAAATCTTTCACAAAACACTTAGAATCACTAAAGCTTCAATAAAAACAACAACTTTAACACTAAAACACGTAAAAATCAAAACTTTTTGAAGAAAAAGTACACAAAATGAATGAAAAGTGTAACTTTTTAACAAAAAACTTGATAAAAACACTCATAAATCATTGTTAGGCGATTGATACCACTTGTAGGACCTTAGATATATCAACTTTAACACAAATATAAGAACTAGATGAAGTAAAGATGGTGACTTGATGAGATATAGGTGTGGTGTTAATAAGTATAAAAGAGAGGTAAAGATGAAGAGAACTTTTATTAAAAAACACACACAATACACACACAAGCACACCTTACAAATGAGAGGTAAGGTGCCTTATTAGTTAGAGAGAAAGGCCTCATGGGCTTTCTAATGGACTTGGGCTTTGGCTTGGACTTGGTTACATGGTTGGATAACAAGGCTTATGAAACATAGCACATGACATATTAGCTTGCCAAGTCCAAGGCCCAATGACTAAACTATTACTAATCTTAACAAACGACACAAAGTTACAATATGAGAATGACCATCACTTCTATATATAAATATTTTAATGCTAACACCTTAATACCATTCATGGGGTGGCGCACTTAATTCCCCAATCCTATGAGTGCCTACTTCACTCCTATGTCGAGCCGGCTAAGAAGCTCCTAACATGGGATCATTAGAATTTACTCATGCATTAAATACAACCAATAAAACCTAGTGCACGTCAGTTCATGTTTCCTAAGACGTTCAAGTATGTTACCATTTGGAGATCTGCCAGTTTTCTTAAGCCTAACATCGAAATCATTCATCCAATACAACCATAAACAAGTAATCAACACATAATTAACATCTAGGTTTCATTAGATCTAAGCAAACACAAGATAGATCTAGCCTAGCATGATGGAATTAAGACAAGAACAAGATATAGACAACCAACACATAGACATATTGATTGAATTAAAAGAATACTTATCTCAATTACACATGAAAGGGTTCAAGGGCTGAGAACCCTTAAAAAACCTGTAAAATTCGAACTAAGTTCGGCCTTAGGGTTTCTCCAAAACTTCTCTTTTTTTATGAATGAAAATTAGAAAACTATATATAGGAAATTGAGGCTGACGGCGTCAAGACCAAATTGGTGACGCCGTCATCTCGCCGCCAAAAGAATTCTCGGACTGCCTTGATCTACTTTTGACGCCGTCACGTTATAACATTTTCCAGGCCGTCACGTATTTTACTCTTGACGCTCTACCTTGTGACGCCTTCAATTCTGTACTGGGTCGTCATGAAAATTACTCTTGACGCTGTCAGGATTTCCTTTTTGACGCCGTCACCTACTGTTCCCAGCAAGGAAAATTAAGACTTTGGCGTTTTCTTCACTTTTATGCTCCAAAAATGTCCGAATTGCTTCCTTTTCCAGATTTCTCTCCCAAAGTACCTAAAATCACAAAAGGAACAATTTAGAGCAATATTTGATCAAATAAATTCAATTCCGGGCTTAAATGACCCCCTAAAAGTGGTTCATTTTTCGCCTCATCAAGCATAGTGTTAGAAAAAGAAGTGACAATCATTTATTAAGTCATTTAGTCTTGTAATAATATTGTAATAGTCTTGTAGTTTAGTTAAGGGTAAATGGGCTTGGTTTAATCTAATACTGTATAAGGATATATCTAGTTTATTACAAAAGCTCAAGCCCGGCCCATCTTCTTATCTTACCTATAAATACCCCCAAATGCTCCCATTTGGAGTAGTTGCTTCTAGGGTGCTTCTATGTGTTTTTCTCTCTCTTAATCTAATACATCTTTCTTTCTCTCTCTAGAAGTTACCATCTCTCTCTCTCTACTTATCTCTTCTATAATCTTTATATAAACTTGTGTTAGATATAGTATTCAAGGGTCCTACAAGTGGTATCAATCGCCTAGGGATAATTTTAGGTTGTTTTAGATCGTTTTTTTGGGTTAAAAATCGGATTTTTAAGGATTTGGATACTGTTCATCGGCGTTTTATCGAGTTAGGAACAGTTTTATCGAGTTACAGTTTTTATCGAGTTAGGATTTGCTAAATTTCTATCGAGTTATGCAATTTTCTATCGAGTTATGCAATTTTTTATCGAGTTAGGGTTTTATCAAGTTAGGGTTTTATCGAGTTAGGGTTTTATCAAGTTAGGGTTTTATCAAGTCAGGGTTTTATCAAGTTAGCTTATCAAGTTAGCTTATCAAGTTTGCTTATCGAGTTAGCTTATCGAGTTACATAATTTTTGCCTAGTTAGGCTGGTTCAACTTTATCGTTTATCGAGTAAGGATTTCACTTGGGCTTTCCTAAATGAAACTCTGCCAAAATTTCTTTAGGTTATCGAGTAAGTATTGTGCATTGACCTTATCAAGTAACCTAATCCCTAACCCCTCATCGAGTAAGCTACATCCAAGAACGGTTTTTTCAAACTTCACCAAAAACATCTAATCTTCAAACAACCTTTATTATCTTTCAAAAGATCCATCCATCTACACAAGTTCTTCAAAAAAAAAAAAAAAAAAAAAAAAAAAAAAACGCGAAATTCAAATTTTGGTATAACTGTGAAAATTTTGGCCCAAAATTCAAATTTTTAGGTCAAAATTCAAATTTTTTCGGTGCAATTTGGCGTCAAAATTTTTCAAACTCAAAATTTTCTTGGAACCTTATGATTGCATTTTATAGTGATTTTCAAAATTCGGGGAGAGAAAATTTTTCAAATTAAATTTTGGAGGGAAACGTAGATCTCACTCGGAAACGTTCAAAATGCCTTTTCTCAAAAATTTCTTTCCATCAATGGACATGGAACCTCTTGTTCAATTCTTTGCTCCATATCCTAAGACTGACAAGACGATTACTGAGACTAAGCAACTATGGAATGAGACTGAGCAGCCTTCATATGACTCCGACACACCAAAAGACAAGTTGACGATGCAAGAAACACAAGCTGAGACTGTTGAACCTAGTTACGATCTCTTTGCACCAACTGATACGGAACTTCCAGAACCAACCTTTTCCCCATATTCTGAAAATGTGAAGCAGAAGCAGTTGGAAGAGCAACTTGACTACAAGGCTAGGTTTGATGAAGCAATGTTGAGACAAAAGCAGCAAGCACTTGAGGTTCTAGCAGAAATGTTTCCAACTGACTTTACTCGTAATCAAGGTACACTAGCAAATGAACATGTTATAGGGAATCAACATAGACATGCTACGAGTACATAGATGGGGATTCAGATAAGGGAATATGTTGGAGATCCGATGGATCAGTTTGTGAGTCAGAATGTGGTCAATCATAATGGGAATGATTGTTGTTTCATGACTTCGATTCAGAAACCTACATCAGCAATTCACAGCAGTGTCATTGGTAGAAATTTCAACAAGGTTGAAAAGATTCAATACTTGTTGATGCTAGCCAATAAAGAAAAATCGGGAATATCGTTGACTGTTGAGGAAAATGAGTTTAGAGCTACAACAAGAGTTAATGACAATTTCGCAGATCTTAATGAAACCAACAACTTTATGGCAAATCAGCAGGCAACAACATCAAGCAGTGATTCTGATCTTCCTCCTACTTATGATTCAGATCCAATCCATGAGGTACCAAATTATGGTAATGATTTAATCCGTTTGCTCATGAGAAGCCACATTATGTGCCACCTGAACCTAATTATGATACATATGTGGGAGAACAAGTTAATAGCAATGTTAACTTTGAAACTCTAGATATGGATCCTAATGGAGTTCAAGTTGCACAAAATGGTGCTAATGATGAGGAAACCCGTGCTTTCTTTGAATCTTTATTGAATAATTGCAGCATTGAAATTGAGAAAGTAAAAAAGGTCAATCGGGATGTTAAGGCCGCGAATGAAAAATTGACCGCTGAGCTTTAGAGTTACAAGAAAAACGCCAAAGCTTTTGAGTTTCATAACAATAGATTGTCAGAATTAGAAACTGGTTATCAAAATTCCGTTTCGAGGGAAAAATTTTTGCAAATCAAGTTTGATACACTTGATGTTAATTCTTTCAAGAAGATAAAATCCTTAAACGCGGAAATTTCTGATTTACAAAACCAACTTTCTAAACAAAAATCAGCTTATACGAATCTTGAAAAAGAGAGGGATGAGTTGAAAAAGGAATTTGCAAAGAAAGAAGATAAACTTTTGGATGAAATCATAGAGTCAGAACACAAGATTGCTAAATTAGAAGAATTAGTGGTTAAAAAGGGTCAGTCAAGCCAAATAATGAATATGATTGCTAATCAAACTAATCCGATTTACCACACAAAACATAAAATGGCTCTAGGGAACAAAACTCCTTGTAATCTCAAGAAAGCTCAGCAGGAACAGAATTGTTTGTTTAATGGAAATGTTTTGTTTACTAAGCATGATCCTCCTACTGTTCGTGATTCTGTGGAAACAATAGAATTGGTCGAAGAGAGCATTAATAAAATGAAACGAAAGAATCCTGATTTGAAACCAATTGATTACAACAAATTGAACAAACAATCGGGCATTACTTTTGTTCCTAAAAAACAAGCATATGAGCTTTCCAAACCTTTTTCCAAAAACCCAGAAGTTTCTAAACCCGTAGTTGTTTCCAAATGTCTTTCAAAAATGGAACAAATTTCTTCTAACAACACTTTTAATACAAGTGAGGCTAGAAACATTCTTGATGACGTTAAAAAGAGAATTCAAGTACTTCAAAATATTGTTAAACCTAAAACTACTATCAGTGCGAGGGTAATCCATTTTGAACAAGCTTTCTTAAAAGAAACGGTCGATTTTGTCAAGGACCACAAATCCCTGGTAAAATAAGCTAATGAAACTCGTGAAAACATGAATGTTTTGGAAAGGTTAAATGATTCTCTCTTCGAAGCAGTTATGTCTACTGATATAATGTCCATCATTTTACAATCATATTCTGTTGAGGACGATGAAAGACTGCGAGCTGAGACATCTGAAATTGTTTCAAAATATGAAAATGCTCTTGTAAAACTTGAAAAAGAAAACATGTCATTTTTCAAACAACTTGATCGAAAATCAGAGGAATGCAAGTATGACAAATTGTCGTATGAGCATGCCTACAAGGACATGAAAGAGCAAAATGATCTTTTGAGAGCTCAGCTTGCAATTATAAAAGGGAAGGGTGTGGATACTAAGTTTGCAAAACCATCGACTTCAGAGAAACCAAATGTTTCAAAAACGGTTGAAAAACCAAAAATGTCAATTTCACGGTTTGCTCCAAAAGTCGATGAGAAAAAGGATTTGACAAAACCAGTCACTCCACAACCTTTGCCCAAGAAAAAGGAAATTGAAAAGATTGTTGAAAAACAAAAATTGGTTGTTGAAAGAAACACAAATGTGAGTACACCTGGCTCTTCTAGGAATAGTACACCAAACGTGACCACAAAAACTGTAAAAGAATCTGTTGGTTCTAATGACATGGTCCAAAATCACCATCTAGAAGAAGCTAGGAAAAAGGCACAACTTCTAAATGATGGAATTTTAGGTGCAAAACCTAGTGTGATGAATTCTACAAGATTCCAAAGCACTGCTAGTAGTAGTAAACCATTACCTAAGTACAATCAACAAAACACTAGGGAATGGCTTGCATCTAAGAGTAGTGGCACAAAAGAGAATGCTAGGAACGTAGAATGCAACACAAAGAATTCCAAGGTCTCATTGAACAACAAACAATTTCCAAATGACTGTAGTGACAAAGTTAAAGTTGATGTGTTTAACAAGGATGTTGCATTTGTCTGTCCTACATGTCAAAAATGTGTTTTTTCAGCTAACCATGACGCATGTATTGCACAATTTCTCAAGAAAGGAAAATCAAGTGTCAAGGCACAATCCACTAAGACACCAAATAGAAACAAACCCGTTGATAACAAGAAAATGGATAAGAAACCTAATAGGTGGATATCTAAAGGATGTAGTTTTTCAAAAACTGAGACTTCCGCTGCATCTGATAAGAAAGCTACGTCTAGATCTTACCTTAGGTGGATTCCCACGGGAAAAGTTTTTACAACAGTTGGTCTTAGATAGATTCCCACAGGAAAGATTCTTGATTGTTGCACCAAGACAAATAAAAGTGAAAATGTTGGGATCATACTTTTGTATTTAGTCAAGTCTCGGTCATTGCCTTTTGTATTAGGTTGCTTTAGTATTTATTTCATTATGTTTCATGTTACAAGGCTTATGTATTAAAGCCCCATGGGCTTGAAAGCCCACGAATTAAAAGATAAGGGAGGAAGGGAGTGTTGCCCTAACTCCTCCCTTATAAATAGTAAGCTTATGTAAACATTATGTTTGTTGGTTATTTGATTATCTTAAGGAAACTCTTGCACTTTTACTTTTCATATTGTCTCATAATCAACCAATCTCTTTTCTCATCTTATTTCTTTCTAAATCATACTTGTGTTTACAAAATGGTGACCTAACAAGTGGTATCATTCGCCAAATAGAGATTGAAGTGTGTTTCTTGGTCTTAACGTGGGTATTGGGTGCTTATTCTTCATCTTTTTGCATTTTTCTTGGTTTCTTTCACTCAAATCTTGAAGCTTGGATAAGTTTCAAGGTTAATATAGTGATTTGAAGTTTAGTTTTTGCATAAAGTTGTGATTTTTTAAGGTTTTTTAAGGTTTTATAGCTTCTTTGATAGTGGAAAACTAGTTTTTGATAGCAAAATCTTCAATAGTTAGTGTTTTCTAAGTATTGGTGAAGTTATTTGATCAAAAGTACCTTATTTCTAAGCATTTTTCTTCAAAAATTTGAGATTTTTCAAGTTTCTGACCAGTTTACGCGTAACTAAAGTGAATAGTACAATTTTAAAGCTGTCAACAGTACTTTTTGTCCTGTTTACGCGTAACTTTTGGCTAAAACCCTTTTCTTACGAGTAACTTGGGTCAAAACCCTGTTCTTACGAGTAACTTTGAGTTCCTACACCTAATTCCTACGCATAAGTAACTTCCTACGCGTAAGTTCTATGCATAAGTGATTATTACGCCTAATTCCTACGCGTAAGTGGAATTTCCTACGCAGAAGACAGATCCTACGCCTAAACTTTATGCATAAGTCTATCTTACGCGTAAGTTTCAGAATCTACGCTTAACATTCCACAAAGATCTTCTCCTTGTGTTCCGGTGACTCAGTACTTCCCTAGCTTGGATAAGTTAGTGGAATACTTCGACTTCGAATATCTTTCAAGCTTGGATAAGTTTGGAAGATTTGTTTGGTTGATTAACCTTACGCATAAGTCTAAACTTACGCATAAGCCAAAGCTTACGCGTAAAGAGTAAACTTACGCCTAAATTTATTGTTTACGCATAACTAACTCTTTACGCTTAACCTTACAGTTTACGCGTAAGATTAAAGTTACGCGTAAGAATTCTACTTACCCCAAGGATTATGGACTTAATCAAAGGAACGTGCATTTCTATCCTCTACAAAGATCCATTTCTACACAAGTGTTCAAAGATGTCTCAACCACCAAATTACTACTTCCCTCACTCTCAGCAACAGCAACATCAGCAGTATCAGCAACAACAATACCATCAGCAACAATCGTATCAACAACCTTCACAATCACACGTTCAACAAAAACCGTTTAATCCACTACATCATTACCTAATGATGCAACAACATCAAATCATTCCTCAACAACAATCATATCAGATGTCACAACAGAACACTCAGTTCTCCTCCAAACAACCTCACTGGTTTGATAGAATGTGTGAAGTTATTACAACTCAACAATCCCGACATGAGGCAGGATCACTTGAAACACCTCCAATGCTAACACCTGGGAACTATGTTCAATGGTCAAGTCGATTCTTACGATTTCTTGAACTAAAGAAACCTCATGGGAAATTCTTGAAACAAGTGATACTTGAAGGACCATTTGAGTGGCCAACAAGATTTGAAGCTGGGGATCCAACTGCTGATCCTCCACGTCCTCCTGGTGATAGACCTCTTCCAGAAACTGCACTCACTGAAGAACAGAAATTACATCGTGAAGCTGATGAGTATGCAATGGCTTATATACTTCAAGGTATACCTAATCCAATTTATCGCAGTGTCGATGCTCAGAAAACAGCCAAAGCTATGTGGGAACACGTTCATCTCCTTATGGAAGGAACTCAATTGAACAAAGATGACATGGAATCCAAACTTTACATGGAATACACAGACCTCACAATTGAACCAGGAGAGTCACTTGAATCCTACTATCATCGTTTCACAAATGTGGTCAATGATCTGGAACGTCACAAAATCACAGTACCAAGGATAGCAGTAAACTCCAAATTCGTCGGTAGTCTTGGTCCAGATTGGCATAAATATTGTAACAATACGCTATTTCAGGCTAACTTTTATTCCCGAAAATTTCTCTATTCAGTTTTTACTATTCACTTTTTACTATTCACTTTTACTATTCACATCAAAAATTTTTATTTCATATTCTCGTAAGTTAAACTATTTTAATGATAATCCAAGAATTTGACACTCGTCGGATCATTTCTGCAAAAATCACGAAGCCGTGTCCGAGATTTACTTTTAGGTTTAAACGTCATTCCAGCATCCCGATATGTCCATAAAACATTATAAACAATAGAAATATGATTTTCTCTCATTTTAGGACAATTCCAAAAGTTTCAGAATTTTACGTTTTCCAGTTCAGCGTTTTACGCGAATTACGCGTTTTAGACCCGTGTTTCCAGTTTTTAGCAGGGTTTTAGCACCCGATAGAACCTACCACTCATTTTATATTTTATTATGGAGTATATTGACATGTTTAACCATATTTATAAGTTTCATATTTTTAGGATACCCGGTTTTACGTTTCGTGACTTAAAACTTACGGGTCTTCTCAGCAAAGGTCTGAACCAGTTGCAACAAGGAACTCCAACTCAGGGAATGCAGTGTGGTGCTACAATTGTAATGAACAAGGTCATATAGAGACAGCATGTCCCAAACCGAGAACTCGGGGTAGTAAGTTTCACAAGCAGGCATTACTCATGGCTCTTCAAGATGAAAAAGATGGACATTTTCCTGAACAAGATAACAACTTCATGGAAAATGTGAACAATGATGATGACATGGAAGATCTGGAAGCTAATGCAGCTGTGATGCTTATGGCCAACATGCAGGATCTTCAGTTTAATGATTCAGGTCCAGTGTATGACACTGACGGCTTGTCTCAGGTACATGACCAAAAAGCATGCCTCATACATGAAATAGCCTCACCCTCTGCTTCTGAATCAGATATGGCGCAAGTTGTTCCATCTAAATCATCTTCATCTTCTCAATCAGATGAACAAATAAGCACAGTTGTCATATTTGATGATGACACGGATGTTTCATTTGATGATCCAATTGAGAACGATAAACATGATCATTTAGAACAACATGAACCATCATTTGATCCAGACCCTGACCTCATAATGTTATCTAAACAACTGAATGATCAACAATTGCTAATTGCAAAATGCAACGAGAAAAACAAAGTTTTAAAAGAAACAAATGCGGCACTTGCAAGAGATATTGAGTGTTATAAAATACAACTTTCAAGTCAGCAAGAAAAGATTAAACATACTAAAAGTTTTGAAAAAGCTTTTCAAGATTCTTACAACAAAGAACAAGATCTTCAACGCAAAATGCAAGATTTAATTGAGTCAAATGGAAAGTTGATTTCGAAACTTGAAAGTGAAAAGTGTGAATTGAAAATACAAGTTGAACGTCTTCAAAGAGACCTTTCAAAAACAGAAACAGAATTGTCAAGTTGTAAAAAGGATTTTTGTGAACATAAAATACGAAAAAGGAAGTACATAGATGACTTACTCGGTGATATTGTTGATCTTGAAAAACAACTCAAAGAATTTCGTAACATTGTTTACAAACACGGGAACTCCGTCACAACAATTCAGAAATTTACTTTAAAACCGAGACCCGATAAAGGATTTGCACTTGGCGATTACAATTCAATGTTTCTTCATACGGCATTCAAAGAAATTCCTAAAATTTACAGTATGGACCATTTGCTTGATAATACGATTGTGCGTGCTGTTGTTTTTGATACTGAGGAAGAAGAAGAACTTGAAGACGAGAGTCGATCAAAAATGAGTCATGTTCAAAATTGGACACCATATGATTATTCAAAAGCTCCTCCTATTTCCAAATCATTTGTTACTCAAAAAGAATTACCTGAGAAATCATGGTATGTAACTGAGTCATATGTTTCTTGTAACAATTCGCAATTTCAGGTTAATTACCATTCCCGGAAAATTTCACTATTCACTTTTACTATTCATTTTTCCCGAAACTTTCCCGAAAGTTGATTTTTATTTGATATTCTCAAGTGATAAATCATTTCCAACATTTTCGTGAAAGTTATTAAGGAATTACACATTTTAGGGTAAAACGTCATTCAGAAATTCTATGTACAACGAAACTCGACCGCGTTAAGTGACCCCGCATCAGAAAAATGTTTGACACACTCATGATTTATTTGAGAATTAATCGTGACTGAGAAAAACATGACCAAAGACTTCCCAGCAGGTCACCCATGTCGGTACTACTCTCACATAAGCACGCTTAACCGAATGGGCGATTAACCGTTAGACCACGAAACGAGTTTCTAAGACGTTTTGAGTTTTCAAACTTATTAGAAAAAGTCAACATATTTTTCCCTCCTCCATTGACCAGAAATCATCCCTTGATGTTATAAGTCATTTCGTGATTTTTAGGCTTACGGTTTGATGTCTAAAAGACATTTAATACCAACCGACACTAGACTGAGCCCAGTCTAGACATTATAAGTCATTTTAAATCATTTTTATCACATTAGAAAAGTAACATTTTACTTTTCTCAATTTTACGCAATATTCGTACGTTTTACGTATTACGCGTTTTAGACCCGTGTTTCCAGCTTTTAGCAGGGTTTTAGCACCCAATAGATCCTACCACTCATTTTATATTTTATTATGGACTATATGGACATATTTAACCATACTTTCAAATTCCATAATTTTACGACACCCGGTTTTACGTTTTGAGGCTTAATCATTTACGATTGGCATTTCCCGGAGTCAAAACTAACCAAGTATCTTGGATAATACCAAGAAAAGTCCACACCCTTGCTCTCCAAGCACTCCAAACCGACCTAGGAGGGGGGGAGTCATCCCATGTGGCTTCATCTCATGAAATTACCCTTAGATCATCATTTATTTACAACTTGGTCACCAAGTTTTGGTAATTTCCTAGTAGTTTCCTAACCTCCTCTTTTGGACTATAAATAGCCCCCCTTCCCCCCTTCTTGGTGCCGTGCATCCCCAACCCCATAACCACACCATCCTTTGCTCATTTCCTTCTAGTTTCATGCATGGTTCAAGTGATTCTTCAAGATAGAAACCCTAGCTAGATTATCATTCACCAAAACTCTTCCAATCCCTAATATACTTGGTGATTTCTCTTGAGTTTAAATCCACTCAATTCACCTCAACTTTCATTACATCTCTTTCAAGAATACCAAGGGTAGAAAGATTGCATGAAGTGAAAAAGGGTTGAAGCAAGTCTATCAATGTCCTATCCTTACATGTTAACTTCCTTTCATCTTTGAAAGCCAAAAGTTGTTGCTCGTATAAACCTACACGATCCAACCATCACCTTCATTACTTGCTATTCTACTTAAGGTGAGTTCGTAGCCCCACTTTCTATTGTTTAACTATTTTACAAACCCATGGGGGGAATACATGCTATTATTTTTCTACTCGAACACGATGTTTTCTAATGTATGCTACCCGACGATGTTTTATTGTCACTAAGTAACGATTGCCATGTTCGAAGTCCCTATATCATAAACCATTAGTCACTACCTATAGTGAGCGCGAATATTGTGAATAGATCTATTGGGATTGACGGATCCCATTTGTGTTGAACAACGATGAGTTCACACAAATGCACTATATTTGAGATTTAGAGGTATAATGGCAAAAGTACCTGGATAGGGCTTCTATAATGCCAATTTGTGGTTCGATGTTAATGCTTTGGTTGTATGAGCTTAGTGCAATAAATAACGATTTTTGTTTTCTAACTATGAATGTGTGATTAATTACCTCACATTACGATTATTGTGTTCAAACGATTTAACTAAACTCTACGAATTCCACTCAACCTTTGTGTTGACCTCTCAAGCATGTATTTCAGGTTCATGACGATCAAGGATGGCACGGAAGCGCACGGATTCTCAAGAGGGCTATAAATTTTATTATCATTCAAAACTCAATTAATGTAATTTGTAAACATGGAACCATCTGGGACCTCATTTTGAAATCTCTGATATTTATACAATTTGAATGATAAATCTTTTAAAACGACTCAATTGGAGTTCGTTTTCTATTATTGTGACTATTGTGCCGTCAAGTAACACCCAGTTCGAATTCCGCTGCATCCATGAATTGGGGGTGTTACAGATTGGTACCAGAGCCATGGTTAATGGAGAAACGGGTCTAATTGAGACCTAAACTATAACCACACTACAAGCAAAACCATTTTTATAGCCTTCCGCTCTCCGTGTCTTCCATCCTCCAGACGATTATGGACTTATTAAGCATTTTATGCTACATGAACATATAAGTATATTTATATATACATTCGAGTTATTTTCAATCATTTTATCTAAACATATCTACACATGCCTATTCTATGGCATTTCGACACAACTACATTCTCCCAACCATGTTCCTACTCCAACATTTTATATCCAAGATATTGTAACGAATTACGATGGTCTTTTCTATTTCCCGAACATTGTATGACACAATGGTCTAATCTACTTCCGAGACATTGTGATTTGTGCAATGGTCTCTCGAATTATTCCACCACCTCATCAATATCATTTCATATGATATCAAAAACCCATCACAATCTATCGATTTCCAAACAAGAAATATGAATTTCTAAAGGACAAACTAATCCATCATCGACAAAAGCTGAACTTTCTCTACATCCATCAAAGTTTTCTTCTGAAACCTTCATTGTTAAAAGTTTGTAATTCTAGCCCAGTATAGACTGTTTTAGAATTACTTCAACTTCCTTTCCACACATATCTACCCGTACTATCTTCTATGCAATGGAATGTGAAAACATACGTTACAAGTCTCTTATGGCGGGACTTGCAACTGAAGGGTTTGACATTGCCTTTGTTTAGTGGACAATTTCCTGAAAGCAATGGACATATCACAAGTATACCTAATTTAGGTATTTGAAAATTTTATCGAACCTCGGCTAAATATAGACTAGTCACCTATATTTAACCTAGGGACAGTGGAATATAGTCTGACTAACTATATTCGACTTAAAATTTTCAAATACTGAGAGTAGTTGTACTAGGGTTATGTTTAGGTTGATTTCCTACTTGAACTCGATAAACCACCAGAATACATTAAAACGATCTAGAGACACGATAGTGCCTTACCACTCAGCGAAATCTTAATACCTTATTTGTACTACCAAATTTCATTCTTGAAAGTTTTCATTTATGAGATAATCCGAACTACTATCTTGGGATAGTTATCAATTCTTCTCTTCATCCTGTAGAAGTACTATCCTGTTTAGGTTCTAAGGATACCATTCCATCATAAACTTTTAAAATCTCTTAAGATTTTTAAAGCAAACTCAACATCTATACCTTAGAGTATTAATGTTAAGCATACACTACACACTTTTGTTCGTCAACATATCACATCATTATCTTTACAATCGTTGGAACCACAAGCTCATTAACAGATGTTGATGCACTTTTAAAGCTCAAATCATCCTTAGCTACACCACAAGTACCCTAATCAGCTTTACAAGTTTGAATATTCATCTTGTACTTTTGCAACACCAGTATCATCTCGTAATACACTACCTTGTAACTCACCGACTAAGTACGAATGTTGTGAAGGATGATTTGTAATTATTTGAATGGATTGGGATGCCTTTTATGGAAGACATCGAAATTTTGGAGGAAACAATTGCACGCAATTCTGAAATAAAAGTTGAAACTTTTCAATCCGCTTACGAGCGAGAAAAGAGAGATATTTTTCAAAAACAAATGCTGCCAATTGTCAAAAACCTCCGTCTTTGTGCTACACGTTGGGATCAGGAAGTTCAAAACGAGGTGAAAAATATGATTAACGTTTTCAACTCAACTGAAAATGAGATTTTGGCTCAAAAGCAAAGAAATAGAGTTTTAAAAAATGATGCTGATCGACTCTTGGAACAAGTTCTCAATGCTGATATTTTGTCTGTTATCATGAATGATCTTTATAAATCTGGTACTTCTATGCTTAAGAATGATCATTGTGTTGATAATAATCTGTTGAATGAGGAAATTGAGACACTCAAAATGGAAATGATAAGCTGAGAATCAAAAATGATGATGTGACAAAACAATTTTCAAAAGAAAGTTGTCAACTCAATCAAAGGCTTGAATGGTGTCAAGCTAAAAGTCTTGAAAGGGAATTGAAGTTTCAAAGTCAAAATGTTTCAAACTCTTGTCAGAATTGCAAAAACAACGAGTCTTTAAAAGGTCAGTGTTTCCGATACGAGAAAGAAATTGCGGATTTAAAAATTGAAAACGCCGAATGGCAACAAAACCGCGATGACATCAAATATTGCAATGGTTTACTTGAGTCTGAAATACAGGACAAAAATCACATCATCATTGATTTGAAAGATAAAATCAAGCTAATTCAAAAAGGAAAGATGGTTGACACCACGGTGATAGCACCAGGAATGTATCAATTAGACAAAACTGCTAAAGATTATGTCATTCAAAACACTAATGTTGATAACTCCACTTCTACAGGACTAGTCTCCACTAATAGCGTTAGCAGACCCAAGCGAAAAAGTAAAAAGAAGAATAGGATCTTGCAACGTAAGAGAGGACAACTGGAAGCTCAAGAAGTAGAAGATCAACTTAGGAATTTGAATAAAACTCATGTTGCATCAGATTTAGATTCTAATCTGGCAAATTGTAATCAAAATCTAAATGTAACGAATGATGAACCTTTGAATGTTTTGAATATTAATGCATCTTGTGTGTTTTGTCGTAAAAGCGTATCATCTGGTGATCATACTAAATGTTTAGCTAATTCTCTTATCAATCGTCATAAGAAACATAGGACACGCATTCCTTCTAGGCCCATTATTGCCTCTAAGTCTAACTTAGGAAAGCCGTCTTCTACGGTTTCTAATGAAGTTGAAGTTACCCCCATAGGTGCCGAGAACAAATCTAGGACTGAGCCAACTACTAGTGCATTTAACATTAAGAAAGCAAGAACTAGTTGGAATTGGCAACGTTGGTTACAACACAAACCAAACTTTACATGGATCCCTAAATTGTTGCATAAATGTGTTTCTAACCAATAGGAACCCGCAATTTCTTTGGGTTCCACCCTTACTTCTGTTCCATCCGTGTCTTCTTCTGGTGATGCAGGTGGTACAGATTGTTCTCTGGATTGTTGATAGTGGATGCACCCGACATATGACAGGCAATCTCAAACTGTTGAAAAACTTTGTCTCAAAGTTCATTGGTACTGTTAGATTCGGGAATGATCATTACGCTTTAATAATGGGATATGGTGACTATGTAAGTGGAAACATCGAAATCAGCCGTGTTTACTATGTGGAAGGCCTTGGACACAACCTTTTCTCTGTTGGTCAATTCTGTGATGGGGATCTAGAAGTTGCATTTCGTGAGAAAACTTGCTTTGTTCGTGACTTACAAGGAAACGATCTAATGTCTGGCTCACGTGGCTCCAATCTTTATACTATATCAATGTCAGATATGATTGCAACATCTCCGATATGTCTTCTCTCCAAAGCGGAATCGACTAAATCTTGGTTATGGCACAAACATCTTTCGCACTTGAATTTCAAAACCATGACTGACCTTGCTCGTTATAAACTTGTTGACGGATTTCCAAGATTCCGCTTTACCAAAGATCACTTATGTCCAGCCTGTGAACAAGGAAAAAGTACTCGTGCTCATTTTCCTAATAAACCTGAGCATAGTACGAATCATGTTCTGCAACTGCTTCATATGGATTTGTGTGGACCGATGTGTGTTCAAAGTATCAACGGTAAACGCTACATTCTTGTAATTGTGGATGATTATTCCAGATGGACTTGGGTTTATTTCTTACGAAGTAAAGATCAGGCTCCTTCAATGATCATCACCTTTCTCACTAAAATTCAAGTTCAGTTACGCAACACGGTACGAATAGTCAGAACTGACAATGGAACTGAATTCAAGAATCAGACACTTAGGTCTTATTATGAGAAAGTGGGAATTGAACATCAAACATCTATTCCTAGAAGCCCAGAACAGAATGGAGTTGTTGAAAGACGCAACAGGACGTTAGTGGAAGCTGCTAGAACTATGTTGATTAATGCTCAATTACCAGATTACTTGTGGGCAGAAGCTGTTTCAACCGCATGTTATACTCAAAACCGTTGCATGATCACAAAACGCCATCGCAAAACACCATATCAAATTGTTCACAAAAGGAAACCGAACATCGATTACTTTCATGTATTTGGAGCACTTTGTTATCCGAAAAATGATCATGATGATTTAGGTAAACTTAAAGCAAAGGCTGACATCGGAGTGTTCGTCGGATACTGTGAAAATTCCAAAGGTTTTCGGATATGGAATCGTCGTACAAGAGAAATTCAAGAAACCATTCACGCTAATTTTGATGAACTCACACAAATGGCTTCTGATTAACACAGCTTAGGACCCGAATTCAACCGTCTTAACTCTCCAGAATCTTCGGCTGAACCATTACCGCTAAACCGCAAAGAATTAGAAACCTTGTTTGCTCCACTATTTGATGACACAATTGAATACCGTCCTACTGAGGTCTCACCTAATTCCGCTGCTCAACCTGAAAATATTCCAGTACCAGACTCACCTCAACAAACCACTACAAGTGTTGAGAGAGACGGTCCTCCAATTGTATCACCATCTACAGCAGAACAAACTGGCTCTAACTCCCGCCATCCAGCTGAAGATCCAACACCACAATCAGTTCCACAACCCGCAGAGCATGATCCTGATGCGTTCTTTAATCCGTTTACACCTGCTCCTACAGTTTCTGATATAGCTGAGTCGTCAACACGCAATTTGGATCCTGCTAACATGCGAGATACTTATGAACTACACCCTTCAACACATAAATGGACTCGAGACCATCCACTAGTTCATATTATTGGCCATCCAGATGCACCTGTCATGACGAGACAACGACTTCACACTGATGGAGAAACTTGTATCTACGCACTCACAGTTTGTCACGAAGAACCTAAGAACATTAAAGATGCAATGACTTATGACAACTGGATTGAATCTATGCAAGAGGAATTTCAGCAATTCATAAGACTTGAAGTCTGGGAATTAGTTGAAAGACCTGACGGAGTCTATGTCATCGGGTTAAAATGGATCTGGAAGAATAAGCTTGATGCTGAAGGAACTGTCATACGAAACAAATCACGTCTGGTAGCGAAAGGATACTCTCAACTGGAAGGACTTGATTTTGCTGAATCCTTTGCTCCAATGGCTAGACATGAAGCTGTTCGGATCTTTTTGGCCTATGCTGCACACAGGAACATGGTTGTTTACCAAATGGATGTGAAAACCGCATTTCTTAATGGAGAACTCCGTGAAGAAGTGTATGTGAGCCAACTAGACGGCTTCGTTGATCCTGAGCGTCCTAATCACGTTTACCGACTCAAAAAGGCACTCTACGGACTTAAGCAAGCCCCACGGGCGTGGTATGACAAACTGTCCACATTCTTGCTTGCCAATAAATTTTCTAAAGGATCGGTGGATCCAACACTATTTACAAAAACCTACGGGGAGGACTTACTTGTTGTTCAAATATATGTCGATGACATTATTTTTGCCTCAACACAAAGAAGTTACTCTAATGATTTTGCAAAATTAATGAAAGATAATTTTGAAATGTCCATGATGGGTGAACTTTCGTTCTTTCTAGGACTACAAGTTCATCAATCACCCCGTGGAATTTTTGTAAATCAGTCCAAATATGCTCTTGAAATTTTAAAGAAACATGGAATGATGTCTTGTGATACTCATAATACACCAATGGGCTATACCACAAAACTAGATGCTGATTTACATGGGATTCCAGTTGACCCTACCAAATACCGAAGTATGATTGGGTCCCTCATGTATCTCACAGCTAGTAGACCTGATATAGTATTTGCTGTCTACATGTGCTCTCGCTATCAGTCTAAACCAACTGAAAAACACCTCAGTGAGGTCAAGAGAATCCTTCGATACATAAAGGGAACCATTAACTTGGGAATCTGGTATCTGAAGGATTCTGGTTTTGAACTAATTGCTTTTTCAGATGCTGACCATGCAGGATGTTTAGACACACGCAAAAGCACATCTGGTGGATTACAATTTCTCGGAGATAAACTTGTGTCATGGCAATCAAAGAAGCAGGACTGCACATCACTGTCGTCAACAGAATCTGAATACGTAGCCATGTCTGCGTGTTGTGCTCAAGTCATTTGGATGAGATCACAACTTAAGGATTATGGCTACCTATTCAACAAGATTCCCATCTACTGTGATTCCAAAAGTGCAATTGCTATCTCCTGCAACACAGTACATCATTGCAAATCCAAACACATCGATCTCCGATATCACTTCATCAAAGAGCATGTGGAAAAGGGTACCGTTGAACTTTATTTTGTTGGGACTGAGTACCAATTGGCGGACTTACTTACCAAATCCTTGGCACCATCAAGGTTTGCTAGTTTAGTTCACCAAATTGGTATGCGATGTTTGACTCCAGAGGATCTGGAAAAGTTTTTAAAACACAATTGATCGTCAAACATCAAAACTATCTTTGTATATATTTTTTCAAAAACAAAATACAAAAATAGAAAAACAATTAAAAACACAAAAAGATTTTTTGGTTTTTTACTTTATTAAAAAAAAATGCAAGTATAAACCACCTCTTTCAACACTATTTTATAAAATGTCTTTAATTATTTAAAACAAGTGTTGAGGGGGAGGACAAGTAATGTTTCTCAAATTTCTCAAAAATATATTAACTATTATACTTGCATTTTACCAAAAATAAATACGTTTTTTATAGTGGTGTTCACTCTGATTCGTCTAAGATTCTGGTTAAGGAGTTGTATCGGCTACAATTAAGCCCACTTATTTATAACACATTACTTACATAAAGAAGCGTCCAAATTTATGTAAGTAAGGTCTCATAAACTTATGGTTCGGTGATTTACAATTTCTTTATTTAACTGAAGAGGCGTCCCAATCCATTTAAATAAGGAGATTCTAAAACATCCTACTTAAGAATTTCCGACACAAAATCCGCCTTCTGAGGCAGATGGTAAGATAATCCAGTCATCAAATCCCTAAAGCTAAGCAATAATATTATTTAACTCAAATCTTGTGTCTCATCAAACACAAGATTAAGTTAACTAATTAGTTATTACTGAGCTCCAAGTTTTTAATGACTCGACGAATCTCTGGGGCTCCTTATAATACTAAAGTCACATCATCTAACAGCGTGGAACTAAGCAAACCTCTAACCAAAAAGCATAAGTGTATGTATTGTGTGAAAGGCAAATAAAGAGGAAGGTCCCAACGTATAAAGCAGTTATAGTCTAGGCACTAAATGCAACCTAGTTCTCTATAACCAAGGCTCTGGTACCAATCTGTAACACCCCCAAAATACCGCAGCGGAAGACTGTGTCACAGGGGTGCTACTTCATAATACAAAGTACAAGTTATAGAAAACGAACTCTAAATGAGACGTTTTGAAAAGTTACCATTCGATTAATAAATTCCGAGTTACAAACTTGAGATTCCAAAGTATGATACATAAATGTATACAAAGTTTTGAATGGTAAATGATAAAAGCGTAAGTCTTCAGAATATGCAGCTTGACTCTAAGTTCCATGCA
>JARVZY010011067.1:0-159000 GCA_030686995.1 Artemisia argyi | reverse complement strand
GAAGCTTACAACCCCCACCAGGCAGTGTACCTGATCATTGTAGTATAGTATAGTGACAAGTACCGGGGGATTGATCGTTCAACTAGGAATAGTGTCGCTAGGATTAGAAAACCTAATTACTAGTGCTAGAGATGACGGATGATTATTTTTGTATCTTTATATTTTTTAGAAAACAAGTAAATATCTCGGGTTTGAAGGATATGGGCAGAATTAGTTGCTAGTCAACTAACCCAATACTAAAGATGCAATCAAAATAAAATACTAGAAATAAAAATAAACTAAATTAACTAAGGTTGTGAGCAATAAGTGGAGAAGTGTGTTTACTTAGATTTCACTACTCCCTAGATATCTTTTACATGTTAATTACTTGTTATAGTTGCGTGGATGACGGATTGTATTCCTTAATACCATTCATGGGGTGGCGCACTTAATTCCCCAATCCTATGAGTGCCTACTTCACTCCTATGTCGAGCCGGCTAAGAAGCTCCTAACATGGAATCATTAGAATTTACTCATGCATTAAATACAACCAATAAAACCTAGTGCACATCAGTTCATGTTTCCTAAGACGTTCAAGCATGTTACCATTTGGAGATCTGCCAGTTTTTTTAAGCCTAACATCGAAATCATTCATCCAATACAACCATAAACAAGTAATTAACACATAATCAACATCTAGGTTTCATTAGATCTAAGCAAACACAAGATAAATCTAGCCTAGCATGGTGGAATCAAGACAAGTACAAGATATAGACAACCAACACATAGACATATTGATTGAATTAGAAGAACACTTATCTCAATTACACATGTAAGGGTTCAAGGGCTGAAAACCCTTGAAAAACCTGTAAAAATCGTATATGGTACGGCCTTAGGGTTTCTCCAAACTTCTTCCTCTTCAATGAATGAAAATTAGAAAACTATATATAGAAAACTGAGGCTGACAGCGTCAAGACTAAATAGGTGACGCCGTCATCTCGCCGCCAAAAGAATTTTCGAACTGCCTTGATCTACATCTGACGCCATCATGTATTAACTTTTTCCAGGCCGTTACGTATTTTACTCTTGACGCTCTTCCTTGTGACGCCTTCATTTCTGTACTGGGCCGTCATGAAATTTACTCTTGACGCCGTCAGGATAATACTCTTGACGCCGTCACCTACTGTTCCCAGATTGGAAAATTAAGTCTTTGGCGTTTTCTTCACTTTTATGCTCCAAAAACGTCCGAATTGCTTTCTTTTCCAGATTTCACTCCCAAAGTACCTAAAATCACAAAAGGAACGATTTAGGGCAATATTTGATCAAATAAATTCAATTTCGGGCTTAAATGACCCCCTAAAAGTGGTTCATTTTTCGCCTCATCATATACCCTTACACTTGAGATTTGCTTGTCCTCAAGCAAATGCGCTTTTATTCTAGTCAAAATACAAGTTAGGGGTCATTTAACACTAATATAAAAGTAATTACAACAAATAATCGTTCCACTAAAGACCAAAGACAAGCACGGAGGTCATATACTAGCACCTCACAAATAGTGTTTAGATACTCACATCTCTCGGGTGTAATAAAGTATAAATTACAATATGGAAACGGAAGATATCTCTCACTACCTGTCATAGCAAAATAGATTACCATAGGCTTGGGAAAGGATCAAACCTCCACCACATGGCGTAAGCACCTAGGATAAACTATCAAAGAGGTCTTTTAAAGGGTTGTAACGTTAGGTGTAGGGATATGGGAAACACGGTTTTGTTTGATATAGGCAGTCTTTACTGGTGGCTAGCTAACAATCATAGTTAATTACATGTACAATGTGGCGTTGCTAAGCCAAGACTAGACTCGACTTAAGCTAATAAATGAAAAATAACAAAAACATAAAATAAACATAAAATGAAACGGGATGGTAGTCCGTATGTTTTTTCTCTTTTCTTTTTATATATTTTTTTTCTTTTTTTTCTTTTTCTTGATTTTTCGATTTTTTTTTTTTTTTTTTTTTTTTTTTTTTTTTTTTTTGTAGCATATACTCTTACCCTACCATCCAAAATAATACATCATTGGGAATGAACATTCCCTTACACTTGAATTTTTACATACTTTACAATAAACTATTCTATTGACTCGAGTTAAGAAAATTAAAACACTTGGAGTACTTTTAAGATTAACGTACATATGGGGGTAATGATATGATGTTCTTCCCCATTACTCCATAAATAAGTACTTTACCCATGAGTCTCAATCATCCCAAAACAATATGTACAAGGATATGACTCGACTTAGCAACCATGTAATCAATTAGATAGTTAACTTGGGGTTTAACAAATAACAATAATGCACTAAAGATGAGTGCATACACGGAAGGCTAAGGCGATTTGGGTGTACATTTAAGTGGGGTGTAACAAATTCTTCCTTTAAGTATGATGCTAAAAGTTAGAAACGAAAAGATAGGCTCGGAGGGGTGTACTAGGGGTTTCGTGTACTAAAAATGAGTACAACGCTAAGGGTGTGGGAAAAATTAGTTGACTTAACTAGCCAAGTAATATGACTTAAATGGTCAAGTAATCATAATACGGGTTTAACACAAGGGTGATCCTAATGCCTCTTATCATGTAGTAAATCCTACTACATGAATGTAGTCTCACTAGCGGTCTCGGGATGCATCACTAACGCAAGTTCTAGAATCTAAATGCTACCGGTACACTCATAAGCACTAATGATGAATGCTTTTCCTATCAAATCTAAAGGCGAACCTCACATATTTGGGTGGAAAATTTTTCTGAATATACGGTTTTGTGCTAGTCATACAATCTCCTATCCATGAGACGCTTGCTATGGCTAAAGTTTCACTCCTAAATGTTGTAAAAAATTTTAAATTTGGTGCTAAAATTGCACTAACAAGTATTTCTCATAGTTTTATTACACATCTACTATTAAACAAACAAACTCAAGCGAAAGTGTATTTATAAGGTATCATCATTTTACCCTCCCCTTACACTTAGGATGAACATTGTCCCCAATGTTCAAGTAAAAGTAAAACAAATGAAATCAAATACTCCCCTGATTTGCTCGGTATGGATAATAAGGTGGCCAGGTTAAATCTTCCTCCAAGAAAATGAACAATCAACGCTTCCCTTCCAGAATATAAATCATCTTCTTGTCATACATAACCTGTAAATCCTGAGAAAACAAACAAGACAACCTCGCATAAAATCGGCGGCAATCTATATAAGTTACTAAATCCTAGAAAACAAAGTAAGATATAATGCTTGTGGAATGAAGTTTGCAGATTTCCTGGAGATTATAAAACTTAATAATTCAACAAAAACTTTAAAAATCCGTTAGAAAAACAAAACTGGTAAAATTTCCAGGTTTTTACACGTGATGCCGTCAAGAGCAAGCTCATGACGCCGTCAGAAGTGACCTGCAGAAATTCTTATGTTAAGTTTCCGGAAAATTTCTGGAAAAACTTGGTCCTACTTCCTGGAAAATCCTGCAAAACTTCATTATGACTCAATACAAGCATTTGACTCTAACAAATACGAATATACATGTTCATTTAATATTGTGGAGAATCATGATCGGTTTGTTTCTTAAAAACATATTTGGGGTTTCCCCTTACACTTATCTTTTACAAAAATACTTTTAGGTGGAGTTAAGACTAGGCCAAAACAACAAAGTAAAGTATTTCCACTATTTAGTTTAGAAACATGATCTACCAACAATAAAAATAAAGCATGCATACGGAAGCAAATAACAAACAAACAAAATTAAATCACACAAAGCATGGGTTGCCTCCCAAGAAGCGCTTTTCTTTATTTACGAGTCTTGTAGCTAGACTCAAGGTCATGGGTTACTACGTGATACGGGTGAGTTCCTCATTGAGGACATCTTTGGGATCAAACTTAGGTTTCAACTTCCTATCGGTTTCCTTTGTATGGTATGACCTTTCAAACTTTTCTCCATCCGGATCATACAAAGTCATCCTCATATGCCATGATCCGTCACCTACTTTAGGTGGCTTGTCCCACCTCCATTTACACTTGTCTCCCTCTCTTTTCCACTTATTCATCTCTATATTAATAGGCATTACGCTCAAGAACTCAATCATCTTCCTAAAGACTAAGGGGTCCTCAAAGGGATCTAGCTCTTTATCTCTAGCTATGAGTTGTTCCACCGAATGTGTCTTTTCAACGAAATGTTTTTCTAAATAGAATGGGCATTGAGGTCCTATAAAGTTCCTTTCTATCCAAGGTCCATATCTAGATGGTCTCCTATTCATCTCTACCCAATGCGGTGTCGGTTCATCATTACAATCATAACTATGCTTCTTAACATCGTATACCGACCAAGTATCGCCTTCACCTACCGCTATCTTAGACTCCTTACAATCTATCATGGCGCTAGCGGTTGCTAAAAATCCTCTTCCTACCAATAATGGGCATGTAGTGTCACTAACCATGTCTAGGACGTGAAAATCCGCTAATATAGTTAACCTTCCTACGTGAACAACTACATCCTTAATCATTCCAACCGGGTGGGCAATACTTCCATCCGCTAGACCTATCAATACCTCCGTTTCCTCTAACTTTCCTAGCTTAAGAGTTGTGAATAGGGATAAGGGAATCAAGTTGAGGCTTGACCCTAAATCGGCTAGTGTGTCGAAAGCTTCGGATCTTCCAATCTTACAAGGCAAAACAAATATACCCGGATCATCAAGCTTTTTAGGCAACTTGTTTTGAACAAAGTCGGTCCCATTTTTACCTAGTTTAAACTTCTCATATTTTTCTAGGAGGGCACTATAGTAGGGTGCACGGGCTAAGACATCAATGACGGGGCGTTCAAGGTGAAGTTCCTTGAATTCATCGTCAAGGTCTTGCGTAGGAGGTGTTTCAACTATACTTTCGATCGGTTTTATATCGGGTGTTTTACTTGATTGATCCTTTTGAAGAATTTGGTTTTGTTTGAAACACGTGCTCGTTGATTTAACCGAGTAGTATTGTGGACACGAAGTGGGTGACGAAACTGAAGATATGGAATTAACGTTTAGTTTCGGATTCTTGACCGTGTCGCTTGGGAGTGCTCCCATTTCTCGGTCATTGAGAACTTTCAACAATGCGTCAATTTTGGTGGTCATCTCGCTTTGCCTTTGTTTGAAATCGGCTTCAAACTTAGATATGCGAATTTCTTGAGATGTCATGAACTTTGACATCAATCCTTCAAGATTGTTGGTACTACCATAGTTGTTAGAAGGATTGTTGTTGAAAGTACGGTTGGAGGGTGGACCGTTTGGTTGGTAACGATTAGGCGGATTGGAAGAATTGGGTTGATTTTGTTTCCACCTAAGGTTTGGGTGATTTTTCCAAGAGGGGTTGTATGAATCACCGTAAGGGTTTGGCTCGGGTTTGAAAGTGTACCACTTATCTCCCGCTTCGTCGGTACGCGTGAATGCGTAGTCCGCAAAAGCTGTTCCGGGGAGTTCCATACAATCACGAGTGTCATGGGGACCACTACATAATTCGCATGAAGAAGTGATTTTGTTCACTTGGCTTGAAGGCTTAGGAGCTTCGTAAGATTTCATGAGAAACTTGACTTGGTCCTCAAGTTCCATGATCCTACGGTCGGGAGTGCTAGAGTTGTTCGAAGGCAAAGATATTACCTTGACCGTTTTGTTCAAATCACGGGGATCATTCCAACTTTCGTTGTCATAGAGAGCAAGATCTTCTATGAGGTCCCATGATTGTTCCGCACTTAGATCACGTAGCTTACCACCGGCCGATTGGTCAATAGCTCGCCTCATGGAGAGATCGATATGGTCATAAAAGATTTGGACTTGGAGCCAAAGATCTATGCCATGATGAGGGACTTTTTGAAGTAAGTCCTTGAAACGAGTCCATGCTTCAAAAAGAGATTCATTTTGACGTTGTTGGAACATCAAGATGTCATTTCTAAGCTTAGTAGTTCTCCCTGGTGGGAAAAATTGAGCAAGGAAACGAGTGGTGAGATCATCCCATGTGGTGATGGATCCCGCGGGTAAACGCTCAAGCCATTGACTAGCTTGATCCCGTAGAGAGAATTGGAATAGGCGTAATCGGGTTGTCTCTCTAGTTTCAACATCTAGGTCTATGGAGTCTACGATTTTAAGGAAGTCCTTAAGATGTTGGTTTGGATCTTCGGAACGAAGTCCATGAAATGCACATCCGCTTTGCACCAACCGGATGGTGTCGGATCGCAAGGGGGTCACATTGGCTCCGGTGAGCTCAATGGTGTTTCGGTAGCCTTGGTGGCTAGGTCGGGAATACTCTCCTAAGGTTCGGGGCCTAAGAGGTTCTAGTGGTGGGTTTTGTTGTGGTGGGATGACGGGTTCAAAGATGTTCCCATCGTCCATGATGTCGGGTGGTGAAAAGTTACGAACAAAAACACAAAGAAATAAGATAGACTAAAGAAACCTAAAAATAAAAATAAAATCTTACTAGAAAGGAATCTAGCAAGTAGACCTAATAAAAAGATATTCTAACCTAGACAATAACTATTCCCCGGGCTGCGGCGCTAAAAACTTAATGCGTAGGGATTGCACCAGGCTTTACCTCTCGAGGGACCTCAAGAAGCTTACAACCCCCACCAAGCAGTGTACCTGATCGTTGCAGTATAGTATAGTGACAAGTACCGGTGGATTGATCGTTCAGCTAGGAATAGTGTCGCTAGGATTAGAAAACCTAATTACTAGTGCTAGAGATGACGGATGATTATTTTTGTATTTTTATATTTTTTAGAAAACAAGTAAATATCTCGGGTTTGAAGGATATGGGCAGAATTAGTTGCTAGTCAACTAACCCAATACTAAAGATGCAATCAAAATAAAATACTAGAAATGAAAATAAACTAAATTAACTAAGGTTGTGAGCAATAAGTGGAGAAGTGTGTTTACTTAGATTTCACTACTCCCTAGATATCTTTTACACGTTAATTACTTGTTATAGTTGCGTGGATGACGGATTGTATTCCTTAATACCATTCATGGGGTGGCGCACTTAATTCCACAATCCTATGAGTGCCTACTTCACTCCTATGTCGAGCCGGCTAAGAAGCTCCTAACATGGGATCATTAGATTTTACTCATGCATTAAATACAACCAATAAAACCTAGTGCACATCAGTTCATGTTTCCTAAGACGTTCAAGCATGTTACCATTTGGAGATCTGTCAGTTTTCTTAAGCCTAACATCGAAATCATTCATCCAATACAACCATAAACAAGTAATCAACACATAATCAACATCTAGGTTTCATTAGATCTAAGCAAACACAAGATAAATCTAGCCTAGCATGGTGGAATCAAGACAAGTACAAGATATAGACAACCAACACATAGACATATTGATTGAATTAGAAGAACACTTATCTCAATTACACATGTAATGGTTCAAGGGCTGAAAACCCTTGAAAAACCTGTAAAAATCGTATATGGTTCGGCCTTAGGGTTTCTCCAAACTTCTTCCTCTTCAATGAATGAAAATTAGAAAACTATATATAGAAAACTGAGGCTGACGGCGTCAAGACCAAATAGGTGACGCCGTCATCTCGCCGCCAAAAGAATTTTCGGACTGCCTTGATCTACATCTGACGCCGTCATGTATTAACTTTTTCCAGGCCGTCACGTATTTTACTCTTGAAGCTCTTCCTTGTGACGCCTTCATTTCTGTACTGGGCCGTCATGAAATTTACTCTTGACGCCGTCAGGATAATACTCTTGACGCCGTCACCTACTGTTCCCAGCTTGAAAAATTAAGTCTTTGGCGTTTTCTTCACTTTTATGCTCCAAAAACGTCCGAATTGCTTCCTTTTCCAGATTTCACTCCCAAAGTACCTAAAATCACAAAAGGAACGATTTAGGGCAATATTTGATAAAATAAATTCAATTCAGGACTTAAATGACCCCCTAAAAGTGGTTCATTTTTCGCCTCATTAGCAGATGGCACTACATCACAAACTACAAAAGAACAAGAACGATGAAAAGTCAATTTTCAAAGATCACAAAGCATGAAGGAACAAAGACTAAAGACTATTCTACAAAGACTCAAAGCTCAAGACAACAAGCTTCAAAGTTCAAAGATCAAGATCACAAAGAGAGATCTCAATGATCACCCCTTAGGGGGAGATTGTTAGCAATAAAAGTGTTGATCATCAATGGAATCAAAGAGAGATCTCAATGATCGCCCCTTAGGGGGAGATTGTTAGAAATAGAAGTGATGATCATTTATTAAGTCATTTAGTCTTTTAATAATATTGTAATAGTATTGTAGTTTAGTTAAGGGTAAACGGGCTTGGTTTAATCTAATATTGTATAAGGATATGTCTAGTTTATTAAAAAAGCCCAAGCCCGGCCCATCTTCTTATCTTACCTATAAATACCCCCAAATGTTCCCATTTGGAGTAGTTGCTTCTAGGGTGCTTCTATGTGTGTTTCTCTCTCTTAATCTAATACATCTTTCTTTCTCTCTCTAGAAGTTACCATCTCTCTCTCTACTTATCTCTTCTATAATCTTTATATAAACTTGTGTTAGATATAGTATTCAAGGGTCCTACACAAAGTATCAATAGCAAGGGTACATTACATTGCAAACAACCATATAACTATATCACCCAACTAAACATATAGCGACTACTCCAATATTGTAATAACAAAACACATATCATTCAACATGAATTTCATAAACTTCATAATTTAATTCGACAACGTAGAAAAGTGTACCAAAGTGATTACAACGAAAGAACAAATGATTTCACAGAGATAATTCTCTAGGCTAGTTCTCCTACACTCTATTACAGCAATAGAATCACAACCTCGAACCCCGATATAGTGAACTTGCTATGAGTTCACCAATCTTACTTCATATACTTTCCCTACTTCTCGTTGGTGTAGCCCCCCTTTTTCTCTGCTTCGTACCTTTACTTTTATAGGCTCATCTTGACCTAATTCAACTCCAATATTCAGTAAATGAGGACAAGTGATCGGCCTCACAATGAATGCAAACAATAACTCTGTTTCGTAACTGTCAAGGTAAGTGCGCCGCACTTCGTAGAAAGTGTGTCGTACTTCGCGTACATTAAACTTCATTTACCCGTCAAACAAGTACGCCGCACACAGTCCTAAGACCGGCGTACTTGGGTCTTTCATACTTGTATATTTTCATTCCAAGTCCCTCCTTTCTTATATTTGTCATTTAATCGTCTTTTTAGTGGTATTTCTGACTTTCTTCTCTCGTTCTATCCTGCAACCAGATTAGTACCAATTCTACACAAATAACATGATATTCTATATAATATAATAGATAAATAATATATAATCACTGGAATAAACATGTATAATTAGAGCGTTATCAAATCCCCCATATTTAACTATTGCTTGCCCTCAAGCAATCTTTAAAAATATTTTTATTTTTATCTTATCAAGAAATCATAAGCAAAAATAACGCGACTAAGCATCTCACGAAGGTGGAAAGTATAATTCACTCACACTCATATATCGGGTATAAAAGAATCACACTCAGCTGCTCAGACATGTTAAATAAATTGCCATAGGCTTGTACAATAAACTAAACTTCACCGACATGGCGTAAGCACCAAGTAAATTTCATCAAAGAGGACTTTTATTCGGGTTATAACGTTAGGCTAAGGGTAATAATATGGGTATGGATTTAGACATGGGATTTATTTAGTGAAATTGTTTTTAAAAGAAAATTAATAATAAGTTGAAAGTCCATTTTCTTGTAATAACGATCTCCATTTGGCAAATATTTCGCCAACACTTTATTCTTCCTCGTACATATATATTTTTTCTTTCTTTTCTTTTGTTTTCTTGGGAAATATTTGGTTTCTCCCATACTTACGATAAACACACCACTTCAATCAAAACTAGAAGTTTGCAACCTTCGCATTTCATTCAAAATAGCATAATCCGCAATTATTTCTTTTTCTTTTTCTTTGGACTTCCAACAAGGTTCATAGGTTTAGAAAGGCTAAAGTGTATATATATTTTTTTCTTTTTATTTTATAGTGGATGTAAGAAACGAATAGATTTGCTCAGAATGTTGTTCTAGGTGGCAATAGCACTAAAAATGAGCGCTACAAAAGGTTTTTTAAATATTGGAATTTAGATAATCGATATGATTACTAATATATTTTTATTGAATGGCTATTTGGTGTAAATTCTAAGTTTGCCTCTTATCATTTAAAATTACTTATATCACACGAATGTGATCTTACAACGGTCTCGTAAAGATTTTAAGCACAAGTTCTAGAAGAAATAAAACATCGACACACTCATAAACAAAGAAACAAGCCTTTAATAAGGGCATTAGCCTGGAAATTCCTCACATTTAAGTGGTAATGGTTATGAATATTCTAGCACGTTATCAATTCCGAGTCGAATTAGCTTAAATGATTTAACTCGATTATTATTTTTCAAAATTATATATAATAAGTGCGGCGCACCAAGTTGCAAAACCGTCGCACATTTCCTTTAAAAATCTATTTTTATTTTTAAATCATTCCAATTTATCTCACCCCCATACTTATTATGAACATTGTTCTCAATGTGACAGAATATAAATAAAATAGAGAAATGGGAATGAGTTACTTTACAATAGGACGAATTCAGCAAAATTGTACGAAGCATAGTTGAAGCCTTCGTACTAAATTCGAACCTGCACATATTCATAAACAAAACAAACAAAAACAAGCAAACAAATATAATCAAAAATATTAGATATTTTATTATTATTACTAGTTATTTATATAGATATATAGATAGTTATTGTTTTTGTGTTCCTTCTCCATCTTGTTCCCCCCGATTACCATTGTTTTGTTTTTTCACATGCCATCATAAATTGTTTTGAATGCCAACAGAGGCATTTCTTACAGACCATACGAATAAAAATGTTTGAAATTGTCTTTAAAACAACCAGATCCCTAGTTTCCATCACAAGTACGCCGCACACCATACATTGTGCGACAGTTTCACTGTTGCTGCTGCTGTTGCTGTTGATATGTGGTGGTGGTGGTGTCTTCTTCCTCTTCTTCCCCCTTTTCTGAACTAGATGGTTGGTTGGTGGTGGTTCCTGGTGGTGCATTAGTGCCTAGAGAGATACCCTGCTGAGCTGCCAATCTATCAAACAATGGGCCATACTTTGCCCAATTCCTCTCATTCTCCTTGGCCAACTCCTCCAATGCAGCCTGTCTCCTCTCTACCTCTCCCAACTTCTGATAAGCTTCCATAACTGTGGATCTGTGGGGTCTTGGTGGCACCAACCTTGCAACTCCAGGCTGAGGATCCCATGCAATCAACTTTCCATCTCTTCTAATCAGCTCTCTTAAGGTGGTCTCTTTCAGCTTCTTGCAGGGTTTGGGAGTGGAGTAGCTATTCAAGTTGTCATCAGACAAAAGCCTCATTCTTCTAGCTATCCTAGTCACAAAATGCCCACAGATTATCTTACTCCCCTCTTGAGTACCCTTTCCTTTCTTCTTCATCCACACAGCAACCACCCAAGCCACATTAGTATAACATTCATTGTTCCTATCCTCAAACATGCTCATCAACCACAAATCTTGTTTCTGAATTTTGTCATAACCAGTTGTTCTTTGACATAGCCCATATGAAATCATCTTCTGTAATACCCTCAAAACAGGGTTCTTAATGCTGCTACAAGCACTCCTAGATAACCTGAGCTCATCCTCACTGCTTATCTTGCTCCAATACTCCTCTACATTGAAGTCACTCTCATCCTAAAAACCTTTCTGAAAGTAAATCTCAAATCCCTCTTCATCCAACTCCTCTGATCTGTACAATCCCAAGAACCTAGCAAACTCTACCAAACTCAACTGATGTGATCTTCCTCCTAACCTGAACATTAAAATATTTTTGGTGCAGATTTCCTCTTGGCTCACATCCTCATCCATCTGATAATTAGCAAAGAACTCTTGACATAACTCTTTGTATATTACTTCTTGAACATTAAAGGCTCTCTTCCATGCCTCAGATACAAACAACTCCTCATCTCCTCCAGCTTCTATCAACCTGATTTCCAGCATCTCCTCAATCTCTTCTCCACATCCTAGAGTATTCAACACTGACCAATCAACAATGCATGGTGAGTAGATATCCTTTGTCACCAGCCTGGCCAAAACACCATTGTACTTCCTTCTATTATCCATGTAACAACCCCTCCATTGTAAATGCTCATGGTTGACCCTTCCAAGTAACAGCTCATCCACAATCACAAGGGCTCTTTTCCTTTTGTTCCTAGATGTAAAGGCTTGTACATTTGTTTCTGATTCCTGCACATATTTCATAGACACGAGATTATTAGCTGTTAGTGCACACATATGTCTAAATCTCTCTCAAAATTCTTATCTCAAACATTTTGTCTTAAACTCAGGCAAAAAGTGCAACGTACTTGAGAACAAGTACGGTGTACTAGCTAGCTTAAAATGTAGTACGGCGGTTCAGATCTGAAAAACCGGCGCACATAGAATTAAGGGCGCGAAATATTTGATTCTAGAGCCTTATTTCAACAAAACTACGTTTTCAAACTCATGATATAGGTTTTCTTCATTGTTTTCTAAAAAGCCCCTAAAAATAAGCAGTTCTTATCTTAGGTTTAATCATTTCGGCATAATTCTCATAATTTTCAACTCGTCAAATCCATAATCTTCTTTAACATTCCATCTTAATCTCTCCTAGATCAAATAAGCATATTTAGTTTTCTATCTTCGCAAAAATAGTGATCAAGGCTAAAAACCCTAACCCTAATTCGATTCAATCATTAGCAAAACTTTCGTTCATGAAATTGGGTAGTCCTATAAGTTCTACTTATTCTAACTAACACATTGATCAAAATAAAGAATCTAAAACATATCATAAAAAAATATAACCCTAAAGATTATGAAATAAAATTGTAAAGAAATTAAACAAAAATCGATAAACATACCGAAGACATTATAATGTGGATTGATTTTCTTTGAAAAGATCTTTCATGGAAATTTTTGATAAAAAGGTAGCGGTTTCTTTTGGTGTTGTGTCTGAAAATGTTGTGAGTTATGAAAGATTTCAAGTCATATTTATAGTCCCGCTCAGAAGTGCGGCGTACTTGACCCCAAGTACGGCGTACTTGCTACAAATTTTTCCACAGTTAACTATTTTAACTAACATGCATACGTAAAAACTTTCAATCCACATATAATCAAACTTCATTATATTCATTCATTCATCAAAACATTCCTTAACTTTCCAGGATACAATGTTTTGGTACGTTTTATTCAAATGATGAAAATAACATAGAAATGAAAAATAAAAACGAAAAAAATAAAATTAGGAGCGTATGTTGATACTCCTATCCGTCATCCATAATATTTCTAAGCTCTGAAATAACCGGGTGACATAACATCACTCAGCTTGTATTCTCCAGAAACCTTCCTTCCAGTTTTCTTAGTCTCATATCCTCTTTTAAAAGTATTTCCAAATGGATCCACAATTTTAACGTTAACGTGCCACTTACTATCTCCTTTAACTTTCAAATTTCCCCCCGAATAGTTAGGTGTCCAGTCGTTATTGGTTAGAGAAACGGGTAGTGCTCCAAGAAATCCTACCAACTTTTTCCAAACACAAACATCACGAAACGGGTTCAAGTAATCTTGCTCACCAAGAGCACGATCCATAGCATCTTCACACTCCATATAGCTCGGATAAACAGGTCCGTAAAATGGATTTCCATTCTCATCCCTTCTTGGGGAATATTCATCATCCTCTTCGTCACTATCACTTTCTTCCTCCTTCTTTTTCATGGGCACAATTTTGTAATGCCCCCCATACACACTTATCCTATCTTTCCTCATGTCCATTATAGTTCCAAGAGTATACATGAAACTTATCCCGATAACCAATGGTACATCTCTATCAATGAGTACATCAAAAAGTAGGAAATTGGCAAGAATGGTGTTTGTGCCAATTTGGCAAAGAACATTGAGCAAACGTCCCATGGTTTCCGCACTAGAGTGGTCTAGTAACTTCACTTTATCAATCTTAGGACTTGCCTTGCCTCTCTCCAAAAGTGCATAGATACGGTATGGCATCATGTTAATGTTTGATCCGGTGTCAACTAATGCATTATAAGTGAGTTTTCCTTCCAAACGAATAGGCAAAATAAAATATCCCGGATCTCCTCCTTCTTTCACAACCTTATGCTCTTTAACCACTTCTTTAGCCAACTCATGTTCCTCCTCATTAGTAACCTCACCATCAAGTTTAAGTCTTTCAATCAACACACTATCAAGCATCATTTTGTGTTTGTCCAAGTTCTTCAAAGTTTCAATAACGGGTCTTTTTTCATTTAGTAATATTACCGTTTCTAGCACATCTTTTTCAAACTCTTCCCTAGTCAATTCTTCTTGAGTTTTTGCACGGTTTACGGATAGTGATGGACCTTCGTCATCATAGGTCATTTTGTAGGTTTTTTGTTGTTTGTTTTTGTTTCTATAACTTTTTCCCATGTTGCACACATAGTTTGGGAAATCATTGGGGTTTGGTGAAAGTGGTGGAAGTTCTTCAACTGAGAAATTGGCTAGCAAAGCATCTAGCTCTTCATCCTCCGAATCATACACAAGTGGTTCGGGCCAAAGGGTAATTAGGCCAAGTTGTAGGTTCACAATAGCTTTAGCTTGCCTAAGAAAATCCCTACCAAGTATCACAGTAGGTTAAACGTCATCCTCTTCCGGATTCACATAAAATTCAACCACATAAATTTCTCCTTCTAAATTCACTAACAATTTCTTATCAAGCTTTTTGTCCCCATTAGCTAGCTTAGTGTACTTCCATTTCTTTTCAATCACCACCTCTTGAGAAACGTAGTTTTTATCACAATCCAAATCAGTAACCCCATCAAAAGCATTCATACCTTCCACATAACAAGGTGTCATGTACCTATCCCAAGTTCCATCTTCCTTCTCCATTCTAAAGAAAGTATAAACCTTCACCTCCTTTCGTTTTCCACTGTCTGCTGTGTCCCAAGTGCCTCTCCATCCCAATTACCTTCACTTTCAAATTGATCATTCTCAGCAAGAGAATTTCCCTTATCTAAGCACATACGTCCAATACTCGAGTTTGGGTCCATTTCTAGCATTTGACAACATAACATCAAATGAACCATTAGTATGTTAGTACAATTAAAACTAAATGATATTTTGCACTCTAATAACATCAGCAAACATTCAAAAATCAAAAGATGAATTGGTTTGGTCATTATGAACAATATAAAAGTCTTTTGTGAATTTCTGGTCCAAAAAGTGCGACGTACTTGAGAACAAGTGCGGCGTACTTCTGTTTTAATCTTTTGAAATTTCCCAGGAAAGACCGACGTACTTAAAAACAAGTGCGGCGTACTTCCTCTGTTTTTAGTTTTAGCTTCTTCATAGTTTTTAGAATATCTAAGAATTACGTAATCCTAAAAGATTACATAATCCCAAAAGATTAAACCCATATGTCAATCTTCAAAAGCTTTTACTGGATAGGTGTGCAACTATATCTGCAAAATCAAAATATTCAATGAAATGAGGTTACTATAATAGGAAATGCAATGTATCCACAAAAAATTTGCTAATCAATTCATTAGACTCATCTAGTCAAAATAAAACCACATTGTTTCCCATTGATCTTGGTACCTGATGTGTTTCGAAAGCTTTAAATTTATAATACTAATTTCACCATTTTCCTTAATTTATAAATCACATGGGTAAAGTATAACCCCCATTTATAGTAAAGGTTTAGGTAAGACCAGGTCGTCCCAAGAGATTGTAGAAAAGCAAAGTTAGCAATTGTGTTAAAGTAAAGTCCATAGATTGTCACTTATCCAAAGACTAGCAATTTAGATTGATTGTTTTATATGATTAAAAGCTATGTCTATTTAGGCTAAGAAACATGGAAGTCGCATGTAAATGATGAGCAAACAATCATGAACAAGATACATAAGCAAGAGATGCATGGTTAACACTCGTACCTATAACTATCCAACATATTAAGAAACCATTTCGACCTATGATTCTCAATATATCAAATGCATTAAGAACGGTTCATAACAGAAGTATATATAAGCCAATTTCCTCATCAAGTTCGTTAGACATGAGATAAGGCATTAAACAAGATTATGGATGGGTTGGTAAATGTTTTGTCGACCAATTTCTACAAGGTTAACACCAAGTTGCCATAGACAAACACCTTGAAATAATACCAAAATGGCAGACCCTTTCGACCTACTTCTACCACAGAGATACATCAAACATTCAACAATGATACAAGCATAATCTCATCAATTAAATTTAAGCATAGTATCAATAGCAAGCGTACATTACATTGCAAACAACCATATAACTATATCACCCAAATAAACATATAGCGACTACTCCATTATTGTAATAACAAAACACATATCATTCAACATGAATTTCATAAACTTCATAATTCAATTCGACAAAGTAGAAAAGTGTACCAAAGTGATTACAATGAAAGAACAAATGATTTCACAGAGATAATTCTCTAGGCTCGTTCTCCTACACTCTGTCACAGCAATAGAATCACAAGTCTTGTAATAATATTGTAATAGTATTGTAGTTTAGTTAAGGGTAAACGGGCTTGGTTTAATCTAATATTGTATAAGGATATGTCTAGTTTATTAAAAAAGCCCAAGCCCGGCCCATCTTCTTATCTTACCTATAAATACCCCCAAATGCTCCCATTTGGAGTAGTTGCTTCTAGGGTGCTTCTATGTGTGTTTCTCTCTCTTAATCTAATACATCTTTCTTTCTCTCTCTAGAAGTTACCATCTCTCTCTCTACTTATCTCTTCTATAATCTTTATATAAACTTGTGTTAGATATAGTATTCAAGGGTCCTACACAAAGTATCAATAGCAAGGGTACATTACATTGCAAACAACCATATAACTATATCACCCAACTAAACATATAGCGACTACTCCAATATTGTAATAACAAAACACATATCATTCAACATGAATTTCATAAACTTCATAATTTAATTCGACAAAGTAGAAAAGTGTACCAAAGTGATTACAACGAAAGAACAAATGATTTCACAGAGATAATTCTCTAGGCTAGTTCTCCTACACTCTATTACAGCAATAGAATCACAACCTCGAACCCTGATATAGTGAACTTGCTATGAGTTCACCAATCTCACTTCATATACTTTCCCTACTTCTCGTTGGTGTAGCCCCCCTTTTTCTCTGCTTCGTACCTTTACTTTTATAGGCTCATCTTGACCTAATTCAACTCCAATATTCAGTAAATGAGGACAAGTGATCGGCCTCACAATGAATGCAAACAATAACTCTGTTTTGTAACTGTCAAGGTAAGTGCGCCGCACTTCGTAGAAAGTGCGTCGTACTTCGCGTACATTCAACTTCATTTACCCGCCAAGCAAGTACGCCGCACACAGTCCTAAGACCGGCGTACTTGGGTCTTTCATACTTGTATATTTTCATTCCAGGTCCCTCATTTCTTATATTTGTCATTTAATCGTCTTTTTAGAAGTATTTCTGACTTTCTTCTCTCGTTCTATCCTGCAACCAGATTAGTACCAATTCTACACAAATAACATAATATTCTATATAATATAATAGATAAATGATATATAATCGATGGAATAAACATGTATAATATGAGCGTTATCAGTACCCTTAGAGCCAACACGCAATTAGTGATTTTTACATCACTTCTTGGCCTCACAAGACCCACACCCGTAGCTCCCACATTCACTGAACCACTTGCACCTGTTGTCTTCTTCATAGAACCACCATCTCTATCCGCAAACCTCTTCACACTCTTTTTATGCTTCCCAAATTCAAACTTTGAATCATCAACATCATCCACAACTCTATAAGGTTTTGAAGTGGTAGTCCTAAAAGGAGTTGAAGTAATAGAGCACCGCAAGCTAGCATATTCTTCTACCCATCCGACAACCTCCCTACCATCACCCTCTGCATCAATGTTGTTTAAATAGTAGGGAGATAACACCTGTTTTTTGTGAGCATCAAACAAGACTACAAAACCGATACGAAAACCTAGCTCAATCATTGTATGCACATCATTGTCTGTGTGAATCAGCTTCAAACCTTCTTCTAATGATTTTCCAGGCAAACAAAAGAACACATCCCATTTTTCTCCCCTAATGCGTGATAACATATCATCCAGACCTAGGCTAAAGACATCTCTATCACAGGCAAAGCCACAAAGTGTAGAAACATTCCCTTGTACATACCTTAATGGACCAAATTCAAAGACTCCATTATTGTGCATGGTGAACACAACTTCACCCCCATAACCAAGTAAATCTGCCACATTTTAAATTCAAACGTCAATACTACAACTGATAAGCTATCACTACATTATAATCAGTAAGCTAATTTGATATATAAAACAATCTTTAGTTGTTCATTTAGTAAGAACATATATCATAAAATATAATGAGAAAATAGTGAGAGAACATAGTGATTGAAAGAAAGATTATTTCATTGATTGAGTTGAAATGAAGCTATTACATCTGCATATAAAGGCAAAAACTTGGCGGGTAAAACTCTTAATTGACATTTGAAAGAGTTGACCCACCTTGACTATTGCTATAAGCTACTACAACTGATAAGCTATCATTACATTACAATCAGTAAGCTAATTTGCAACATTGTATGGCAACTAACAAGACATTTAAGATGGTGAGAGTAATTAGAAGATATGACTGATGACCAATGTGAATACTTACTTAGAATACTTCTGTTTGGCGGGTAAAACTCTTATTTGACATTTGAAAGAATTGACCCACCTTGACAATTATACAACTCCAATTAACCTTTTATTGCACTTAACCATCTACCTACATTTCAGGCTAACCTTCTCACCATGACTACTCAACTAGCACCCATAACCAATGTGAAGACTTGCTTATAACCAATGTGAATACTTACTTACAATACTTCTGTTTAGAACCAGTGTTTTAAGTATGGTTTTTAATCATTTTTCTGTTTACATATTGATATGAAGACTTATTGATATGAAAGTCTATCAAAATTAACATAACCCATAATACTATGTTTATCATAAACCTACCAATCATGGCACTCAATCATGCCACTCGAAGGGGATGCATATAAAAGTCTATAAAAATTAACATAACATCCAACATAAGCAAATTAAAAATGACACGTAAATCAAATATACTACTCCATTAACGTACTGATATCTGTATGCTCCTCTTTCCCCTTACTCTTCCTCCCACTCCCAAAAGGCCTTCTCCTCTTCCTCTTTTGTGTCCTTGTACTCGGATTATGACTCCTCTCTTTCTTCTTCCCACTCCCAACAGGACTTCCCCTCTTCCTTTTTGGTGACATTGTACTTTGATTGTCGATTGGTACAGAAAAAGTAACTTTTTTCCTGGGCCTCCCCCTCCCTCTTTTTGTCTCTGCAACTACATCTTTGGAGCAACCACTAGCACTTCCAATAGTAAGAATAGATATCGCACCACTGCAACCCATATTTGGTTCGTTGAAGGTTTTGTTCCACATCCATTGAAGAATTTCTTCTATCATCTCCTTTCCTATGTTTGCATACGAACCATACATGGCAATTACTTCATCACCAAATGCCTCCAAAACTTCATCAAAGACTTCATCATTTAATAAAACCTTCCCCCACGACTTTTCTGATGATTTCTCCTCCTCAATCATCAAAGACTTTCCCTTATCATTATTCGCCATAGCTGATTTTCATTTTTTCGATGTAGGATTTTTTTTAAAGCTAGAGTTTGACGGTTGGTTATCTTTAAGTCGGATAAGTGGGTTGTTTTGGGGAGTTAATGTTCAGAAAAAGCAACTCTAGTAGTAATCTTGTTGCTTTAAGTGTTTAACTTTGTTGGCAAAAATAGTCCTTGAATTAAAATTGGCGGGAGGGAAAACGAACATTGAAAAGACGATACTACCCTCAATGACTAGGCAGTTAACGAGGAAACTAACGAGAGTTAGCTCTCGGTGGCCGTTTTGCACTTATCCGTAACGTGGGTGGCTTTTTTGCACTTTCGCGATAGGTTAGGGACTAAATTTGCAGTTTACCCAAATTACAATTACGAAAAATTACTTTAAAAAAGATGGATGAACCTGACATCAAAATACTATAAGGTTATAAAGTTTGACATGACAAATAAGTTTGTGACAAATTTGACAATACAAAACACTAAAAGGTATTAACAAACTGTTATAGTTGATTTTGTGCCGGGTCGTGTGGTGATTGAGGCCGCATAACGTAAACGCGTCAAGTATGAGACTAAGTGCGCGAATATTGAATATGAGTTCATCCCTTTCTCTTTCTCTTCTTTTGGAAAATTTGAAGGATGCAGTGACCATACTGAAGCGGATCCGCAAGTTCTCGATGACCAAAAACATTGGAGCACGTGTTGCTGCTCATATTTTTAGTAGGATTAGCTTTTCTATAGCTATAGGAGTGGGAGCCCAGTTAATATCTTTCTTTCCAATTAATTTCTTGTAAATCTTATGAGTTTGTAATAAAGGGATGTTATAAGTAAAATTTTTGATAAAATTGGAGAATTCAAAAACGGCAATATAATATTATAATCCCAAACAACCATGCTCAAATACAATCTAATATACAGGTGTAGCCATCAATATTACAAAACGGAGTAATAAATTATATGTTTACATCTTAAAAGTTTTTTTACTTGATCAGAATTAAAAAATGAGCAATCATTTTGGTATTGGGTTTTTATATAGTACATGCATACGCATTCTACCAAATTTGTTACAACATCATCCTTTTGATCAGACATATATCTAGTCAAGTTTTTTTTTTTTTTTTTTTTTTTTTTATGTCTCCCTCTCAAGTAGGATAATTTTAACTCCAATGCAAGATATTTGTGTTTAGTCGAACTTTTACCTTTTTATTGTATTTTTGAAAACTTTACTCCTATGACATACTCCGTAGTACTTTATTCCTATAAGGTGTTCCCCTCCTTATATTATTAGGGGAGGGGTTGGTCAAAACGTACAACCCGCGATGCATGCCGTACAAACTAATGATGCGTGCAATAATTGAAAACCCTCCATATAAAATCCAAATAACTCTCCCCATAATTTAATAAAGTAAGAGTTAAAGTTATTAGTAACATATACAGGCCCGGATTTTAGCATGTGCGGGGTGGGCGACCACACAGGGCCTCCGGTTTTTAGGGGCCTCCGATTCTAAAATGTTCAGATTAATATTAACAATGTTCTAGATGATTTAAGCCTCTTTAATGGCTTTTTATCTGTATACAAATTAGTGTTCAAGACAAAATAAGGAAAAAACGAAGTATCAAGTTTTAATGGTGAATACAGCATTTGGGATAGGGTGGGAAGAAGACCTTACAGAAAATTTTGTTGTTGTTGCCTTATGGGCCCTCAAACTTTGCTAGTTATTTCTTCTTACACCTTTATAAATATTCAAAGTTCTATTCTAGCCCTTTAACTTTAGTTCTTTTTTTTTTAGCTCAACGGAGGTTATATTACTACAAGTCTACAATGCCTTTGGATTATTTTTTATATAATTGACTTTTAATCATTATTGTCTGAACTTATATTAACCTCATATAGTTTTTTTTTTTTTTTTTTTTTTTTTTACAAAAATAAAAATCAAAGTTAAATGATCTAATACATAAACTTGCTATTAAGACTATATCTAACATCTAATAAGGACATCTATATTAACTTATTTGTATGTACACTTAAAATTTTGACATCAAAGGCCTACTTCGAAATTATCGCACAGGGCTTCCAAAATCCACGGGACGGCCCTGAACATATATAAGAAACAATAGTAAAGTTATCACATCATTCTTGTCATGAAAAAACAATGGCGATAAACTAAACCCTTCGATATATCAAACAACTCTAATTGTTCACGTCAGCTTTTTTTGAAAAAGAAAAAGTGTAGCCCGGTTTGAGTTTATGTGATGCTAAGCTTGAATTCTGTGAGTTAGTCGGTCAAAATATCGAAAAACATGATTAAAAAAATCAAGGTATAGGCAATAATCTTTAAACAGACAAATTAATTACGTAAGTTTAAAATGATGTCTTCAAGCAGCATTAAACCTATTGAACCTTTGTGCAAGCAAAAGAGATTGTTATTTCGCTGTAACAAGCTTCTATTTATGGTCGAAATTAATAAACCAAATTGAGCAGTGAAGGCTATTGAAGACTTGGGACCCACTCCAATCCTTTTGGAACATTTACCAACGGGATTCGACATGGATAATTTAGTAAAAACCTAATACTAGAGTGAGTAGTCACGCACTCTAACTTTCGCATCAACGTTATCTCAGCTTTTTCTCGTCTCACTCTCTCTCACCTTTCACTCGTAGTCGTCACCACTACGCTCACATTTCACTTAAATACTCACTTTATACAAACATATCCCACTAAATACCACACACACTCACAAATCAAATAAAAAATAATAAAATAAAAACGAATGCTACAAATGCTTAGAGGTGAGCAGCTCACCTCTATCCCTCTTTTTCTTGCTATGTCACGCATGAAATGAGGAAGTGGGAATGGGGTGGCAAGTGAGCATGAGGCTCACGAGTGATGGCTCATCCATCATTCCGTCTAGTGTAAGACTGAGGGTAATAAGAACCTTCAAGCGACCTGCATCTACCCGGTTGGGGTGAGAAGCCCAGAACAGGGTTAAGATAATCAAAGACCTAGCTACGTACCAATTATGGTTACCGGATATCACTTGAAATCGTGTTATCACTTTTCAAAGTAAACTATTCGACCCTAATGTCTGGGTATCACAAATATCTACTTGGGATAAGACCAAATGTTGTTAGTGATTTAGGCACAAATCAATAACCCTTCATGTATAAGTGTTATCTATTTTCTGTGTCTCTTTTCATGCATAATATGATTTCCTATTTATAGGAAGATACTCATGGCTAGTCAAATGGAATTATGAGAATTAATCGGCCCATTAATCTCCACATAATTATCCTCATTATAGCCTAAAATAGTGGTTACTTGACCAGTTAAACGAGGTCATAAGTGTAGATGTAACTGCCATTTGAATAGGTCAAATCAGTTACATAACCATCAGCAGGATCCACTTATCACTAGCAGCAGAGTCATACTGTTAGCAGCAGAATTGCTATCAGCAGAATCCTGATGCTAGCAGCAGGATCCACTATCAGTGGAAACCAATACTAGCAGCAGAATCCTACACAACCACTATTTGAGTCAGGATGTTCACGGACCTGATGGGTGTACACTCCGTACCTCCAAGCCCATTACCAGGTGTGAACCAATTCCACCAGTGCACTAAATTTTCCAACAATCCTCCCCAAATTTAGTTCACTACCTTTGCATGAAATAACCATAAAACAAAACAAGTGCATAAACGAAAATATCCTGAGGATTGAATTTCCATATTAGTACATTACACGTTCAAATATTCGAGAATCAGGGTGTTCTAAGAATTGAACCCTTCAACCCATTTGAATACCTGAAGATAAAATACACACAAGTTTTCAAACACTTAAACACACCTGACACTATACAAGCCATGTGTCCATATCCAATTCATAAATGTTGTAAAAGCTAAAAGTCCATAGCTTCCTGAAGCGGCAAAACTTCAACATTTACATAGGTGGTTCCTCTTTATTCATGATCCTGCCAAGCACTTTTTCAAAGAAAACTAACCATTAAGAAGAAGTGACTTCATCCTCCTTTCCAGCAGGTTCCAAGCACAACCTTGGGATGTTTGTAAAACATGTGCTTCAGTACACTGAATGTTCAGCTTTCCACATTGAACTCAGCTCCCAAGTTTCCTCAGGAGGGAGTTGGGTGTCCTAGCATTCAGTGACCAAGTTGGACTTTAAACCCATCCCTTTAGCAGACTTTATAACCAAGTCTCTAGCAAGACCCTTCGTCAAGTGATCAGCTAAGTTCTGTTGAGATCTAACAAACTCTATAGAAATCACCCCATTCATGATTAGTTCACGAATCATGCTATGCCTGACACCTAAGTGTCTAGACTTCCCATTGTACATCTGGCTATAAGCCTTTGCCAATGTAGCAGCACTATCACACCGGATAGAAATAGATGCTATTGGTTTAGGCCACAATGGAATCTCAAGAAGCAAGTTTCTCAACCATTCAGCTTCTTTACCAGCAGCTGCTAAAGCCACAAATTCAGATTCCATTGTTGAACTGGTGATACAAGTTTGTTTCTTGGAAGCCCAAGAAATTGCACCTCCACCAAGTAGGAATACCCAGCCACTGGTAGACGAATTGTCTTCAGTGTTACTGATCCAACTTGCATCAGTGTAACCTTCCAACACTGAAGGATAACCAGTATATGAAAGACTATAATCCATAGTTCTCTTCAAATACTTCAGTACCCTCTGAATTGCTTGTCAGTGCTGAGCACTAGGATTACTAGTATACCTGCTCAGTTTACCCACAGCAAAAGCAATGTCAGGCCTTGTACAAGTCATGGCATACACCAGGCAGCCAATCACCTTGGAATACTCAAGTTGAGATACAGCTTTGCCATAATTCAGGATAAGCTTCTCAGTGGTATCCATGGGAGTACTCACTGGAGTACAATCAAAGCAATTAAATTTCTTCAGTACCTTCTCTATGTAATGAGACTGAGAAATTGATATACTATTGCTTTCATGTTTGATCCTTATACCAAGGATAACATCAGCCTCCCCCATGTCCTTCATGGAGAACTTTGATGACAAAAATTCCTTTGTCAGGTCAACCTGATTTTGGTCAGTACCAAAGATCAACATGTCATCAACATATAGACAAATAATGACTCCTTTACCAGATTCATCAAATTTGCTATATACACATTTGTCAGCCTGGTTAAGAACATAACCATTAGACAAAACCACTTCATCAAATTTTTTATGCCATTGCTTAGGTGCCTGTTTGAGTCCATATAAGGACTTAATCAGTTTACACACCTTGTTTTCATTGCCAGGCAAGATGAAGCCCTGAGGTTGGTTCATATAAACCTCCTCATCCAATTCACCATTCAAGAAAGCTGTCTTCACATCCATCTGATGAATAATCAGATTGTGAATTGATGCTAAAGCAATCAGCAGTCTTATGGTACTGATACGTGCCACAGGGGCATAAGTATCAAAGTAGTATATCCCTAACTTTTGTTTAAAGCCCTGAATGACTAGTGATGCGTGGGAATCGCAACAGGCTTTACCTCTCGAGGGATCTCGAGAAGCTTACAACCCCCACCAGGCAGTGTACCTGATCGTTGTAGTATAGTATAGTGACAAGTACCGGGGGATTGATCGTTCAGCTTAGGAATAGTGTCGCTAGGATTAGAAAGCCTAAATTACTAGTTCTAAAGGTGAGAGATGATTATTTTTGTATTTTTATATTTTTATGAAAGCAAGTAAAATCTCGGGTTTTTGAAAGAGTGGGCGGAATTAGTTGCTATTCAACTAACCCAAAACTAAGATGCAATCAAAATAAAATACTAAAAATGAAATTAAACTAATTTATACTAAGGTTGTGAGCAGTAATTGGAGAAAATGTGTTTACTTAGACTTCATTACTCCCTAGATATCTTTTATACGTTAATTACTTGTTATAATTGCATGGATGACGGATCATATTCCTTAATACCATTCATGGGGTGGCATACATAACTCCCCAATTCTATGAGCTCTTATCTCCTCCTACACCATGACCCAGCACAACAATAGGGATTGTAAACAGTGGCTCATGCATTAAATACAACCAATAAAGACCTAGTACGCCTCGGTTCATGTTTCTTAAGACGTTCAAGCATGTTACCATTTGAAAATCTGCCAGTTTTCTTAAGCCTAACATATAAAATCATTCATCCAAGAACAAGAATAAACAAGTAATCAACACATAATCAATATCTAGGTTTCATTAGATCTAAGCAAACACAAAGGAGATCTAGCCTAGCATAATGGAATTAAGACAAGAACAAGATATAGACAACCAACACATAGACATATTGATTGAATTAGAAGAACACTTATCTCAATTACAATGCAAGGTATCAAGGGTTTGGAACCCTTGAAAAACCTGTAAAAGTTGCACCAAATTCGTCTTTAGGGTTTCTCCAAAACTTCTCTCCCTTAAAGTAAAAAACTAGAAAACTATATATAGGAAAATCGAGGTGACGGCGTCAAGAGCAAGGGTGTGACGCCGTCATCTCGCCGCCAAATACTTCCTCGGACGGCCTTGATCTACTTATGACGGCCTATGTGACGCCGTCATCAACCACGGTATTTAATTCTTGGGACTTTGACGCCGTCAGGATGACTTTTGACGCCGTCATCAACTACGGTATTTTATTCTTGATGTTTGACGCCGTCAGGGTATAATTCTTGACGCCGTCACCTACTGTTTCCAGCATGGAAAATTGAGACTTTGCCGTTTTCTTCACTTTTATGCTCAAAAAACGTCCAAAATGGCTTCTTTTCCAGAATTCACTCTCCAAGTACCTAAAATCACAAAAGGAACGATTTAAGGCAATATTTGATCAAATAAAGTCGGATTCGGGCTTAAATGACCCCCTAAAAACGGATCATTTTTCGCCTCATCAACTAGTCTAGCCTTGAACTTTTCAATAGTTCCATCTACCTTTATTTTCCTTTTGAAAATCCATTTGCAACCAAGAGGTTTGCAACCTGGTGGTAGATCAACCAACACCCAAGTGTTGTTCCCCATGATGGATTCAATTTCATCATTTATTGCTTCTTTCTAGAAAGCAACATCCTGGGACTTCATTGCTTCTTCAAAAGTTTTGGGATCATCCTCAACAATGAAGCAATAGGAGTATTGGTCAGAGACCTCATTCCTTGTACCTTCAAGTAAGTATAATTGAAACTCATGTCCAAATGACTTTGGAGTCCTGACCCTTTTGCTCTTCCTGAGCTCAGGTTCAGGTTGTTGAACCACAACCTCATCTGGGGCCTGAGATGATAAATTATCAGGGACCTCTGAACCACCATTGTCATCAGTTCCATTTGGAATCCTGTGACTTGGTCTAGGGACTGATGAGAATCTATTCTCATCAAATAGTGCATCCGTTGATTCAATTATTGAATTAATTGAAACATATTCATTAGGTTCAATAACATAGAACCTGTATGCCTTGGAATGCTCAGCATATCCAACAAAGATGCAATCAATGCCTCTTTCACCCAAAGTTTTTAATTTTGGATCAGGGAATCTTACAACAGCCCTACAGCCCCAAACCCTGAGATAATTCAGGTTGGGTTTCTTTTTATTCCACAGTTCATAAGGGGTAACCTTGTTCCTTTTGTTGGGAACCCTATTGAGTAAATAGCAAGCTGTTAACATAGCTTCACCCCAGAACCCTTGACTCAGTCCTGAGTAGGATGATGAGTTCATAAAAACTCATCATTTTTGTCCTGTTTAAAATACAAAAACAGTTAAAAACACACAGAAATACCACATAATACTATAAATATCTTTGAAATGTGTTTTTATATGTTTCAGTTGCAAAAGGATTGAAAACAGATGAAAAACGTGCAAAGTTTGCACAATTGGCAAAATCAGTCCTTGAACTTTCAAGAAATGTCAGAAATGGTCCCTGGGAAAGTTATTTTGAAGAAATGTCAACAAAAGTCCCCCAGGAATCATAAAATTACAAATTTAACCCTTGAAAGTTCAAAATTGCACAAATGGCAAAACAGGTCCCCCAAGTTTCAAAACTTGTCAGTTTTAGTCCCTGGTAGTTTATTTTGGAAAGAAAAGTCAATTTTAGTCCTTGGGAATTCACAAAGTATCATAATTAATCCCTGGATAAAAAGTTTGAGGAAATTACAAAATTAGTCCCTGAAGTTTCAAAAATGGCAAAAATAGTCCCTGGGTATTTAAAAATAGAAAATTATCAAAATATACCCTTGTACTATTCATAATTAACAAATCAAGTCATTTTTGATATATTTTAGGAAAATTACACTTTTTACCCTCAAACTTTATAAATTGACAAAAATGGTCCCCGGTTAATTTCTAATTTGGAAAAATATTAAAAAAGGTCCTTATAATATTTTAAATGACAAGAAAGGTCCTTTGTAATATAATTTGGAAAACTTTCAAGTTTGGTCCCTGAAATTCAGATTTTACAAGTTTAGTCCTTGGGCTAAACTATTTAAAAACCAAACGGACCAAACTTAATTAAATAAAAATCCAATTCCAAATCCAGTCCAAAGAAATAAGCCTGGTCCATGTTTAAACCCACAGGCCCACCACCACAAGCCCATTCCCTCTTTTGATAAGCCTGGGCGTTGACCCGCGTTGACCACCACACCCTTCTTCAACCTTGTCACCTGCTACCACCATCCACCCTTCACATCCTCCACTTGCAACCCACTTTCCACCTTACCCCCCCCCCCCCTCTGTCACCTCCTCAACAAAACCCACTCCTAAGGTTAACCTTAGGAGAAGCCACATACTACCTCCACCATCTCCACCACACCCCTACCCTGCCACAACCTGCAACCATCACCTCAACACACCCCTACTCTCCAAATTGTCCCCTACATCCTCACAAACATTCCAATTGCATTTAATGCAATGAAAACGGCTACAAGCAATCAAATTGGATTTTGGCGCCAAAATCCTTTAAACAGGTGTGATGAATTCAACACGTATCAAAGCTACAATCTGATGGGATTTGCTCCTTGTGACACCTGGAACAAGTTTGAAGCCTATAAAAGAGAGGAGAAGCAGAGGATTAGAGTAGTTAGTTTTTAAGTTTAAATTTTATGTCGAATAGTGTAGTTAAATGTTCTCAGTGTAATTTAAAGCTTGTAAGCAATCAATTAAGTTATTTCTATGTATCCTTAAACTTTTTAAGCAATCAATTTCAGTTTTCAGTTGTTATCTCAGTTTGTTCATTTTCATAGAATTTCAAAAATCTCAAATAGCTTGTATGTTGTTAATTGTTGTTGTTACTGAATTCATAAGCTCACATAAGCTTTGACAAGGCTTATTAAGCTTATTGGAACTATAAATTAGCAATATTCAGTGAAAAAGAAAAAAATAAGAGAAATCAATAAAAATAGAAAATAAATAAAAAATTTCTGTTCTTGTGAAATCAAGCATTGGAGCAGGGTAAATTCTGGATTGCCCTGGGTTGTAGTGCTTAGTGGTAAGCTATAGGAAGGTTCTTGGTTCTTGGTTTACTTGTTCTCAGCAAAAATCAAATTGTAAGCCTTGTTTTTTTTACTTTCTACTGTACAATAGCTTATTAGTTGCTTATCTTTGTTGTTTCATGCTTGTTTTGTATTGTTTAATGTTAGTATAATCTAAAATCAGTAGTTTGTTAATTGTTTTTGTAAGTTGTTAAGTTTCATTAAAATCAGTCAACTAGTGTAATTTTGCATAATCTGTTCCTTTGTTGTTCTTGTTGTTATTATTATTGATTTATGGTAATTAGGTGTTAGTTAACATGTTTGAAGTATAAAATCAGTAGGTTGTTAGTATTTTTCATTAGTTGTTAAGTGTTCAATTCTATACAGTCATCTAGTGTAATTTTGTATTTCTGTTTCTCTTGTTGTATTTGTTGTTTATTTGTGTTCATTAGGTCTAATATAATGGTGTAATAAGTTTTGAAACCAGATTAGAGGACTGAATCACTTTGTTGTTTTGAAAATCATAAAAACAGTTTTCACAAGGGGTGTTTGGCATTGCCCTGTTCATTATGATCAGGCTGTTGTTTGTGGTTAGAATAGGTTTAGCCAACTTAGTCTAGGTTATTAGAGTCCATTTCAATCACAAAATCCAAGTTTTAATTGACCAAAGTCAAAATCACCCAATTCCCACCCCAACAGTTAACTGTGGGAGTTTGTGGATCTCAAAACTCTACCATTTTGTTAAAAGTTGTCTTTCTAGCCTAGCTTAGTATTAATATAACCTAAGTCATCCATTTCAGTCATCAAATCAAGAATCAAAAGTCACATAAGTCAATACTTTAAGTTTGAGCAAAAAGTCAAAGTTCTCATAGTTAGAAAATCTCAAAAGTTCACAGATTTAATTAGAATTTTGTGTTGAGATTTAAAGTTTGAAACTTGTTTCTATTGATAACCTACCAGCTCAAATTTAGTATCCTAACTTTTTTATATTTTTGTGATTTTACTGCTGGGCCCCACAAGCCCCCAAAGCAGCTTGCAGGGCAAGCTGCTCCCCTGTGCACAGACCACCCAGTCACACCACCACCTTTGGTGGTTGATTGTGACCACCACAGTGGACCCCAGTACCTAAGCCTTGGCTTTTTGAGAAGCTCATCAGCTAATCTCAATAAGCCAGTGCTTATTTTGGACCTTTGAGTCCTTGCCCTCAGCTTATTCTCACCCACAAGCTACCACACTTCACTGAGTACTTTGAGTACTCAGTGTTTGCACCAATTTCATAAGCCTCTCCTTGGCTCATTAGTGGATCTTAGATTCTGCTTATTGGCTTATTGGAGAGTTTCCTAGGTCAGCTTATTGACTCCAATCCTTATTTGATCACTGAGCTTATTCTGTGGGCCCCATATAGGCCTGCTAGTTGGTTAATTGGACTGTTTGGACTGCAGTTAAGTGAAAGTGCTTATTTTTGCTTACCCAGCTTATTTTCCTTCTTTTTCTCTTTTCTTTGGCTTAATTTATATTTGTTTTACCTATTTTTATATTCCTTTTGGTTTTGTTTAAGCCTTATAGCTTTTTATAAGCTTTTGAAAGCCCAAAGCTCAAACAGTCAAGCATAAGCTTAACTGTTGGAACTTTAAGCTCTAAAACAGCTTATTTGTCATTTGTAAAACTTTTGTCTTTTTAAAAGTTGTTTATTTTTAGTTATTAAATAGATTTACAAAAAGAAAATTAAAAAAAAAAATAAAAAACAAAAATGGGTGTGGGTGGGATTCGAACCTGAGACCTCTAGGATAGTAACATGCGTTTAACCCCACACCCCTTCCACTAGCTCTGGGGCACCAGTTCCGAATATCATTGCAAAAACAATTCATTTAACCCACTTTTTGACCAAATAAGCTTAAATAAGCAGTTTAGCTTATAACTGCTTATTCGAATAAGCTGTTCATCTAAGCTTATTTTTCCTAGGCTTATATTCACTTATTATACTATCTGTAAATTTTTCACAATTTTTACTTTTCAATTACTAATTATTTTAATTAATCCGAGTTTAAATAGTAATTAGGAAAAATTAGGTAATTAAATAGTTTTAATAATTTTTAGTTAATAACCACATCTTTTTATATTTTTTAAAAGTCTTATAAACCATAGGGTATTTGTAAAAAATAAATTTATAATTATTAATGTTCATTTCCTATTTTCTTTAATTAAATTTAGTTAATTAGAATTTTAAATAATAAATAAGTAATTAATTTTAGAAATAGCTTTTTAATTAGTATTTAGGAAATTTATATTTTTATAAAGTTTCTGTTACTTTAACATAGTTGTATAAAAAGTTTTATAATTTTAACTTTTCATTTAGTATTTATTATAATTAAAATTAATTTAATTAATAATTAGTTAATAAATAAGTTTTAAATAGCATAATTAATTTATATAAGGCAACACCTAGTTTTTATATTTTTCCTAGCTTTTAAATGTTATAAAATAGTTTTATAAATTTTTCCATAATTTTCTAAGTCATTTTAGTATTATTTGTAATTTAAATAGTTTAATTAAGATAAATAGTTTTTAATTAATAAAAAATCTATAAAAAGACAAAAATATTTATTTTTATTTTTTATACTTTCTTCAAGTTCATTTTAAGTTTTAGAAATTATTTTTATAAATTTTTAGTTTAATTTGTAGTATTTATAATTTTTAGTTTGATATAAATTAGTTTTAATTAAATAGTTAAATAGTTTTTAATTAAATAATTAATAATAAATAATAAAATAAACTAAAAAATAATTTTCTTTTTAAATTAATTTTCTTTTAAGTTTAAGTTTGTAGAATTTTCAATTTTGCCCCCTGTAGTTTAAATTTGCATTAAAACTCACCTTTTTCCCTGTACGTAGACGTAAGTTTTAATTTGTATACGTTTTTTAGTTTACGTAACTGTTTAAAGTTTATTTGCTTATTTGTTTAAATTGTGTAAATCAGTAGTATAAATCAAACTCACCTTTGCCCATTCATAATCACCCGATCCCAAATTTCGTTTTATTACAGATTTCACGCCTCGTTGGGAAATACGACCCGAGGATACATTGTACTCCACGGAGCATTAGTCTAAGCTGTTTTTGACTTATTAACCTTGGTTAATAATAATCTGACGGTTCAGCACTGATCAAATTTTGGCGCCGCTGCCGGGGAGGTGTGCTGCGTACAACGAATTTGGAAGCATACGTGGTTCTGAATATCAACTCACTGTACAAATACCATCAGTCTGTAAATTTTTGTAGAAATAAATATCATAACTGAAAAGTTCACTAAACACTTTTCCTAAAGTGTTAAAAACACCAAAAAAATTAAATAACAACAAAATAAATCGTGAAGTTAAATTACTTCGTTTTCTTTAAAATCACAACCTGAAACAGCTGGTATAAGGTAAGTTCTGACATTAAATTGCGAACTGAAGAGGAATCCATTTATTTCCTCCCGCTAGCCTGCGAGTGATTTTAAAAGAACGATTTCGGTTAACGAATCGATTCCAAAAATATTTTCCAAGTTTTCACCCATACACATATACCCAAAAACATTTTCTTGTGAATAAATTAAATAACCTTCAGAATAAGTTCCCAAACATAAGATATAAAAAATTTAACGTAATATCCGTGTAAGTGGTGTACCTTTTATAAAGAAGCCATTTTACCCGTGATTATTGGGTTAAGTTTACTGTGGTTTTGCCTCGATCTTGTTTTGAAAATTTTGTTTTTAGTACATGCACACACGTTCTTCTAGGTCTACAAGTCCTCATCGCGAGCTTGTCAGTATTCCTCGAAAACGTACACAATCTGCCCCGAAAATTGAAACTCAAATACAGACTGAACCTAAACCTGCAGTCATCATGGCAGAAGAACGTCCAATGTCAAAGCTTCTCCAGGTACCCATCGAGGGTTATGGAGATGCTATTATTGTACCCGCCATAGTATCTGATAATTTCGAATTAAAAACCGGATTACTTAATCTGGTTACTTCTAATCAGTTCTATGGTTTCGAAAGGGACGATCCTCATTCACATATAAGATGGTTTAACAAGATTACATCCACCATTAAATATAAGAATGTCCCATCGGAGGCTATTAAACTACTTCTGTTTCCATTTTCTCTCGAGGGAGCAGCCAGAATCTGGCTAGAGAAACAACCCCCTCGATCCATAGAAACATGGGAAGATCTAGTTAAGAAATTTGTGAATGAATTCTATCCACCATCCAAAACTGCCTATCTAAGGAATGAGATCACCAAGTTTACACAAAGACCTGGTGAGACATTCAGTGAAGCATGGGATAGATTCAAAGAGTTGCTTCGCAAATGCCCCCACCATGGATTTTCTGAGTTAATGCAACTCGACACATTTTATAACGGAGTAAGCCAAGCAGACCAAGATTCCCTTAATGCCTCAGCAGGAGGGAATTTTTTGAGTCGTACTGTCAAGGAAGCTTTAGCAATAATTGAAAATAAGTCCAAGGTTCGAACCATACGTAATAAACAGGTCGATCCTTCTACTTCTTCTACCGTGAGTCAATCTAGTACTGATGCTAAGATTGATAAACTCATGGATGCTATACAAGCCTTGGTTCACTCCAATCAGAAGAAAGTCTCGTTCCCACAGAATCCTTCACATGCTGAAGTGAAGAAAGTGGATGTTTGTGTTACCTGTGGTGGACCACATGCCTACTATAATTGTACTGCCACAGACAATAACACATTTGAAACTAACGCGATTGCTGGTAGTTCTAGCCAAGGAGGCAATCCATATCGTCCTCCTGCTGAGCCACCATGGCGTCCGAGCACTTACTCTGTACCACCTGGTTTTAACCAGAACACCCAAAACCGTCCCCAAAATCCAAACAGAAGTAACCAAGGTTATCCTAACCAAGGTCACTTTAATCAAGGTTATCCCCAAAACTTTCAAAATCAGGGGAATAGAAATCAAGGACCGAGTAACTATAATCCTGGATACTTTCATGGAAACCCTAATCAGGGACAATTCCAAAATCAAGGGTTTCAGCAGAACACTCGAGGGCAAACCCCTCCCGTTCAAACACCAGCTGTTGTTCCAAACCCTAACTCTTCTGATGAATTGTTAAAACAATTCATGAAAGCACAGGAAGAAACCAACAGGTTGTTGATCAGCCAAATTTCTGACATAAAGAAATCTTTAAATGATCGACCCTCGGGCTCAGGTACTTTACCTAGCAACACGATCGCTAATCCGAGGGGCGATGTTAAGGCGATCACCACAAGGAGTGGAGCTTCATATAAAGGACCTAAAACTCCATCTACCTCTTTCTCTTCTCCTGAGGTACTGGAAAAAGAAGCTGAGGTTACAACGGACACGATACCTCCTATTCATGATGGAAGTACCGACGACGTCCCACCTCCAGTTATCCCGGTCCCGACTCCTCCTAAAAAAGTTGTGTTTGAAACTACCGAAGGTCCTGTTGAAAATCCAAAAGCCAACCCAAAACCAACAATTCCATATCCCTCACGATTGCAAGACCAAAAGCTCCGTGAAAAAGCTAATTACCAGATGGAAAAATTTTTTCAAATTTTTCAAGAACTACACTTCGATATTAGCTTCGCGGATGCTCTTCTTTTAATGCCCAAATTCGCATCGACAATCAAAAACCTGTTGAGCAATAAAGAAAAACTGTTTGAGATGGCACGAACTCCACTCAATGAGAACTGCTCTGCAGTTCTGTTGAAACAGCTTCCCGCGAAGCTAGGAGATCCTGGAAGATTTCTAATACCTTGCGTATTTCCAGGAATGGTTGACTGCTTTGCCTTGGCCGATCTTGGTGCAAGCATCAACTTAATGCCCTACTCAGTTTGGAAAAAGCTCTCTCTTCAGGCACTTAGTCCCACATGCATGACTCTCGAGCTTGCAGACCGTTCAATTTCACGTCCCCTTGGTATTGCCGAGGACGTATTTGTAAGAGTGGGAAAGTTCCATTTTCCGGCAGACTTTGTCGTTGTTGATTTCGATGCGGATCCAAGAGTTCCTCTCATTCTTGGGAGGGGATTCTTAAGGACGGGTCGTGCATTAATCGATGTTTTCGATGAGGAAATCACGTTACGAGTTGGCACTGAAGCAATAACGTTCAACCTTGATCAAACCTCGAGATACTCCTCGAATTATGATGCTGAATCGGTCAACCGAATTGATGTCATTGACATTGCATCCGAGGAGTATGCTCAGGAAATCCTTGGCTTTGCTGATAGTTCTTCGAGTGGCAATCCCACTCCCTCTTCTCACCCCATAATCGCTAATTCTTATCCTTCCCTCACTCCGTTTGAGGGAAGTGATTTCGTCCTTGAGGAATTAGAGGCCTTTCTCAAAAGTAATTCAGTTCCCGAGGGGATTGATAACCAAGAGATTGACCCGGAAAGGGATATACTTCTCCTCGAGAAGTTATTGAACAAAGATCCCTCTCCCATTCCTGTTCTACCTCCACAACTTCATAACACGGAAGTCAAATATGTTGAGAAAACTGATGATTTCCCCGAGGTCGAACTTAAGGACCTGCCTCCTCATCTAGAATATGCATTTTTGGAAGGTAACGATAAGTTACCGGTCATTATTGCTAAAGGTTTAAAGGATGAGGAGAAAATCGCGCTGCATAAGGTTTTAAAGTCCCACAAGCAAGCAATTGCTTGGAAACTCTCAGACATAAAGGGTATTAACCCGGATTTTTGTACACACAAAATCCTAATGGAAGAGGACTTTAAACCTACCGTGCAGCATCAAAGAAGGGTAAATCCAAAAATCCATGAAGTTATCAAGGAAGAAGTTATCAAACTTCTCGATGCGGGATTAATTTACCCTATATCAGATAGTCCTTGGGTTAGCCCAATACATTGTGTTCCAAAAAAGGGTGGCATCACGGTTGTCACAAATGAGGATAACGAGTTGATACCAACTCGTTTGGTTACAGGGTGGCGAGTATGTATTGATTACAGAAAGCTTAACGAAGCCACCCGCAAAGACCATTTCCCTCTACCCTTTATGGATCAGATGCTCAAGAGACTAGCGGGGAATGAGTATTATTGCTTCCTCGACGGCTTCTCGGGTTACTTCCAGATTCCCATTGATCCACAGGATCAAGATAAAACTACCTTCACATGCCCTTACGGAACATTTGCCTATCGTCGCATGCCTTTTGGGTTATGCAATGCTCCGGGCACTTTCCAGAGGTGCATGATGGCTATTTTCCACGACATGATCGGGAAAACTATGGAGGTATTCATGGATGACTTCTCAGTCATTGGGAATTCTTTCGACTCGTGCCTTTCCCATTTAGAAAAGATGCTTCAACGTTGTGAAGACACTAATCTTTGTCTAAACTGGGAGAAGAGCCATTTTATGGTTAAAGAGGGCATTGTCCTCGGCCATAAAATTTCAAAAAGTGGGATTGAGGTCGATAAGGCCAAAATTGATGTTATAGCTAAACTGCCTCATCCCACCACTGTTAAAGGAATTAGGAGTTTCCTTGGCCATGCCGGGTTCTATCGGAGATTCATTCAGGATTTCTCCAAAATAGCCCGGCCCATGACTCATCTTCTTGAAAAGGATGCTCCTTTTATCTTTTCCCCCGAGTGCATCGAAGCTTTCTCTACTTTAAAGAAAAAGCTTACCGAGGCACCAATCCTTGTTGCCCCCGACTGGGACTTACCCTTCGAACTTATGTGCGATGCTAGCGATTTCGCTATTGGTGCAGTTTTGGGGCAACGCAAATCCAAACATTTTCAGCCAATACACTACGCAAGTAAGACCATGAGTGAAGCTCAAGTACATTATACCACCACAGAAAAAGAATTATTAGCTGTGGTATATGCCTTTGAGAAATTTAGGTCTTACTTAATCCTAACCAAATGCGTGGTGTACACGGACCACTCGGCTTTGAAATACCTGTTTACTAAACAGGATGCAAAGCCAAGACTGCTCCGTTGGGTCCTGCTCCTTCAGGAATTCGATATACTCATACGAGACAAAAAAGGAGCAGAGAACCTTGCTGCTGATCACTTATCCCGGTTAGAGAATCCTCATCAGGATATTCTCGAGAGGAAAGAAATTAATGAAACTTTTCCTCTAGAGACTCTCAATCTAATCTCTACCAGGGATGATACTTCTACCCCATGGTTTGCAGATTTTGCAAACTACTATGCGGGTAATTTCGTTGTGAAAGGGATGTCGTCCCAACAGAAGAAAAAGTTCTTCAAAGACGTTAAACACTATTTCTGGGACGACCCCTACCTCTTTAAGATATGTGCGGATCAAGTCATCCGACGGTGTGTCCATGGTAATGAAGCCATGGAAATCCTCAAAGCCTGTCATGATGGACCCACTGGGGGACATCACAGCTCAAACTACACCGCCAAAAAGGTGTTTGATTCTGGCTTCTACTGGCCCACCATCTATACAGATGCCCAAGAACTTGTCAAAACTTGTGATGCTTGTCAGCATCACGGGAATGTTTCTAAGAAGGATGAAATGCCTCAAAACATCATCCAAGTCTGTGAAATATTTGATATCTGGGGCATTGATTTTATGGGCCCATTCCCATCTTCAAGAGGTAACAAATATATACTCGTGGCAGTCGACTATTTGTCAAAATGGGTTGAGGCAAAAGCCTTACCCACCAATGATGCCCGAGTAGTTGTAAAATTTCTGAAGTCTCTCTTTGCTCGATTCGGGACTCCTCGTGCCATTATCAGTGATCGTGGTACACACTTTTGCAATGATCAATTTGCAAGAGTGATGCTGAAATATGGTGTAACTCACCGTCTTTCTACTGCATATCACCCCCAAACTAGTGGGCAGGTGGAGGTCTCAAATCGAGGCATTAAGAGAATTCTGGAGAGGACGGTTGGTGAAAACCGTGCCTCTTGGTCGGACAAATTGGACGACGCACTCTGGGCTTTTCGTACAGCTTATAAGACACCCATTGGGTGTACTCCATACAAGTTGGTGTACGGAAAGACATGTCATCTTCCGATCGAATTAGAGCACAAAGCCTACTGGGCTTTGAAACATGCAAACTTTGACATTCAGACAGCGGGTGATCACCGTAAGGTTCAACTAAATGAACTAAATGAACTACGTGATCAAGCTTACGAGAATTCTTTAATCTATAAAGAAAAGACTAAGAAGATACATGACTCTAAAATAAAGAACCGCGTTTTCAACGTTGGTGACAGAGTTCTTCTTTTCAATTCAAGATTGAAAATTTTCTCGGGCAAGCTAAAAACCCGTTGGTCTGGACCATTTACTGTAGCAAAAGTATACCCATACGGAACTGTTGAGTTATCACAACCCGACGGTCCCAACTTTAAAGTAAATGGACATCGTTTGAAACACTACTTTGGAGGGGACATACCGCAAGTGGTTGTCCCAGATCTCCAAACTTTACCCATGGACTAATTAATACGGGGTCGAGTCAAGCTAGTGACTCGGAAAACAAAAACATTAGTATCATGTACATAAATAATAAAATTTTGTAAATCTTTGTTCAAAAATCTATCTTTGTATGTATATTATACTTTATCATTCAACTCCCTAGCTGTCAGGACATATTTATTACAGTTAATCATTCACAAGTGATTAGCTAGCGTGGTAAACCTGACACAAGCCTGGGAGGTAGTGATTACATAAACAATATAAAATACAAAAATATTTTTCCTTTGCACACAACTTGCCCAGTTTGATTAGTCCCTTAGTTACAACATTTAGTTGTTGGCTGTTTACAGTTACTGAGCTCTGTCAAACCCAGATTCCCTTTCGAGGGGCAGTTGTAAGGAATTTTCTTTTGTACATATATATAAAATTTTAAAAAATACAAAAACATTTATAAAAATAAAAAAATCAAAAACAGGATAATAAACTTGGGTTTTCACCCGTGTGTATCACCCAAGTGTAGGGGAGTTGCCCTACTGTAAATAAAGTACATAGAATAAAAATAAAAATGAAAAAATACAAAAATAAAATAAAAGTTGTTCCTACATTTAACTTGTGATATTCCCTTTTTACGTTCAAAGAGTCGGCATAATAGCCGGGACTTTGAATATTGAGGACAATATTCATTTTTAAGTGTAGGGGGGGAAATTCTAGCGAATTTAATCACATTATACATCTAGTACCCCCGTTTTTGCCAAAAATTTGAAAAATTTTTTCAAAATTTTCACTTAATGAAGTACTTGGCATTAACACAACAAATGGTTATTAGTCCACCATGTCTAATCCACACAAGGACTGGCTAATCCAGGAGCAAACGGCTCTTGGTAAAGATAACTCAAACCCGTTTATGGCTTGCAATTTGCCAAAAATTGTATGGTTCCTCAACTTCCCATATCCCATAAAGCAAATGAGTTGGCTAGCCCGCAAGGTTATGGCTTGTGGTAAAGGCTGTGGAAAAACCATAATTGGTAATCAGCTCACCAAGATGTTGACTATTCCATCAAGAGTTGGCTAGTCCAGAAGCAAACGGCTTTTGGTAAAGACTAATCAAATCCGTTGACAGCTGGTGGTTTGCTCAAAATCACACGGTTATCAGGTGTACCACAGTTTTCACACCTGGCTACTCCAGAAGTAATGGCTTTTGGTAAAGAGACATTAAAACCATTAAATCTTAAAAATGGGTTTTTAGTGGATGCCAGATTGCTAGGGACTAGCAATAGTTAAGTGTAGGGGATTGATGAGTTCATAAAAACTTATCATTTTTGTCCTGTTTAAAATACAAAAACAGTTAAAAACACACAGAAATACCACATAATACTATAAATATCTTTGAAATGTGTTTTTATATGTTTCAGTTGCAAAAGGATTGAAAACAGATGAAAAACGTGCAAAGTTTGCACAATTGGCAAAATCAGTCCTTGAACTTTCAAGAAATGTCAGAAATGGTCCCTGGGAAAGTTATTTTGAAGAAATGTCAACAAAAGTCCCCCAGGAATCATAAAATTACAAATTTAACCCTTGAAAGTTCAAAATTGCACAAATGGCAAAACAGGTCCCCCAAGTTTCAAAACTTGTCAGTTTTAGTCCCTGGTAGTTTATTTTGGAAAGAAAAGTCAATTTTAGTCCTTGGGAATTCACAAAGTATCATAATTAATCCCTGGATAAAAAGTTTGAGGAAATTACAAAATTAGTCCCTGAAGTTTCAAAAATGGCAAAAATAGTCCCTGGGTATTTAAAAATAGAAAATTATCAAAATATACCCTTGTACTATTCATAATTAACAAATCAAGTCATTTTTGATATATTTTAGGAAAATTACACTTTTTACCCTCAAACTTTATAAATTGACAAAAATGGTCCCCGGTTAATTTCTAATTTGGAAAAATATTAAAAAAGGTCCTTATAATATTTTAAATGACAAGAAAGGTCCTTTGTAATATAATTTGGAAAACTTTCAAGTTTGGTCCCTGAAATTCAGATTTTACAAGTTTAGTCCTTGGGCTAAACTATTTAAAAACCAAACGGACCAAACTTAATTAAATAAAAATCCAATTCCAAATCCAGTCCAAAGAAATAAGCCTGGTCCATGTTTAAACCCACAGGCCCACCACCACAAGCCCATTCCCTCTTTTGATAAGCCTGGGCGTTGACCCGCGTTGACCACCACACCCTTCTTCAACCTTGTCACCTGCTACCACCATCCACCCTTCACATCCTCCACTTGCAACCCACTTTCCACCTTACCCCCCCCCCCCCCCCTCTGTCACCTCCTCAACAAAACCCACTCCTAAGGTTAACCTTAGGAGAAGCCACATACTACCTCCACCATCTCCACCACACCCCTACCCTGCCACAACCTGCAACCATCACCTCAACACACCCCTACTCTCCAAATTGTCCCCTACATCCTCACAAACATTCCAATTGCATTTAATGCAATGAAAACGGCTACAAGCAATCAAATTGGATTTTGGCGCCAAAATCCTTTAAACAGGTGTGATGAATTCAACACGTATCAAAGCTACAATCTGATGGGATTTGCTCCTTGTGACACCTGGAACAAGTTTGAAGCCTATAAAAGAGAGGAGAAGCAGAGGATTAGAGTAGTTAGTTTTTAAGTTTAAATTTTATGTCGAATAGTGTAGTTAAATGTTCTCAGTGTAATTTAAAGCTTGTAAGCAATCAATTAAGTTATTTCTATGTATCCTTAAACTTTTTAAGCAATCAATTTCAGTTTTCAGTTGTTATCTCAGTTTGTTCATTTTCATAGAATTTCAAAAATCTCAAATAGCTTGTATGTTGTTAATTGTTGTTGTTACTGAATTCATAAGCTCACATAAGCTTTGACAAGGCTTATTAAGCTTATTGGAACTATAAATTAGCAATATTCAGTGAAAAAGAAAAAAATAAGAGAAATCAATAAAAATAGAAAATAAATAAAAAATTTCTGTTCTTGTGAAATCAAGCATTGGAGCAGGGTAAATTCTGGATTGCCCTGGGTTGTAGTGCTTAGTGGTAAGCTATAGGAAGGTTCTTGGTTCTTGGTTTACTTGTTCTCAGCAAAAATCAAATTGTAAGCCTTGTTTTTTTTACTTTCTACTGTACAATAGCTTATTAGTTGCTTATCTTTGTTGTTTCATGCTTGTTTTGTATTGTTTAATGTTAGTATAATCTAAAATCAGTAGTTTGTTAATTGTTTTTGTAAGTTGTTAAGTTTCATTAAAATCAGTCAACTAGTGTAATTTTGCATAATCTGTTCCTTTGTTGTTCTTGTTGTTATTATTATTGATTTATGGTAATTAGGTGTTAGTTAACATGTTTGAAGTATAAAATCAGTAGGTTGTTAGTATTTTTCATTAGTTGTTAAGTGTTCAATTCTATACAGTCATCTAGTGTAATTTTGTATTTCTGTTTCTCTTGTTGTATTTGTTGTTTATTTGTGTTCATTAGGTCTAATATAATGGTGTAATAAGTTTTGAAACCAGATTAGAGGACTGAATCACTTTGTTGTTTTGAAAATCATAAAAACAGTTTTCACAAGGGGTGTTTGGCATTGCCCTGTTCATTATGATCAGGCTGTTGTTTGTGGTTAGAATAGGTTTAGCCAACTTAGTCTAGGTTATTAGAGTCCATTTCAATCACAAAATCCAAGTTTTAATTGACCAAAGTCAAAATCACCCAATTCCCACCCCAACAGTTAACTGTGGGAGTTTGTGGATCTCAAAACTCTACCATTTTGTTAAAAGTTGTCTTTCTAGCCTAGCTTAGTATTAATATAACCTAAGTCATCCATTTCAGTCATCAAATCAAGAATCAAAAGTCACATAAGTCAATACTTTAAGTTTGAGCAAAAAGTCAAAGTTCTCATAGTTAGAAAATCTCAAAAGTTCACAGATTTAATTAGAATTTTGTGTTGAGATTTAAAGTTTGAAACTTGTTTCTATTGATAACCTACCAGCTCAAATTTAGTATCCTAACTTTTTTATATTTTTGTGATTTTACTGCTGGGCCCCACAAGCCCCCAAAGCAGCTTGCAGGGCAAGCTGCTCCCCTGTGCACAGACCACCCAGTCACACCACCACCTTTGGTGGTTGATTGTGACCACCACAGTGGACCCCAGTACCTAAGCCTTGGCTTTTTGAGAAGCTCATCAGCTAATCTCAATAAGCCAGTGCTTATTTTGGACCTTTGAGTCCTTGCCCTCAGCTTATTCTCACCCACAAGCTACCACACTTCACTGAGTACTTTGAGTACTCAGTGTTTGCACCAATTTCATAAGCCTCTCCTTGGCTCATTAGTGGATCTTAGATTCTGCTTATTGGCTTATTGGAGAGTTTCCTAGGTCAGCTTATTGACTCCAATCCTTATTTGATCACTGAGCTTATTCTGTGGGCCCCATATAGGCCTGCTAGTTGGTTAATTGGACTGTTTGGACTGCAGTTAAGTGAAAGTGCTTATTTTTGCTTACCCAGCTTATTTTCCTTCTTTTTCTCTTTTCTTTGGCTTAATTTATATTTGTTTTACCTATTTTTATATTCCTTTTGGTTTTGTTTAAGCCTTATAGCTTTTTATAAGCTTTTGAAAGCCCAAAGCTCAAACAGTCAAGCATAAGCTTAACTGTTGGAACTTTAAGCTCTAAAACAGCTTATTTGTCATTTGTAAAACTTTTGTCTTTTTAAAAGTTGTTTATTTTTAGTTATTAAATAGATTTACAAAAAGAAAATTAAAAAAAAAATAAAAAACAAAAATGGGTGTGGGTGGGATTCGAACCTGAGACCTCTAGGATAGTAACATGCGTTTAACCCCACACCCCTTCCACTAGCTCTGGGGCACCAGTTCCGAATATCATTGCAAAAACAATTCATTTAACCCACTTTTTGACCAAATAAGCTTAAATAAGCAGTTTAGCTTATAACTGCTTATTCGAATAAGCTGTTCATCTAAGCTTATTTTTCCTAGGCTTATATTCACTTATTATACTATCTGTAAATTTTTCACAATTTTTACTTTTCAATTACTAATTATTTTAATTAATCCGAGTTTAAATAGTAATTAGGAAAAATTAGGTAATTAAATAGTTTTAATAATTTTTAGTTAATAACCACATCTTTTTATATTTTTTAAAAGTCTTATAAACCATAGGGTATTTGTAAAAAATAAATTTATAATTATTACTGTTCATTTCCTATTTTCTTTAATTAAATTTAGTTAATTAGAATTTTAAATAATAAATAAGTAATTAATTTTAGAAATAGCTTTTTAATTAGTATTTAGGAAATTTATATTTTTATAAAGTTTCTGTTACTTTAACATAGTTGTATAAAAAGTTTTATAATTTTAACTTTTCATTTAGTATTTATTATAATTAAATTTAGTTTAATTAATAATTAGTTAATAAATAAGTTTTAAATAGCATAATTAATTTCTATAAGGCAACACCTAGTTTTTATATTTTTCCTAGCTTTTAAATGTTATAAAATAGTTTTATAAATTTTTCCATAATTTTCTAAGTCATTTTAGTATTATTTGTAATTTAAATAGTTTAATTAAGATAAATAGTTTTTAATTAATAAAAAATCTATAAAAAGACAAAAATATTTATTTTTATTTTTTATACTTTCTTCAAGTTCATTTTAAGTTTTAGAAATTATTTTTATAAATTTTTAGTTTAATTTGTAGTATTTATAATTTTTAGTTTGATATAAATTAGTTTTAATTAAATAGTTAAATAGTTTTTAATTAAATAATTAATAATAAATAATAAAATAAACTAAAAAATAATTTTCTTTTTAAATTAATTTTCTTTTAAGTTTAAGTTTGTAGAATTTTCAATTTTGCCCCCTGTAGTTTAAATTTGCATTAAAACTCACCTTTTTCCCTGTACGTAGACGTAAGTTTTAATTTGTATACGTTTTTTAGTTTACGTAACTGTTTAAAGTTTATTTGCTTATTTGTTTAAATTGTGTAAATCAGTAGTATAAATCAAACTCACCTTTGCCCATTCATAATCACCCGATCCCAAATTTCGTTTTATTACAGATTTCACGCCTCGTTGGGAAATACGACCCGAGGATACATTGTACTCCACGGAGCATTAGTCTAAGCTGTTTTTGACTTATTAACCTTGGTTAATAATAATCTGACGGTTCAGCACTGATCATAGGACAACATGGAATTAACCATCTCCTTCAGTACCCTGTTCTTCCTTTCAGAGATACCATTTTGTTGAGGAGTATAGGGAGCAGTAGTTTCATGGATTATACCAACAGACTGAAAGTACTGAGTATCCATGTACTCACCTCCCCTATCAGTCCTGAATCTTTTGATCAGGGACCCAAGTTGTAATTCAACTTCTGTTTTAAATACCTTGAATTTATCTAATGCTTCATCCTTGGTATGTAATAGATAGACATAACAAAACCTAGAAGCATCATCAATAAATGTCACAAAGTACTTCTTGTTCCCCAAAGAGGGAGTGGTATGCAAATCACACAGGTCACTGTGTATAAGCTCCAAGAGCTCAGTCTCACGTTTTACACCCTGAAAAGGTTTCTTAGTAATTTTGGTCAACATGCAAGTTTTACACTTTTCAGTGTCCATGTCAAATGCTGGGATTAACCCATCCTTAGACATATCTTGCATCCTTTTATAATGTACATGGCCAAGTTTAGCATGCCACAGGGTAGAGTCATTCAGTTTAGAGGTTGACATAAAGGCTGAATTAACAGTGTCAGTGACAATATTCAGCCTGAACATTTGATTACACAAATAGCCAAAACCAATAAACACACCATGTTTTGACAAAATAAATTTATCAGATTCAATAACTTGTTTATATCCATGATTATTCAAAACACTACTTGAAACCAAGTTCTTCCTTATATCAGGAACATGAATAACATTAAACAAAGTTACAATCTTTCCAGAACTAAAACTAAGATCTACACAACCACGACCATGCACCAAGGCTATTGACTCATTTCCCATGTGAAGAATAGATCCATCATTCAGTGACTCATAAGTCTTGAACCAGCATCTATCTTTGCACACATGAACAGTTGCTCCAGAGTCAACCCACCACGCAACATCATCATCCTGCACAAAGTTAGATTCAGATACATATGTAACATAATAAACCTGAAGAGATTCATTAAACATATTCTGACCTTTCAGTGAGTTGGTTGGACCACCACTTCCTGAACCACTAGTGCCTGAACCATTGGATTTACCTCCAATCTTAACACCTTTGCAATCCCTTTTAATGTGACCAGATTTGCCACATTTCCAACAAGTAGGTGTAGCCTTCTTGTTAGGATCAGCCCTTGTGTTATCCTGATGTTTGCGTTTGCCTTTGTTGTCATTGTACCTGGTGGAATTGTTATGTTCCACCATATTGACAACAGATGCACCAGTAGCATTGCTACTCTTTGGCTTGTCATTGTCCTGCGCCCTGAGAGAATCCTCAATACGCAGATGACTACCCAACTGAACAAGTGTCAGTTCCTCCTTCTTATGTTTCAAGGCATGCTTGAAATCTTTCCAAGTAGGAGGGAGTTTGTCAATGATACAAGAGACTGAAATAGCCTCATCCATGTTCATTTTGTGTTGTGTAAACCTTCCAAGTATTCCAAGAAGTTCATTGTATTGTTCCATAACTGGTCTTGAATCAGTCATTTTGTAATTTGTGAAATTACTTGCAAGAAACTTTTTACTTGAAGCATCCTCAGCCATATATTTGGCATCCAAGGAATCCCAAAGTTCTTTGGAAGATTCAACATTCTGATAAATGTCAAAGAGAGAGTCAGACATACCATTGAGAATTAAACCTCTGCAAACATAATCATCATTCTCCCATTTGCTTCTTGCCCTCATTTGTTCCATAGTAGCAGCATCCCCATGATCTTCAGGAATGGCAGTGTTAAGAACATACACAACATTCATGCTTGATAGCAAGAAGTGCATCTTCTTTTGCCACCTTCTAAAGTCAACACCTTCAAACTTTTCCAATTTGGAAAAACTAGCAACCATATGCCTCATAGCAGCAGCCATTGATTATCACCAAATAGTTTACTTTGATTGTTGGGGTGAGAAGCCCAGAACAGGGTTAAGATAATCAAAGACCTAGCTACGTACCAATTATGGTTACCGGATATCACTTGGAATCGTGTTATCACTTTCCAAAGTAAACTATTCGACCCTAATGCCTGGGTATCACGAATATCTACTTGGGATAAGACCAAATGTTGTTAGTGATTTAGGCACAAATCAATAACCCTTCGTGTATAAGTGTTATCTGTTTTCTGTGTCTCTTTTCATGCATAATATGATTTCCTATTTATAGGAAGATACTCATGGCTAGTCAAATGGAATTATGAGAATTAATCGGCCCATTAATCTCCACATAATTATCCCCATTATAGCCTAAAATAGTGGTTACTTGACCAGTTAAACGAGGTCATAAGTGTAGATGTAACTGCCATTTGAATAGGTCAAATCAGTTACATAACCATCAGCAGGATCCACTTATCACTAGCGACAGAGTCATACTGTTAGCAGCAGAATTGTTATCAGCAGAATCCTGATGCTAGCAGCAGGATCCACTATCAGTGGAAACCAATACTAGCAGCAGAATCCTACACAACCACTATTTGAGTCAGGATGTTCATGGACCTGATGGGTGTACACTCCGTACCTCCAAGCCCATTACCAGGTGTGAACCAATTCCACCAGTGCACTAAATTTTCCAACATACCCTGCCATTTTAGTTTTCTTTCTCCTAAACTATATCATGACCAACTTGGTGTAATAAGATGACCCACACCACAAAGTCATACCCCACAAAAATACATTTAAAACAAAAATCATACACACAAACATGCATACAAGTAGGTCACCTGGCCAACGCACTTCTCCTTTTCTTGCCTAGGCGACCGAGTCATGTACAAAAAGTGTAATATGGGGAACTAGTCTCTTTGGGTGACACATGGGCATGAACTTTGGTCAAGTGAAGCCTTATTACATCCAGCTTAATATATCATTTGGTTTGTTGTAATCTAAATGTAGGTTGTTTTATTTGTAGGATGGTAGGATTCTAATTCAAATTACGTTATGTACGTTGTTTAGTTTGCATTGTAATTGTAATTCAACTCATTCCAATTACATCAAGTAAGAAAATTCAAATTATATAATAGCAGGTTTGAAGATAAGTTTTGAATTACGTACTCATTCAAAATTTTAACAATATGCATCATGAGTTGGTAATATAATTCTCAGTTTTTGAAAAAAAATAAGATAATAATAATAATTCAGTATTTGTAAGTTATATATTTGTTTATTTATTTATTTGTTACTCATAATTATTACTCTATTATTCTTAACATAAATTTATAATCTATTATTAGATTGCTATATTACTATCATATTTGTTATTTATATTAAAATATATTATTTTTTTTATATTAATTTAGTGTAAATATATTTTATTAAGTTTTCTAATTCTTATTTAATTTAAGTATTTCTATTACAATTAAATAATGTCAAAATAATAATATAGAAAAGATTTTTATACTTAAAATTTATATACATTTTAATAAATTTAAACACTAAGAGCACCAATTAGAACTCGGGTTAGAAGACATGACTTCTGCCTGCTAATAATCTTTTACTTTCATAATCGATTTTTTATATATATTTAACAAATATCCTATATATTTTAAGTTTTTTTACAAAGCTAACATTGTTGTTGTTGTTAGTATCATCGATTGTAATATAAAACTCCCTAATAATGCGCTTTATAAATATCAAAAATGTAACACGTGTTATTGAGTGTATGTACGGGATTAATTGTAACATTCATAAACACTTATATTTATAGACGGAACTTGAACATTTTTTTCGGGGGCCGATTTTTTATTTATTTATTTATTTTTGGCGGGGGGGGGGGGGGGGGGGGGGGGGGGGGGGGGAATCGGAGATTTGTTTGTAACCTCAACTAAACAACCTCTAAAACCTATAATATTTACATTAGGTGCCGCAAATTTTGGAGGGGTCGGGGCCCTCCCTCACCCTTACATAGTTCCGTCCATGCTTATATTTATTTAACTGAATTTGACTTGTGTTGAAATACCAAATTCTTCAACAACTCAAACAATATCATTAAAAAACAAAGTTTGATCATACTTTCAAACTCGAACGAATATACTTGAAATTTATTATTAGTTGTAGTCGCTCTATGAACCCCATGTGTAAACATGCACGTTATAATGTCAAGTTGAAGCACGCGTTCTTTAGTTTATGCACAAGATTAATTCTAACATATATAAACACTTGAGTAAATTGCAAAATTCATCGTTGTGATTTGGCCAAATTGCATGTTCAGTACCTATCCTTTCGAAAGTACACTCATCGGCCTTATGAGAAACGTACAAGTGTACATATGGTTCCTGAATAAAGTTAAATGACTAAATTACCTCTACTTCTTCCTTTTTAAATTTGGTCAAGGACCAAAACTGCATTTATAAGTTTTTCACATAGACGATAACTGTATTTTCAAAAAGATAAAGACTGAACATGCAATTAAATCTTACTACAAGGACGACTTTTACAATTTCCTTTAAACACGTATGTTCATTGAATTTGACTTATATTAAATTATCAAATTAAAGCATTTAAACAATAACTTTAAAAAAGTTGGTTATACTAAAAACCTGAATAAATCTAATATAAATATTATTATTATTAGCTGTAGTTATTATTCAAACTCGTGTGTATACATGGGACAAGGATTTTCTCAAGTTGTAGATACAACTTGATTCAAGTTGAGGCATTATGAGCCATTGGATTTGATCCAATAACTCAAATCAAAAGAAGTTCTTTTGATTTGAGTCATTGGATCAAATCCAATAGCTCATAATGCCTCAACTTGACTCAAGTAACTTGAGAGGATCTCATCCCGTATACATGTATTAAAACTAGTATTGCCCCCGTCTCATAATTATAGTCAACTGTTGACTTTTGAAGTCTTTAGTTTTCAACTTTGACGTTAAATATTTTTATTTGTGTTATATATTACTTGATGCAAAATATATGAATCGATTAAGTTTTAAATATATTCTTTTATTGTTATAATTTTTATCAAGTATTATATAACACAAATAAAAATATATAAAGTCAAAGTTGCAAAATGAAGACTTAAAAAATTAACAGTAAACTATAATTATGAGACGGGGGAGTACTATTTATTAACGTGTCTTTTATAATTTTATTTCTTATAATTTCGTAAAACATGTACGCATTTTTGAAACATAATACGATTGATGTAATAGTTATATAAACTACCGAAAAATGTCATTATCAAATCTGAATTAAAAAAGTGTGAAATTTGTACAGCTTTATATACCTATTAAATTGATGAAATTAATACTCACCAATCCACCACCACCAGTCTACCTCTTGAATTGTTACTTGGTTTTTTGGTATGGCCATTTATGAGGTACCGTTGGATGTTGGTGGCTTGCATTCAATTAAATTCAATAATATCTTAAGTTCACATGCAATATCTTTGTCAATCAGCATATGTCGTCTTAGAAAATAAAATGTCATAGCGATTTTATAGGATGTCTTCTTAGGTACGGTACTGTGTTGTGTGTACACTCGTTGATTAACCATCATTTCTTATTTCAAAAAAAAAAAAAAGAAAAAAAAAGAAAGAAAAAAAAAACATCATTTCTTGCTTTATTGATTTCTTGAATTTGATATTAAAAGCATTAGGTATAGTCGGTGTCATCTAACGATGCTATAACAAAAAGTGATGTATCTTAGCTTTTTTCATTTATAGGTCACGACATATAACTTAACTCAAAAACGCAATTTTTGTCATTCAAGTTATAAGACATCTCTGTGCTCCACAGTTTTTTCATTTATTCCACCGTTGCATATGAATGAAAAAAAAATAATAAATAAAAAATAAAAAAATGGCTTGGTTGGTGATTTGGCTCCATGTCCTATAACTCAATGTTTGGTATCGGCCGGTGTCATAAAACGATGTTGTAAAGCAATAACGAGCCTTATGGCTTACCTTGCCGCATGCTCTAACTATTATGTTATATGTATTCAAGTAAATGAGTAAAAAATTAAACTTATGTTATAAACCCGCCTAAAGGTACGGGCAATCTCTACTCGTTAACAACAATACAGCATAAAGCTAAAACGAATAATCCAAAAATATACACATTTGTTACGGTAATAATTTTCCTAAAAGGTAAGTAAAAATCTCAAATTTCACTTTCTATGATACATTGCATACAACCAATGTTAAAATCGGCCGAATCGGCCGATTAATCCCTAATCGGTGATGCACCTTGTCGATTTTCGAAAATCGGTGAAAAAATCGGCCTAGGCAAAAAAATCAAAAAAAATGGGTCAAAAATCGGCCGAATCGGTCAAAAATCGGCCGAATCGGTCAATTTAAAAAAAAATAGAAATTTAGGCATTTTACTTAATTTGGGGATCGTTTATTTCACTTATAACGTACAATGGGTCTCATAATCAGAATTGAATCCTTTTATTGAGGTTTGTAAACATAGAAGGCTTGGAATCAGTTAAGATCTTTAGTTTACTCTCCAGAAATTCCCAAAACATGCAGGAAATGCCAAACCGATTAATCACCGCCTTGACCGATTACAGGCTGCAGGATGGTCGACCGCCCGACTACCGATTCACGATTTTTGCAACATTGCATACAACACAACACCCATATAATTACAAAAATCAATAGATACAATTAATTCGTTAACGAATTAAATAATCTAAGAAGAGGTGATCAATCAACTAATGGCGAGATTGAGAACATATATTAGTCAACAATAAATCCCAAACTTGTAACTTAATTGACGACGTTTTTTTTTTTTTTTTTTTTTTTTTTTTTTTTTTTTTTTTTTTTTTTTGAAAAGGTGAAGATATTATATAAACCACGAGGCAAAAACAAAATACAATACAAAGCAGCCACAAACGAAATAAATACAAAGAAACGAATAGACTAAGGTTTATCTTTAGGTTTACGCATATCCTTTTCCTTTTATACGATCAAGCTTGGTCGAGAAAAGGGGTTTTTGTATACTTCGTATTTGGTTTTTGCATATATTGGTGTAATTTGGTTTTTGTTGGTCAAACGTTTAAAAAGGGAATACGAAAATATAGTGATGCAACGGTAGAAGCATCTATTCAAATCAATCAGTTCGATTTTATGTGTGCAACACCCAAAGAACGTGACCCATATCCAACTCCACATAATCCCCACTTCACTTATTTTGTCAAATATGTCGGTTATAAGACAAAAGGTTTCAACAAATAATTTCACACTACCTCAAAGAAATTATTCAATTGAATAAAAAAAATTGAAATACACTTTTATTGATGGAAATACATGCATCATATTAATACAATCTCAAACCTCGTAATTTTTAATTAAATAATTCACTAAATTATTTTGTAGTTGAATACGCTGACTTTGGTTAAGTAGTATTTTTAATATCCTAAATTTTGTAAGGTGCAACATGTTACTCAAAACTTGACTATGTAGAATCTCAACTACTTAATACCAAGTTAAACCCGTTAGTAATTTAATGAACTTTATCCTCAAAATTAGAGTATACATAGTATAACTACCGAATAAAAGGTGAAAACAAGCTGAATCGAGCCCAAGATTGCAAAATCTCGAGCTTGGCTCGTTTACGATCATAAGTCTCGACCTTGAGCTCGAGCTCGTTTCGAGCCTTGTGCATTTAGATCGAGTTTGGCGCGATGCACGCTTAGAAAAGCTCGAAAGATCCAAGCTTAAACAAGCTCGAGCCCAAGCTTAAGCCTTTTCCAGGGCTCATGTAATACATGATTTCAAACGAGCTCAAGTTACATATCTAATATCTTTTAAACCTTGCTCTCGTCGCGACCTTGTGCTCACGTTGGATCTCCAAAATTCCTATAAGGTTGCTCGCGTCACGACCTTGTAGTTGTTTCGCAATCAAGGACTCCGTCCAGGAAATCTTCAATCTTTCCTTATTTTCCACTTTAGGTCCCTTGTTTATCATTTATTCATCTCAAGGCAACATAACTTCATTATTTAGGCATTTCGTCATTGTTCTTCATCATTGACTTATAATCATCATTTCTAAGTAACTAAGCACCAAAAAGTCCTCAATAATAATATTTAAACATAAATAAAATACAAGATGACGAGCATAAAAATATGTCTAAAATACGAGTTATCCGACTTTTAAGTTATTTGCATTATAGATAGGAGATCAATAAAACATAACACCTACAGGTTTCATTATTCGACATACATGAAATTGTACATAACTACATATAGCAACTCCTCATATAAAATGCATAGTAGTTAACTATTTAAGATTCTACACATGCTTATAACAAGTATAGACATCATGTATTGACTAGTATTCATTATCTCCATTTTAAAAGTTTAAGTAAGAACATCTGAGAATTTAGTATTTATACAACTCATAACCCGTGTGTGCAAGAATTGAAATTTTAAGTACGACCAATAATAAACTAGATTTTTAAGCTAAACTTTATTCATATACTAGCTTCCAGGCCCGGCCGATGGCCGGCTAGTTTTAAGAAATTGATTGTAAGAAAAGATAGTACAAATGGTTTTATAATAGATTAACAATGTAAATTCCAACAAATTTTGTGATTCTAATTCATTTAGTACGATGTTAATTGCATATAAGATAAAATTTCGGTGTCATATTGCATACCCAAAAATAAACAAAATGTATACTTGGATAATATATTGTACTATCGGTTCCTATTAATTGATAGTAACGTTAAAAAAATAACAGCCATGGCTTGCAAAAATGCAAACAGCCAAATTATTAAAAAGACGTTATAAAAGACAATACTTAAAACGTACGAAAACAACCAAACTTTTGATAATAAAATTTCCATCAACATTAAACATAAGGAAACTTATTCTTCATCGCGACTAACGTTGAGACGAAACAAAAAATCATGTTATGTTGTGTCCTTCTGAAGAAAAAACCATCTCAGAAGAAAAAACCACAAAAATGCATACATCATATACATACGCCAACTTCAATTCTTCTATGTACTACCCACCAACACTATGTCAATCTGTAGAAACAATAGTCATTGTTCTTTAGCAATATCTCGAAATGCTTACAATAGGCACAACTAAACACAAATCTTAGATCCCCATTCTTGAGCCGCTCCACTCCTACACGTTCCTCTTGCTCCTACAAACATTTTCATAATCAACCAATCAATCTATACATGTTAGTATCTTAACGAAACTAATGTAACCTAATAACATTGATCTCAAGATATTAGCATTATAAGCATTTACTAACTCAAGAAGTCCCGCCTCTATTTACTTGAAAAGTTTTGAACCTTTTATTGTGTGAACTTACCGTCTTCATCTTAGAACCTCGTCCATCGATGATGCCCATTCCCAGCTGGTAATATGTTATTCGCCGCTGGCTTTCAATAATTGACCGTAAGCTCCAAATTTCTTGAATTTTAGTTAATTCAACAAATAAAAAAGCAAAATATCATGCTTCTTTAAATCAGTCATTAAAATCAAAACTAAAGTTGCAATGAAATTGATAGATTATGATAAAGACGAGGCATTCAGAATCCGTGCTACGCACAAACATGGTATCTAAGTGTTTTCGCGTAATTTTTGTATGTTTGTTGATTATTGAAAAGAATTTGTTTATGTTTTCGTAAATATAATAATTTTGATGAGTTTATAGTTTATTAGTTATTGTAGTTGTTTTTTCTTTTCAAATTTTGTTTTAATTATACATTATTTGAAAATGGGTGTACATGTTTAAATTATTTTATTTTATTATTTTTTTCAATAAACTATTGAACTGTTGCTTATGTCTTAAATTTAACTTTTTAAATTTGTTATAAATTACAAATGGGTTCGAGCAAAAATTTTGTTGTTTTCCTGTATATTCATTATTCAAGATGATAACTGTAAGAAAAATATTTATTTATGTTTCTTTTAATTTAAGATTGAAATTTACTAATGTGATACACGGGTCTTGTGATCAATAAATCACTTTATTGTTATAAGGGCATCTACTATGGCGAACCTTTATAAAGGTTTATAACAGTGTCTAGTCATCCGAAATCATAAATTCATAAACCTTTTTCTTGTTATAAACCTTTCTTCACTATGGATAAACTTCTTAAAGCTTTATAAAACCTCATTAAATACAAATAACATTAAATTTAGAAGAGGTTCAAGATATTAGACCTTTTCATTCCACATAAGCATGAAACACATTTCCACTATGGTTAATGAAATTATAGACCTCTTCATCTTTTCTAAGACCTTTTTATAAACCACCATAGTGGATGCTCTAACTTTCAATTTAATGGCTGACACATTCTGTTTTGCTATAATTTCATATATTATCACCACTTTGAGCCTCTTTGTATTGGTTTTTAAAGCATGCTAACTTCTTTCAACTTCCGTGAACATGGGCTAGTAAAAGTAGATGTAAGACCATCATGATCAAACGGCAAATGTGTAGACCTTGGATACACAATTCTACAACCTACATAATCACGTTTATGATCTTGTTAAAGATAGCATATTCCTTTGTTTTTTTATGTAACTAAATGATGGTCTTCCATATACCCCGGGTCTTGCTTAGTCTTTCATAATAGAATCTTGACTTATCTTGCTAAACCACCTTGGTATACATAGATAACATATGCAAGTATAAGTCAATGATAGTATGCATGTACATTATTGTAGGTATTTATAGAAGCTGATACATATGTAGCATCAATCAAACAATCATAGCGTATCTTGCGATATATTTTGCATGTATGACTATATACAAAGGAAGTGGATATCAAGTAGTAGGTTTTTCTAACCTTCGAGTTGTTGTAAGTAATTCTTAATAGTCGTTACTTTCATAATTACTTGCCCAAATAAGATTATAATATCAAGCCACCAAGTATATATGTTTATGTAAAATAAAGAGATGACATAAATTGCATTAATTTCATCAAGCACATGTTTTTTTAATATAAGTTACATAAAATACTAACATGCTTTATGATCTTTTGCAAGCTTGCTCAGGGCACCTAGCTTTGGAACAATCTGAAACGAACAATTCACCTTCTCCAGTATTGCATTAATCACCAAACTGAACATATGACCCATTTTGAGAAATGACATATATGCACAACACATACTTTGAGAAAATGAGGCATTAACTGGTCTCTTTCAAATATTTGAGTGTTTGACTTGAGGTTGTCTCAAATAAGACGTTGGTCCAGCCGCACCATGAGTATCTACAAAAGGAAAAAATAAAAGCCAAGTAAGATTTTAATCCCGACTGGTATAAAATAAAGAAAGCACTTGCTATTGATCATTTTCCTATACCTGAGCCTATGCAGGCCATACAAAGTTGTTAGAAAGCAACATACAGAGCTGTAAAATATGTGTCCAAACAACCCTTATTTCTACTGTCCAAATAGCATATAAAATTTGTTAAAAAACAACATAAAAATCTGTTAAAAGCAGCATTAAAAGCTGTTAAAAAATTGCACACGTAGCTGTAAAATGCATGTCCAAACACCCCTTTTATTTTATTGTGCAAACAACATATAAATGGCGTAAAATCAACATTTAAAAGCTATCAAAATCAGCAGTTAAAAGCTGTAAAAATCCGCATTTGTAAGGTCTAAAAAGTAGCATATAAACTTGACAGTAATGACCAAAAATCTGATTAAAAATACAAATATAATAGATCATGAAGATGTCTTATAGTAATCTTAAGGAGTCCCTTTAGGTATATAAACAAAGAATTAAGGTCAGTACCAGTACACTATGAGTATGTAATTCTAAAAGAATATCATAGAGGAAATTCAAAACATAGTCGAATGATTACTCAGTGGCTAAAACTTGTTCAAGCTTGCAAAAAAGCTAATCAACAATGCATATTGATAAAATACTCACAACTCGTAAGTCTAACATCTTTATATGTGTGGCTTGGTAGAGATCATAATAGATTAGATTCATCTTAATATGATCACCAAATATTTTTCAACTTTAACCACATTAGGACTACTACTGAATTTCAAAACACTTGTATTTAGAGTGTAGATAGCTGTGGATTATTAGATAATAAGGAAAAATAACATCATTCTACCATATAGACGGTAAGTGATTCAACATTAATAATAAGACCCTAATTCAACATCAATAAAAATAAACTTGTTATCTCCACAAGTTATCATTAACCTTTTATATTTTATTTCAAATAGGCACGGATTTGCTCAGGGTCCAGTTAATAGTGATTTCATGATCGGATATGTTAATACAAATATCGCCTAAAAACGTTATTTATATTTTACGATCTTCGCTAAGTTTTGTTAATGACAAATGTAAACTTTAGTTTCTAAGTAAAACATAATCTTAGTTTTAAAGACTTGCATAAACTAGACTTTTGCTACATTTTACATTTCATAAAACACAACACTTCTTATTTTCTATAAATAGAATTGTCACATCACATTTATGGCAAGTTTTGTCATTATACATTTATGGAAAGAAATGTGTTTGGCTTACTTAGATGTTGCTTGCAAGTTTAGTGTTTGACTTGATATTATGTGATGTGACATTGTTTGGTTTGCAAGAGTAATGAGATGTGACTTTGTTTGGTTTGCAAGATTTATTGCAAAACCAACTGCAAGCCCGGCGGTACCCTGGAGGTACACGGGCGGAACCCTTTTGAGGGGTCCGCCTGATCCGCCAGACCTGCAGAAGGTTTGGCTATAAATATTGAGCCACAAGTTGAATTTTGGCTCATCACTTGACATTATATTTTACACACACATTCATTCTTTCATCTAACCTCTTAACATTTCATATGTGAAGTTTCTTTTTGTAGCAAAGAGATTCACGAGCTTACTAAAAATAACAAGTATTCAACACAACGTTGCAAGACTTGTTAGCTTAGCATTGTGTAGACTTGAGTAGTTTACACTTCATTTGATTGTGTATTTTCAGTAGTGATCGGTTAGTATTTTAGTCCTAAAAATACAAAGTGTATCGGGAGTAGTTGTACCCTTGTAAAGAACTAACGGGAGTGGTTGTACCCTTGGTAAAGAACTCGCCATCTAGCTTTGTGTCGGTAAAAGTATAAGTGACGTGTAAGGTTTTCTCCGCCGGTGAAAGGAGCTTGTTGACTAGTGAAAGTAACTCTCGAGTTGGATACTCGGGGCGTGGACGTAGGGCAAGGAAAAAGAGTCCTTGTAGCCGAACCACGATAAATACTCATGTTGTGGTTTGATCGTTTCTTTCATTTACTTGCATGTTATATATTGTGTTTGTGTATATATCTTTGATCAAACGGAAAGTTTCAAAGCTAACTTAACAAGTTAAAAAGATTTTAATTGGTAAACTATTCAACCCCCCTTCTAGTTTTCCACAATTGGCATCAAGAGCTACGTTACTCAAGCTTTTAAAATATATTGTGTTTTAAAACTTGAAACGATTCATGGATTTTGAAAATTACAAAGAAGGACAATCTATGCAAAGACCACCACTCTTTGAAGCAAATGGTTTTATATATTGGAAAAACCGTTTTGAAACTTACGTAAAATCTAAAGATATAGATTTGTGGTATATTATTATTGATGGTGATAACGTAGTTACTAACATCAAAGATGATGATCAAAAGAAATTAATTGGTAAAAATAATGAAGCTAAAATGATGCTTTACAACGCTTTGCCTAAGAAAGAATATGAAAGAGTCTTTTTGTGTAAAACCGCCAAAGATATTTGGCAATCTTTAATTGTCACTCATCAAGGAAACTCACAAGTTAAAGATAACAAAATTGATCTTCTTGTTCAATGATACGTGGGAATCGCACCAGGCTTTACCTCTCAAGGGATCTTGAGAAGCTTACAACCCCCACCAGGCAGTGTACCTGATCGTTGTAGTATAGTATAGTGACAAGTACCGGGGGATTGATCGTTCAGCTAGGAATAGTGTCGTTAGGATTGAAATTAATCTAACTAGGTCTAAAGGTGAAGGATGATTCTTTTTATGTTTTTATATTTTATGAAAAGCAAGTAAAAATCTCGGGTATTGGGATAGTGGGTGGAATTAGTTGCTAATCAACTAACCCAAAAGCTACTAATTAAACTAATAAACAAGAAAATAAACTAAGGTTCTACAAGATAAGTGAAGCATGTCTACCCATGATATGTTACTCCTTGCTAGAATTGTAACCTTGTTTTAATTGACAGGTTGTATTCCTTAATACCATTCATGGGGTATCGCACATAACTCCCCAATTCTATGAGCTCTTATCTCCTCCTATACCATGCCCAACACAACCATAGGGATTGTAAACAGTGGCTCATGCATTAAATACAACCAATAAAGACCTTAGTGCAATAGGTTCATGTTTCCTAAGACGTTCAAGCATGTTACCATTAGGAGATCTGCCAGTTTTCTTAAGCCTAACATATAAAATCATTCAATCAAAACAAGAATCAATAGGAAACAAAGATTATAAACTAAACCAACTAGATCTATTGAAGTTGTCACGCCTTAATTGATGGAGATAGACACAACATCAACAAGAAATCAATGAGATCTAATCAATTATATACAAGTTTCACATAATCATAAGTAGACACAAGGTGAATTAGCAAATCATCATCAAAGAAGAGCAAACAACAATGATAATGGAAAACATAATTAAAATAGAATCATCAAACCAATACATGATATTTATGGAGTGATTGAAACCCTCTAAGTTTCTGGAAAAACACCCACCTAAACCCAGGAATCGACCTTAGGGTTTAGAGCTTACAAAAAGTGAGTTATGATGTTATATTTATAGGCATGTTTTCTGTCGGCAAGGCTTGACGGCGTCAGCTCGTTCTCTTGACGCCGTCACGACCATTTTTTCACCAAATTGTAGATCTCTTCGTCCTCTTCGCGTGGGCTTTTGAATCACCTAAATCCGAATTCGTATGCAAAAGTTATGACCAAAACAATATCAGCTACTCCGCGCGCAAGTTTTGACAAGTTAACACGTGACGGCCTTGGGTGACGCCTTCAAGTTCTCTCTGGGCCGTCACAACTTTTACTCTTGACGCCGTCACCAAAGTGCTCTTGACGCCGTCAGGTACTGTTCTCAGCATGGAAAATTAAGTCTTTGGCGTTTTCTTCACTTTTATGCTCCAAAAACGTCCAAAATGCTTCCTTTTCCTGAATTCACTCCCAAAGGACCTAAAATCACAAAATGAACGATTTAGGGCAATATTTGATCAAATAAATTCGAATTCGGGCTTAAATGACCCCCTAAAAACGGATCATTTTTCGCCTCATCATATACCCTTACACTTGAGATTTGCTTGTCCTCAAGCAAATGTGCTTTTATTCTAGTCAAAATACAAGTTAGGGGTCATTTAACACTAATATAAAAGTAATTACAACAAATAATCGTTCCACTAAAGACCAATAGACAAGCACGGAGGTCATACACTAGCACCTCACAAATAGTGTTTAGATACTCACATCTCTCGGGTGTAATAAAGTGTAAATTACAATATGGAAACGGAAGATATCTCTCACTACCTGTCATAGCAAAATAGATTACCATAGGCTTGGGAAAGGATCAAACCTCCACCACAAGGTGTAAGCACCTAGGATAAACTATCAAAGAGGTCTTTTAAAGGGTTGTAACGTTAGGTGTAGGGATATGAAATACACGGTTTTGTTGGATAAAGGAAGTTTTACTGGTGGCGAGTTAACAATCTTGGTTAATTACATGTACAATATGGCGTTGCTAAGCCAAGACCAGACTCGACTTAAGCTAATAAATGAAAAATAACAAAAACATAAAATGAACATAGAATAAAAAGGGATGGTAGTCCGTATGTTTTTTCTCTTTTTCTTTTTCTATTATTTTTTTTTCTTTTTCTTGATTTTTCGATTTTTCTTTTTTTTTTTTTTTTTTTTTTTGCATACACTCTTACCCTACCATCCAAAATAATACATCATAGGGGATGAACATTCCCCTTACACTTGAATTTTTACATACTTTACAATAAACAAATCTAATGACTCGAATTAAGAAAATCAAAACACTTTGAGCACTTTTAAGATTAACGTACATATGGGGGTAATAAATGATGTTCTTCCCCATTACTCCATAAAATAAGTACTTACCCATGAGTCCCAATCGTCCCAAAACAATATGTACAAGGATATGACTCGACTTAGCAACCATGTAATCAATTAGATAGTTAACTTAGGGTTTAACAAATAACAATAATGCACTAAAAATGAGCGCATACACGGAAGGCTAAGGCAATTTGGTTGTACATTTAAGTGGAGTGTAACAAATTCTTCCTTTAAGTAAAATGCTTAAAGTTAGAAACGAAAAGATAGGCTCGGAGGGGTGTACTAGGGGTTTCGTGTACTAAAAATGAGTACAACGCTAAGGGTGTGGGAAAAATTAGTTGACTTAACTAGCCAAGTAATATGACTTAAATGGTCAAGTAATTATGATACGGGTTTAACACAAGAATGTAGTCTCACTAGCGGTCTCGGGATGCATCACTAACGCAAGTTCTAGAATCTAAATGCTACCGGTACACTCATAAACACTAATAGTAAATGCTTTTTCTATCAAATCTAAAGGCGAACCTCACATATTTGGGTGGAAAATTTTTTTGAATATACGGTTATGTGCTAGTCATACAATCTCCTATCTATGAGACGCTTGCTATGGCTAAAGTTTCACTCCTAAATGTTGTAAAAAATTTTAAATTTGGCGCTAAAATTACACTAACAAGTATTTCTCATAGTTTTATTACACATCTACCATCAAACAAAACAAACTCAAGCGAAAGTGCATATTTAAGGTATCATCTTTTTACCCTCCCCTTACACTTAGGATGAACGTTGTCCCCAATGTTCAAGTAAAGAATGTAAAAGTGAAAAAGTTAAAAAGAATGAAATCAAATACTCCCCTAATTCGCTCGGTATGGATAATAAGGTGGCCAGGTTAAATCTTCCTCCAAGAAAATGAACAATCAAAGCTTCCCTTCCAGAATATAAATCATCTTCTTGTCAAACATAACCTGTAAATCCTGAGAAAACAAACAAAAACCCAAAGCATCAACCCGAACAAAGATAACTCACAACTAGATGTAATTCCAGACTTAGGAATAGAAACAAAACAATTAAAGATATAATGCTTGTGGAATGAATGTTTGCAGATTTCCTGGAGTTTATAAAACTAAAGAATCAACAAAAACTTTAAGACTCCGGTATAAACAAAACTAGCAAAATTTCCAGAATTTTACACATGACGCCGTCAAGAGTAAACTCGTGACGCCGTCAGAAGTGACCTGCAGAAATTCTTATGTTAAGTTTCCGGAAAATTTCTGGAAAAACTTCGTCCTACTTCCTGGAAAATCCTGCAAAACATCATTACGACTCGATACAAGCATTTGACTCTAACAAGTACTAATACATATGTCCATTTAATATTGTTGTGGTTCATGCTCAATTTCGTTCTTATAAACAAATTTGGATCTCCCTTACACTTATCTTTTGCAAAACACCTTTATATGCAATTAAGACGAAGTTAAAAACAAAATAAAGCATTTTCACAATTTACTTTGAAACATGAGCCACAAACAATAAAAATAAAACATGCATACGGAAACAAATAAAATCAAACAAACAAACAAACAAATAAAAACATACAAAACATGGGTTGCCTCCCAAGAAGCGCTTGTTTTTGTTCGAGTCACGAGCCTGACTCTACCCTTATTTAACGGAAATAGGGGAGGTTCTCCCTACACTTAGGATTAAGTGTGGGTGAAAGTAGCGATACACACCCTTAGGGTGTGAATATGCCACGTGAGGTAAAGGGGGTGAGTGAATGGCTTCCTTCATCCTAAAACTACCCGGATAATATTGGTTGATGGGTGGGTCGGTTCCTCTTGTGTCTCCTAGAAATATATCTAAGGATGGAAAGGTGTGTAAAGATTGAGGTTTCGGTTCATCAACACTAGGAAATTCCCTAGAACTAGGAGTAAGGTTATCACTACAAGTGTTTAAACCTATATCCTCAAGTGGTGCCTGGTCCAAGGGTTCTACCTCCATTGGAATTCCTAAAGTTTCTTCTACTTCTTCCGGGTAAGTCACGGGCGGTGCGTGTGCCTCAAATGATGGTTGAGTATTTTGTGGGCTTATGTTGTTCATCTCATCATTCCATGTGTCAGGATCTAGCCCTAACATTCTCCCAAGTATCTCACGTGCTTCTCTAGGCATCTCAACTTCTATGTCCGAATCATAAGGGTCATCCTCAATATTCTGACTGCTATATACAAATTGCCCAAGAGATTCATCATATGTTTCTTGAGATTCATCATCATCGATCATAAAATCTAGGTCTTTTTGATCAATATGATCATGCTCGGCTAAATCCTCCTCAATTGTTTTCTTAGGTAGTGATAATAGCAAACCTAGTGCTTCATCCAACTTATGATTTGTTGAATGGCTCTCTCCATAATTCCTTGGAAAACTAGGTCGCATTTCCTATTGGCCTCACTAAAACTAGATCTTAAACATGGAGGTTGTTCATAAGAATCTATCCTAGGTGAAGGCTCATATGATTCATAGGTATCTCTAAATGAGGTATTTTGAACTCTTTGGTGTGTTAGCCGCTCAACCCTATCTTGCAATCTTAGAAGTCTAAGTGTAAAGTCCATTTGAAGCAAGTTACAAACAAAATCACAAAGAAAAGATAGACTACGAGAAAGCTACAAAATAAAAAGAAAAAATCTCACTTGATAGGAATCTAATGAGTAGACCTAATAAAAATCAAATTCAACCTAAACAATAACTATTCCCCGGGCTGCGGCGCCAAAAACTTGATACGTGGGAATCGCACCAGGCTTTACCTCTCAAGGGATCTTGAGAAGCTTACAACCCCCACCAGGCAGTGTACTTGATCGTTGTAGTATAGTATAGTGACAAGTACCGGGGGATTGACCGTTCAGCTAGGAATAGTGTCGTTAGGATTGAAATTAATCTAACTAGGTCTAAAGGTGAAGGATGATTCTTTTTATGTTTTTATATTTTATGAAAAGCAAGTAAAAATCTCGGGTATTGGGATAGTGGGCGGAATTAGTTGCTAATCAACTAACCCAAAAGCTACTAATTAAACTAATAAACAAGAAAATAAACTAAGGTTCTACAAGATAAGTGAAGCATGTCTACCCATGATATGTTACTCCTTGCTAGCTATCCAATCCTACCTATTGAATTGTAACCTTGTTTTAATTGACGGGTTGTATTCCTTAATACCATTCATGGGGTATCGCACATAACTCCCCAATTCTATGAGCTCTTATCTCCTCCTATACCATGCCCAACACAACCATAGGGATTGTAAACAATGGCTCATGCATTAAATACAACCAATAAAGACCTTAGTGCAATAGGTTCATGTTTCCTAAGATGTTCAAGCATGTTACCATTTGGAGATCTGCCAGTTTTCTTAAGCCTAACATATAAAATCATTCAATCAAAACAAGAATCAATAGGAAACAAGGATTATAAACTAAACCAACTAGATCTATTGAAGTTGTCACGCCTTAATTGATGGAGATAGACACAACATCAACAAGAAATCAATGAGATCTAATCAATTATATACAAGTTTCACATAATCATAAGTAGACACAAGGTGAATTAGCAAATCATCATCAAAGAAGAGCAAACAACAATGATAATGGAAAACATAATTAAGATAGAATCATCAAACCAATACATGATGTTTATGGAGTGATTGAAACCCTCTAAGTTTCTGGAAAAACACCAACCTAAACCCAGGAATCGACCTTAGGGTTTAGGGCTTACAAAAAGTGAAGTTATGATGTTATATTTATAGGCATGTTTTCTGTCGGCAAGGCTTGACGGCGTCAGCTCGTTCTCTTGACGCCGTCACGACCATTTTTTCACCAAATTGTAGATCTCTTCATCCTCTTCGCGTGGGCTTTTGAATCACCTAAATCCGAGTTCGTATGCAAAAGTTATGACCAAAACAATATCAGCTACTCCGCGCGCAAGTTTTGACAAGTTAACACGTGACGGCCTTGGGTGACGCCTTCAAGTTCTCTCTGGGCCGTCACCACTTTTACTCTTGATGTCGTCACCAAATTGCTCTTGACGCCGTCAGGTACTGTTCTCAGCATGGAAAATTAAGTCTTTGGCGTTTTCTTCACTTTTATGCTCCAAAAACGTCCAAAATGCTTCCTTTTCCTGAATTCACTCCCAAAGGACCTGAAATCACAAAAGGAACGATTTAGGGCAATATTTGATCAAATAAATTCGAATTCGGGCTTAAATGACCCCCTAAAAACGGATCATTTTTCGCCTCATCATTCAACAATATGAACAATTTGTTATTTCCGAATATGAGATTATTGATAATGCTTTTGCTAGGTTTAATACTATTATTACTTCACTTAAAGCACTTGACGAATCTTTTTGTAGTAAGAACTTTGTCAGGAAATTTCTTAGAGCACTCCATCCGAAGTGGAGAGCAAAAGTGACGGCAATTGAAGAATCCAAAGATCTTTCAAGCATGTCACTTGATTAGCTAATTGGAAACCTCAAAGTTCACGAAATGGTAATGGAAAAAGATTCGGAACTAGTTAGAGGCAAGAAAGAAAAAGTTAAGTCCATTGCCTTGAAAGCTAGAGTCCAATCAAGTGATGATGAAGAATCTACTTCGGATAGTGATGATGAGGAATATGCTATGGCCGTTAGAGACTTCAATAAGTTCTTTCGTAGAAGAGGAAAATTTGTAAGGCAACCTAAAGATGACAAGAAAACTTTCTGAAAAGATCGTGATGATAGGAAATGAAAGGTTGAAAGAAAATGCTATAGGTGTGGAGACACAAGTCATCTTGTAGGAGAATGTCCAAAACCACCCAAGAGCAAACCTCAACAAGCTTTTGTGGGTGGTGCTTGGAGTGACTATGAAGGAGATGACGATGAGCCAAAGAATGACGATATTGCTCTCATGCCTCACAACTCAAATGAGGTGTGCCTCAAAGTTTGTTTGGAACCGGATGAATGGATTAAAGATAGCGGTTGTTCAAGGCACATGACGGGTAACAAAAGCCTTTTCACTTCTTATCACAAATGTGACGGAGGTAATGTTACGTTTGGTAGTAATGCTAAGAGCAAAATCATCGGAAAAGGTACAATATCTCATGACTCCCTTTTTATTGATGGTGTAGCTCATGTTGATAACTTAGGTTTTAATCTCCTTAGTATTAGTCAACTTTGTCATAATAAGTATAATGTTCTTTTTAATGAAAACGGAAGTAAAATACTTAAGGATGGTATAACCATAGCCAAAGGTGTCCTTAAGAACAACGTATATGTCATGAAGATGGATCCAACATCTAGAGACAAACTTTGTCTTACCTCATTAGATGAATCTTCAACTTTATGGCATAGACGTTTAGGACATGCTAAGATGAGACTAATCCAAAACCTCTCCTCCAAAGACTTAGTTCAAAACCTACCTAAGTTGAAATATGACCAACACTTTTGTGATGCTTGCAAAGTCGGTAAACAAGTCCATAATAGCCATAAGGCTAAAAACTTGGTTTCTACATCTAGGTGTCTAGAACTTTTGCATATGGATTTATTTGGTCCATCCGCTATACAAAGTTATGGAGGTAACTTCTACACTTTAGTCATAGTTGATGATTACTCAAGATATACTTGGACAAAATTTTTGAAAAGTAAAAATGAAGCTTTTGATAAATTTGAGATTCTAAGTAAGAAAATTCAAAATCAAGTAGGGTCTAATATTGTGTCTATTAGAACGGATCACGGTCATGAATTTGATAATGAATTTCAATTTGGAAACTTTTGTGACAATAATGGTATAACTCATAACTTTTCGGCTCCACGTACTCCTCAATCTAATGGTGTAGTAGAACGTAAAACCGGACATTACAAGAAATGAGTAGAACAATGCTTAATGAACAAAACATTCCACAAAAGTTTTGGTGTAATGCCGTTGACACATCAACAAACCTTAATTAGACCATTTTTGAATAAAACTCCTTATGAACTATATAAAGGTATAAAGCCTACATTAGGATACTTTAGAGTGTTTGGGAGTAAATGTTTCATTCTTAACACCAAGGATTATCTCACCAAATTTGACCCAAAGTCTTATGAAGGTGTATTTCTTGGATATTCACAAAATAGTAAAGCATACATTATTTTGAACAAAGAAAGCTTAAGAGTCGAGGAATCGTTGAACGTAACATTTGACGAGAGTCCACCTCCCTCTAAGACATCACCTTTGGTAGATGATGACTTAGTTGAAAGCCAAGCAATATAAAATCAAGAAATTTTAAGTGATGACAAAGAAGATGAGCTATTTAACAAAGAACTTGTCAATGTCAAAGAATCTAAAAGTCATCCATTAGATGGTGTCATTGGCAACATTAACGAAAGAACACTAAGGTCAAAAGTTCAAAATGAAAGCAACTACTTTTGTTTCGTGTCAACCATTGAACCTAAAAATATTAATGAAGCCATTAAAGATGAGTCTTGGGTAATTGCAATTCAAGAAGAGTTAAACCAATTTGTTAGGAATGATGTATGGACATTAGTTCCTCAACCAAAGAGTCAAACTATAATTAGAAAAAAATGGGTATTTCGTAATAAAATGGATGAAAATGGAATTGTGTCTAGAAACAAAGCTAGGCTAGTTGCACAAGGATATAACCAACAAGAAGGCATTGACTACGATGAAACTTTTGCTCCGGTTGCTAGGCTCGAGTCAATTAGAATCTTACTTGCATATGCATGTGCACACAATTTTAAACTTTTTCAAATGGACGTCAAAAGTACATTTCTAAACGGAGTCATTAATGAAGAAGTGTATGTTGCTCAACCACCGGGCTTCATCGATTTTGAAAAACCAAATCATGTTTACAAACTTAAAAAGGCTCTTTACGGACTTAAGCAAGCTCCAAAAGCATGGTATGATCGACTTAAAACATTCCTAGTTGACCATAAGTATACCATGGGCTTAGTTGATAATACTCTCTTCACTAAAAAGAAAGATTCACATATTATCATAGTCCAAATCTATGTTGATGACATTATATTCGGATCAACTTGTCAAGAATTATGTGTGGATTTCTCAAAAATCATGCATGATGAGTTTGAAATGAGTATGATGGGAGAACTCAACTTTTTCCTAGGACTCCAAATCAAACAACTAGAAGATGGTATCTTCTTTAACCAATCTAAATATATTAAGGACATGCTTAAGAAATTTGGACTAGAAGATTCGAAACCTATAAAAACTCCCATGTCCACGGAAACTAAACTCACCAAGGATGAGGAAAGTGAATCCGTAGATAGCACTAAATATAGAGGTATGATTGGTAGTCTACTTTACCTAACGGCTAGTAGACCTGACATTATGTTTAGTGTTTATCTATGTGCTCGTTTTCAAGAAGATCCTAAAACTACCCATCTCGAAGCCGTTAAAAGGATTTTTAGGTATATTAAGGGCACTACACATTTAGGTTTATGGTATCCCAAAGGAACGGGAATAGACACCATAGTGTATGCCGACTCGGATCATGCCGGTGACTATGTCGATAGAAAAAGCACAAGTGGTATTTGTACTTTTGTTGGACATTGTCTCACCTCATGGTTCTCTAAGAAGCAAACGGCTCTTGCTATCTCAACAATGGAAGCCAAGTACGTTTCGGCCAGAAAGGCATGTCAACAAGCTCTTTGGATGAAGCAAGCTCTTGTCGACTACGGAATTCAACTCAACGACATCACAATTCTATGTGACAACAAAGGTGCCATTGATCTTAGCAAAAACCCGGTTCAACATGCTCGTACCAAACATATTGAAATCCGTCATCATTTCCTTCGTGACAACGTTCAAAAAGGAAATATCTCAATTGAGAAAGTTTCTTCCGAAGACAACATAGCCGACATTCTCACAAAACCCCTTAAACGTGAACCTTTTAACCTTCTTAGGCTAGGATTAGGACTCATGGAACCTACATTGTAGTTCTGGACATTAGACAAAAATCACAAAAATCAAAAGAAATCCATAACTCTTTTTCTCAGCAGGGTCGGCGGAACCCTCAGACACAACGGGCGGAACCCATTTCAGGGGTCCGCCGTATCCGTCGACCTGCAGAACCAAAATCTTTGTTTATATTAAACCAAACACCCATTATCTCATACCACCACTTCCAAACTGCTACTATTCACTTTACCATCCATCCACACCTACGAATTCTTGGTCCTCCAATCATTTACATTGCAAATCAATCATCATTGTAAGTATTCTAAACATGATTACAATCATGATCTGAGTCTAGGAATTCTATTTCTTGCACAAAAACAAAAACTTGGGGTTATGCATTAACTTGAAAAACTCGTGCATAAGAATTAGGTGTTTAATAAAACTAATCATGTTTCCCATAGTTAGGAATTGCATCTTTAATTAGTATAAACATGTTTGCTAAAACACCCCATGTCAAATCCTTCTAAAAATTTCTCACAAGTAGGACAAATATTTTTTCGTTTCACATTGAGAATACAAAATCAAAACGTTATGTTTAAAACATCACTTGCATAATGTCTCTTGAATGCTAAAGGGAATACATAACCAATATGTATTTTCGGGTACATTCAAACGAAGCTACATTGAACTAGGAGCGTTTGGGTTATCTTTTGTTTTATAACAAAACTTGCATAAAACGATTTTGAACCATCAAAATGAGTCAAGATAACCGCACCTCCACATTGTTTTCATATAAGCACACACTAGAACATCCACATTATAATAGTGGTTTACATAAACTAAAATGTGAAATTTTGTTGTTCTAGGAATCATCATGCCTCCTCTAACCCACTACGACCACAAGGACACCATTAAGTACCTACCAAAACACCACAAAACCAAGGGCCTTACCCCAAACCAAGTAAACGTTTTCAAAGCCCTAGAAAAACACTATGTCCATGAGGGTAGAACCATTGACCCGTCTTTCCTAGAAGGCACAAACCTTTACACCGATTTTGCCACAATCAACTTTGAGTGTCTTTTGAATATCGACGAGCCTATTTGTCCTAGGTTCATTCTAGAGTTCTATGCATCCTCCGTCCTCTCCACGGATGATTATGGTCATATGTCTATTAACTTTAGGGTTAGCGGTCATCAATACTCCTTCACTCTTGAGGAGTTTGCTCAAATCCTAGGTGTCCCAAACCGTGGTACTTGCCTCTATTCCGACTTGCACTCCCTCTCAACTCTTGACAACCTCCAAGACCGTATCCACCCTTATGACACACCCCTTGTCTCAAAAGACGTACTCCATGACCACCTCTTTGTTAGGACCACCACCACTAGGAGAACCCGTTCGGGGAATGAGGTCGATAGGGACCCATATGGAATGGAAATGAACGAACTCAAGCCCCAATTCAAGAAATGGGAGGAAGTCCTTAGAGCCAATGTCATTAGCACAATAGGGAACCGTGACCATATCAACCTTTGCCTTTGCTACATGCTCTACTCCTTGTCCGTTAGGCAACCCTTCAACCTTGCCTACTACATGGCCAAGAGAATGGCCGACATTCCCGTGCATGGCACAACGGCTATGCCGTATGGAATGCTCTTGACCCGTATCTTTAGGTTCATCTCACCCATTCCACCAACTTCAAATGGTCTTCGTTTTGACTACACTCTCATTCCACACACCTTTGTTCCACTTAGTGATAAGAGAGTGTACAAAGCCCAAGGAAAACGTCCTCATCCTCCTACCTCATCATCATCTTCCTCAATGAGTGAAGATGACAATTTGCCAAACTCTAGGCTCCCACCTCTCGAATACCTATCCCAACTTCCGGATATTCCAAACGAGTCGGCGGAGTTCAAGAAAACAAAGGGAATGTTTAAGAATCTTGGAAGATTCCTTGGAAAGCTCAAGAACAAGATTGACCGGCAATGAGAGCGGGTGTGTAGGAGTGTTTGGCACTAGGTGCTACTTGAACTAATTTGGTTGTCTAAACAATGCTTTTGATGTATTTGTAGTTTGGTACAATGTTTGATACTATTTGGAACATGTTCCATCTAACTTTGATGGAGGAAGACAACTTTTAGCAAGTTGTCAAATTTTCAAACTTATAATATTTTCACTAAGTTTAGTGAATATCGCTATCCCCCGGTCAAAGTCATATGATATGAGTATTTACATGTTCATTTTTTGCATTTCCTAACCAGTTATGCATTATATTTTTGATTTTAGGAGTTTTCGAAAATTTTGAAAATCGTCTCGCCGGTCAAAAACGCGGACAGCCACTTTCTGAAGCACTGGCGGATCTGGCGGTACCCAAAATTGGGTTCCGCCAGTGCAATTTCTGGGAATTCCAGAAATGGCCCAACGGACCAGGCGGCACCCTCATATGGGTTCCGCCTGTGTATTCTGAAGGTGCCGCCAACAGCCTGCAGAATTTTTGTTTTCATTTTCACCAATTCAACATCCAAACACCAAAATCCAATCCTTTTAGGTAGAAACCCATTTCTTGCAATGTGTTTAGCATAATAGGGTACTCCTTCTTCCATAAACTTAACTCAAACCAATTCCCGCCAAAATTCAAAATTTGCCATAACAACCTCAAGGACCCCTCACACATAAAGGAAGGAACCCTTTTAAGGGATCCTTGAAATCCCTGAAATTTATACTACCACAAATCCACCAAAACCACTAAGCATTTAGTGCAAAACTTGTCTTCTCACTTCACCATTTTCATTGGATTGGCTTCCATGATTTTACAACCCACAATTAGTTTTCCAAATCATTAGAAACCTCCATTTTTGTATGGACTAACATCAAATCCAAACACTCCTTTCCATAATCCTTCAGTACTATAAATTAAGCCATCCTAAACACTATCAAATCACACTTTCTTCACCACAATTTCTGAAACTTCTAAACCATTTTTCACCATGACTAAGTCAACAATCACCTCTCAACCATCAAGACCCATCCAGAAAACCGCCTGGATAAGTGTTGAACCACTATGGTCTAATCAACCCATTAACCTAACCTCCTCATCTTCGGATGAATTCACATCACCTATAAAAAATGAACACTTTTTGAACCTTGCATCTCCATCACCATCACCAAATGAACCCAATGAGCTCACTCCACCACCTACTAAATCACCCATTGACCCAAGTCCACCAAGTGCTCCAACCCAACCATCCAAAACTTCATCATCATCACCATTACCCAAAATGGAACCTATGGAGTTATTTGGGTCTCCTCCCACATCACCACACCCTTTTGTCCAAGATCTTAATGATCTCCCACCAAGACCTTCACAACCACCACCGTTTTCACCTAAGTCAATTCTTGACCAAAATGAGCATTTTAACCACACCCAACCACCACAACAAGTATACCATCAACCCAAACCATTGTTGTTTCACCCCATCTACAATGACATCCATGGTCCTCTTTTTGGAGAACCAAACTTTGAAAACCATGATCACCCAACTCCACCACACTCTCAAGCTAAAACATTTGAGTCTTTCTTTCCCTCATATGAGGATATACAAAACATGGTTGAAAACCACCTCCATCAAGCAATGGAATTTCAAACCACCTTGCTTGATTCAATATCAAACCCATCATCCACCCAAGAACCAAAAACCAACCAACCCTCAAACCAAGAAACCAAAACCAACCCATTTCCACCCACTCATCCCCATGTTTGCTCAAATTGTGAGCAAATGGGTGCAAGCATCAAAACGTTGCTTCACCAACTCCAAGATGAAACCCGGTTTGCATTCCAACACGTCATAGAATGTTTGGATGCCCTTTCCCACCCAAACAAATCCTAGACAACCATTTGGAGGCCGTTTGCCCCAATTAGGAAACTAGGCTTTTATTTTTCTTTCTTGGTTAATTTTTAAGTTTTTAGAAGTAGAAGAATATTACTATTTCATGTCCTTTGACTTTTATAAGTCAAAATTTTACTTGGAATGTTATTTCTTTCTACTTACTTTCGTGCATTGTTGGTTGATCATTTGTATTGTGGTTGCAATGTGTGTGGTAACTACAAACTTGGCTATATATATATCACCAACTAACCATTTTTTTGTAGGATCCAAAATCCATGTTTCCCACCTTGGCACTCCTTTTAGGGGGAGTAACAAGCAAGGGGGAGCAAGTGCATTTTTTCCGCTTCGCTACTCTACTTTTTGTTTCGACAAAAAGGGGGAGAAATATACTAAACCTTCAAAACTTAATATGATTTTCATCACGTAAGAAAAACAAGTTTAATATAATTTTTTTTTAAGTCTTAAAAACCAAGATTTTGTGAGTTACTTAAAAACAAAGTGTATGTTTTGTCATCAACAAAAAGGGGGAGATTGTTAATACAAATATCGCCTAAAAACGTTATTTATATTTTACGATCTTCGCTAAGTTTTGTTAATGACAAATGTAAACTTTAGTTTCTAAGTAAAACATAATCTTAGTTTTAAAGACTTGAATAAACTAGACTTTTGCTACATTTTACATTTCATAAAACACAACACTTCTTATTTTCTTAAAATAGAATTGTCACATCACATTTATGGCAAGTTTTGTCATTATACATTTATGGAAAGAAATGTGTTTGACATACTTAGATGTTGCTTGCAAGTTTAGTGTTTGACTTGATATTATGTGATGTGACATTGTTTGGTTTGCAAGAGTAATGAGATGTGACTTTGTTTGGTTTGCAAGATTTATTGCAAAACCAACTGCAAGCCCGGCGGTACCCTGGAGGTACACGGGCGGAACCCTTTTGAGGGGTCCGCCTGATCCGCCAGACCTGCAGAAGGTTTGGCTATAAATATTGAGCCACAAGTTGAATTTTGGCTCATCACTTGACATTATATTTTACACACATTCATTCTTTCATCTAACCTCTTAACATTTCATATGTGAAGTTTCTTTTTGTAGCAAAGAGATTCACGAGCTTACTAAAAATAACAAGTATTCAACACAACGTTGCAAGACTTGTTAGCTTAGCATTGTGTAGACTTGAGTAGTTTACACTTCATTTGATTGTGTATTTTCAGTAGTGATCGGTTAGTATTTTAGTCCTCAAAATACAAAGTGTATCGGGAGTAGTTGTACCCTTGTAAAGAACTAACGGGAGTGGTTGTACCCTTGGTAAAGAACTCGACATCTAGCTTTGTGTCGGTAAAAGTATAAGCGACGTGTAAGGTTTTCTCCGCCGGTGAAAGGAGCTTGTTGACTAGTGAAAGTAACTCTCGAGTTGGATACTCGGGGCGTGGACGTAGGGCAAGGAAAAAGAGTCCTTGTAGCCGAACCACGATAAATACTCGTGTTGTGGTTTGATCGTTTCTTTCATTTACTTGCATGTTATATATTGTGTTTGTGTATATATCTTTGATCAAACGGAAAGTTTCAAAGCTAACTTAACAAGTTAAAAAGATTTTAATCGGTAAACTATTCAACCCCCTTCTAGTTTTCCACAGGATACATCTTCCATATTGCTACAACAAATAATGTTTGTACCTTTGTAGTGGCTACTAATGCTATTAACTTGTGAGGGTAAGAAAAAGTTACATGTATGCCAAGTTGTTATAAAGAGGTATAATGTTTTGAGTGAATGGGTATAATGGTTTGAGTGAATGAAAAGTAATAAGTAAAATGGTAAACGGTATGCCCTGTATTATATATCCGAACCGCAAATAAATTTTGTTAGACCATATATAGTAGTGACACTGACCTTCTTTTCTTTTTTCCTTTCTCGTCATTGGTGTTTCCTTTCCTTTCCTCCTCTTCTTGTTTTTGTTTAAAAATTCGAGCATAAAGATCTAACATAATAACGTAACCAACAAAGAGCGTTAGAAATGTACATCAACTAATCCCAGGGAAGCAAAGAAGGTATATAGAGGTGATAAAAGAGGAAGGGTGAGCAGGTAGTAACGGGTCAAAAGGGATAGTTAGTATGAGTCCAGTAGGACTTCCTTGTCTAAACATATACTCGGAAGGGTGTTTGGTATTGCTATTTAAACTATTTATGAATATGCGAGTTACCTAAAAGTGACAACAGATTTTTTAAGGATAAACCTCTCAGTGCGAAGTTTTGTTGTAGTTTGAGATATATTGAAGATATGAGCAGGGACTTGTGAGCTTTAACTAACCTTTGTGGTTCTTCTAGACTTTCTTTCTTTAGACACATCCCAAGAAAGTGAACTGTAAACCCTGCAAAAGAAACTTCCAGGGATAAAACCACCTAAAATTGTATAAGTGTCGAGAAGATTGTAAATAACTGATTATATTATAATACTAAAGTATTTAGTCACATGAGCATTCGTTAGGATATTGGTCGATCAACAAATATATACCAGGTCAAAACATCTCACTAGAAAACATGAAACAAAGGATTACGTTAAATATGAAGCCTAATGTGTAACCGTGGTCGATGGATTCCTTCCACTATATCCCGATGCCTATTTGCAAACAAAGCAAAAAATCTTATCACTTGTTCAATCAAATAATTTACATGAGAAAAAAGTAAATAGCACATGCCAAACGAATCTAAATTTAAGTGTGTGCGTGTGAATGAATGTGTGTTTTGAGTTTCACTACCAAATAATCAAACACAAAAGCAATTTGGCCCCAAATTTTTGTAAACAACATTGATTATGTTTCATCTCTAATGGGTTATAGAGTAAAATAATACTTGTAACATTTACCTGAATGGGAAATAACCTATTTATAAGTTTCTACATTCACACACATATACCTTGTGACATAAACACTCAAACACATATAGAAAAAAGCAAAAGTTTAAATTTACATCATATATGTTTTTGTCATAATATATTTCGCAAAAGATTTAAGCAAGACAAAACTTAAGTATAAGTTTTTGTCTACCACTATATATAGTCATATTTTCATCAGATAAATATCCTTTAACGATAAAGATACGGACCTTGTAATACCTTTACATGCATCGTCAACAGAAATTTGGTCATATAATTTTGTTAATTCATTCATTGAAGGTGCTTGATGGCTATTAAGAGTTCTCATCCTTAATATCACTGGAAGACAACAGTCTCTCATGACTTGGCATAGTTTATTTAATCGATGATCCAACCCTTCTAAACCGATCTTAAGTTCACTTTATTACGTCCATAATTCACAACCTGATAACACCATTTCAAAAGGGTTCACTAATCACAACCACAAATAACTACATAATTAAAACAATGTAATGTAGTTTCAAGTCAAGGGAAATTAGTTTATTTTACCTTTCGTCTGATATAGTAGTTCTCATCTACTGTGCTATAAAACTAAATAGCTGATGCGATTAGTGAGCAATAACAACAATAAATCTGTCTTTCAGTTGAGTACTGACCAAGAAGCATCACCATGGGTTTTGCATCAAATTCACTCGTTGTCTGCATATGATGAAAACAGTTATAACATCTTTGTGAAAAACAGCAAAGGAAAGTAGATGTGCCCAAATAGGATGCTGATAAAAGTAACCAAACGCAGAGTAGAACAAAGAAAATAGACTTGAAATGAACATCACAAACCAAAAGTAAAATTATTTTGTAGCTCTCTCACCATTAAGGGAGCTGCAAAATAATTGTAACGGTAAGCAACTTCCAATGAATTTAGCTTTTCATTCTACAATCTCTTCAATCCATCAATTATAGATGTGACTTTACATGAGGTCTGAAAATAAAAGTGACGTCAACTACTACCATTCACATAAAATTTTAAAAACAACTCGGAGAGCATAATAAATGAATGTACAACTTGATATTAGATATATGTGACAAAAACTTACTTTCTTACTAAGCCTTGTAGTAAATAAGCTCATTGGTGACGCATGTTGAACTGCCATAATGCCTACATTTTGTTCAGCCAAATAGCATAAGGAGAAATGATTCATATATAGTTAAAAAGAGAATGTGTGAGTGGTACCAACCATTTGCTTCGAGGAAACGATTGTTTCTTGAACCGTTGTGCTTCTATGGAGAAGAAGGACAAAGCATTTACAAATAAAAAATATAACACATCAGTGACACAAACAGTAACTATCAAAACAGAATCTAATCCTTACCAGCAGAATTGAATCCAAACCTTCCATCTCCAGTGGTTCTAAAAGCTCCACATCAGCTATTAAACGCATATAAAGAATGATTTGAAACATCAATAGGAATGTCCGTAAGGCATTTCCTTGAGTCCCCTTCACGCTTAGAATCTGCTATTGCCCAAGCCTACAAAAAAAAGGTACAGAAAAACATGATCTTGTTCTAACCGTCGTTTCTACAATAGCAATATTAAGGGAAACATTAGCAAAATCTTGTTACATAAAATCAGGGATAAGAAATTTTGTGTTCTACAAATAAATAATGAAAATAAAAGAAAAAGTAGTGGACTGAAGGTATGAACCTTTGTGGAACTAAAAAAAAGTGAATGTTGTGTTCTGCAAATGAATAACGGAGGCAACTTATCGGATGTGATTGGGGTTCACATTGTATTCAAATTTGGTTGATATTTCTGATATAAATAAGGAATGATACTTCAGTTTTAAAAGTTTTTAAATTAGCTGTAATATCGGTGTTTCATTAAGAATAAGTAATATCTTGTTACATAAAATCAGGGATAAGAAATTTTTTGAATTATTTTGAAATAGCACCTTTTTAAAAATAAAATATGATCAGCTAACCGTAACAAATATCATAACCAAACATCTAAAATATACATAAACATAGCAAAGCACTGGAAAAAAAAATCAAATAGAAAAGCACATGATAAATCATATAAAAAATGTTGCATCTGTAAATCAATAATATTAGCATATTGGACAACAATGTTGAAATAATCATTTATTAAAATAAGAAAACTAACCTATAGTCATACATATTTAAGGTTAACATCACAAACGTTGCCAAAAATTTGATGTCGTCAGTTGTCTATCCGGAAAACTGCTGCTGCATAAAACATTAACAACAATAAATCAAATAGATCAAAAACATTAACACAATTATAATCAGGTTTAAACTAAAAACGTGTAATTGATATAATCAATTATCAAAATCAAATTACTAACCTGTAATTCATACTATTAAAGGTTATCATGACACGAGTGGCCGGATGATTTATGGAGTCCGTGATGTCGCCGAAAATATACATAATCAATATTTGATACTCCATATATGGCACATAAACAGATTATTGGATTTTTTTTATCTGATTTGATGTCACCGAGTAGTTTATGCAATCCGTGATGTCGCCAGAAATTAACGGAATCTTTTATTTGATTTGAATCTGATGTCGCCCTAGGTAAGGTTTTGTGAATCATTGAATTTCTTTTTTAGGGACTGATTCGTGTGTTGTTATTTGTATTGGTAAATGATTTGGGGGATTTTTTGGTTTTATTTTTATGGATCTGTGTTTTTCGGTTTAGGGTTTGAGAGGAGATATTGTGTGTGTGTTTTTTTTTCAGAAGGGGATATACCAAATGAATGAGAGAATTTTGATTCCGCCTAAATTTTTCATGCATTGACTTATTTAGAAACGAATTGAAGCAGGACCGTCGGATAGGCTTAAATACCACGTGTCGAATTTAGAAGAATTTTGGGAGGAGATTAGTTTAGAAAATCTTGTTTTATATAGATAGTAGATACCATGGGTGCACAAACTTGAAAAACAAAAATACAATTAAATGTCTAAAATATAAAAAAATGATAATGATCTATAAATGTATCGTGTCATACTTTTATATGTATCCATTTTTTTTATTTTATTTTTTTTGCAATTCTATATACGCAACTTGCATTTTGCATCACTTGTATGTATTTTGTGACTTTTTTGCCCTTCAATTTATTAACACTCCTATTACATGAGAGGGGCAAACAAACGATAATCACTCAAGTAGAAAACTAAAGTGCTAATAAAAGGAGTGTCAAAATGAATGTTTGTATATATTTTTTTAAAAAGAACAAACAAACATTTGTAAAAATAATATCATTAGTATACAATTTAAACATTAAGGGGGTGGCATTGTTGCCTAAGGGTTTATCATTTTGTTTTTAAATTGACCAATAAAGATAAAGAAACACATTTCATGCCTAAAGATGCGTAAAGCTTCATTTTTAGTGGCAATGTCATGCCTAAGCATGCCTAAACTTTTTTTTTTTTTTTCTTTTTTTTTTTTTATGAAAACCTTCCAAACGGTAACAACAATTAAGGGGCAACGGTCATTTGCATTTAATGGCAAAGTTTTACCGAGTCGGTAAAACATACCGCTTTGCTTACCGAATCTATCATGCCGAGGCAGTGGCATTGTGATGCCGATGCTTGCCGATCGATGCCGAGTGATTGCCGATCACGTTGCCACCCCCTAAAGAAACTAAAACATTTAAAAACAAAAGAAACTAAAACGATTGTTAAAATATTGGATTTTAGTATTAACTTTTATTAGCTTATCACGAAGCTCCAATTTAATCAAGCTTTTCTATTGGATATGTTCCAATTTGATTTTTTTTTAATAAATTTTGCAATTAAGCTTCAAAATGAATGTGTTTTTTTATTGTATTAAATATCGGATTAGACACTTTGTGACTCTAGTTGTTAGCATATATTTTAGGCAAACATCATTTTTCTTCTGATGAACTATTGTTGAAAAAAAAAAAAAAAAAAAAAAAACTATGATTGAAAATAAGTACATGGTGGAAGAATGGAAGCCCACATATCCATCACATATATTGGTTTGAACTTGGTTTAACCTGCTAAACCCAAAACCCCACTGCCCGGTTTATAAAGAGCAACTAACTGGCCAACTAAGAATCTCCATAAAGTTTGTATGTGGACATCACTGTAGGCTACATCATGGAAATTCTATAAACAGAATGGCAATTCCAACTTGATGGTCTTTACTTATATTTGTCACATTAGTATAAATAGATATATGGTAGGTTTTGATTGAAAATTACATATGACGTGATGTTATTTATTTAAATACCTTCTACTTTAATCAAAATGACTTCATTGTTCCATCAATTATTCTTTTATGCCCATTGTTCTTTAATAACATCAAAATTGTTTATTCATGTGCAAGAAACAAATATCCATTTCGCTTATAAGAAATGTTGTTGTCACTTATTTTGGTCAGGCCCGTCCCATTGATTTGGGTGGTCCAGTGCGAAATCACGAATGAGGCCCCTATAATAATGAAAAGTTTAAGAAATAATTTCATATATCACCCTAAAATCACTCTTAATTTCATATATACCCAACTCAATTTCTAAATATCATATATACCCAATTTTAGTCATTGTCACATTTGTGACATTTTTACCCTTTGTATTAATTAAGTGCCTGAACCATTTCTTCAATCTAAGCCAACAAGAGCCCTGTGTTTCCCCCATTTTATCTAGCAACCCCTTATTTGCGGAACTCACTGTGAGGTTCTTATAATATCATTAGTACGTTAAAACTTTGTGGTCTTCATTTTTTACGTAGTGCAACTTCAATTGAAATGAACTTTTAATACTACAGAAGATTAATATACTAGAAGATAGAAGATGTTCGTTATTTTTCGTCCATATAATTGAATAGGTGATTCTTCGTTTATATTTTAATAGCTTTAATTTTTGTGTATTGTTCTTCGATTCGAAACTGCCACTATAGATGCTTGTAATTTCAATATGAAATTTACCCATTTGTGAATTCAGGAGTGTTCTTGATAGCAACTAATAATCTATTTGTTTGACTTTGTTAGTAAAGTTTTATACGTTAAATTCTATTTATAAAAATTCTTTTTTATTTTTCAAAAGGTAATCAATGTTCTAATCTACGAAATAGGGCTCTAAAGCTAAATGGGGAAGAAGGCTATCAAATTAAAAAAGAGGAGGGTAAAATAGTCATCTTACAATTAATTTTAAGTAAAATAAATAAAAGTGGGTAAATATGATATTTAGAGTGTGTAAATGGGTATATTTGATATTTATAACTTGCTTTGGGTATATATGAAATTAAGGATGTATTAAAGGGGATATATGAAATTCACTCAAAGTTTAACTATTATGAAAAATAAAAAGTTCTTTGATATTATGCAAAGGCACTAAAAATTCAATTTTGATAATATTTAACAAAGACATTAAAAATTCAAAATATTGTATACTTAGATATGTATAAAAGTATAAAACTATAAATATTAATAGATGTATACTAAATTGGAGGCTCCTTACAATGAGAGGCCATGTGCGGTTGTACAACTTGCACATGCTAATCGCCGCCACTGATTTTGACTGTGAAACAAACACTGAAAATGTTTCTCAAGTAACATCTACTTAGAGTTATAAAACAAGGAACATGATGCGTTATATTCATCCTGTTTTACATTTATAAACTTGGAGTTATAAGGATTAACACATACTAACGGGCAGTGTACCCGGTCATGTGTAGTATGCCTTTAGATAAATTCGAGTGTTGTCCCAAGAGCTGTTGTTCTGGCGAACTAAGATAAGTACTAAAAGGGGTATTAGTTGAATAGAGTAAATAGTAACCAAGACATAAAATAAACAAAAGAAAAAATAAAGATACTAGGGCATAAGATAGGTTACTAAGATATTAAGGCAAAGCATATTCATATTTTAATGTTCTATGTAGTGGGTGCAAGTCAACAAGAGTCAAATGGTCATATCGTCAACCCTATCTTGCACCTCGTCCTATTCTCGACTATTGTAAAGCCGAGAGTTCATCGGTCAAGATACAAGAGTCATTAAGTGCCATGTTTAATAGACTTGTTCTAGTGGAACCCGGCATGGTCAGATCTTAGATTCCCTCTAGCTTCTTAAGCATACCCGGTTGGTAGGTGGTCCTAGGGTTAATTCGCACATAAGGAAAGGTAGTACTATGGCCAATTCTTACCAATCCCCACAACCTACTAGTCTAGGGTCCTAGGGTTAATTCACCTAGACTGAGTAGATTCAACCAAGCTTATACACTACCGAAATGAAAGAATAACGAACAAGCTAAGATAACGTCTACATAGATAAGTATGAATGATAAACTAAAACCAAATCTTAATAAAAAGAATTCATGAATGTAAAACAAAAATAGAATTCGAACATGTATTAGACTAGGTGGTTCCTATTCTAATTATGCACCATCTCTCTAGCCTTCGTGGTCTTCATTTTTTTTCTGGGTCGTTCTCCCCAAACCATAGTGTAGGTTTGGGGGAGAGGAACTTGACCATTTGTGGACGAATTTCCTTTGGTATTTATAGGGCTCGTCTTTGCTACGGCGTAGTCGTATGGTAGGACTACGCCGTAATCTTTGTAATAACCTCTACGACGTAGCTTGTTGGATTGCTACGCCATAGTCTTCGTAAAATCATTCCTACGCCGTAACTCAATGACTTGTTACGGGCGTAGTCTTCAGAAAATCCTTCCTACGCCGTAACTTAACTACTTGTTACGGGCGTAGGGCTCATATCTTCAACATTACGCCGTAGTCCAATAACTAACTACGGCGTAGCCTTTGGTAATCTCTGTTACGCCGTAGCTCATTTGCTTGCTACGGAGTAGTCTTCATTTCTTGGGGTAAAACATCTAGCGGTGTAGTGTCATCACTTAACTAGACCGCAGTGTTTGTGTCTTCAATGTAACTTTAAGCGTAATTCTCACTCTTAAGCCAATAAATCATCAATAACGTACTATTACTCATCTTTACCCTGAAACCAAAATAGGAAGAAATAAGAGTAGATATTCTTCATATAAATAGAAAAGATGAGCAATTCAAAGGGAAATTAACGCTTAAATCATGGGTAAATTTTATGTTATCAAATATCCCCCCACTTAAACTCTACTTGTCCTCAAGTAGACCGTATTAATAATTAAAAGAGTATCCTCCTCATCACTTAGAAGACACAAATTTAAATTAGTAAAGCTGCTAGAATAAAGTTAAGCCGAACACCTCACGAAAAGAAGAGAAGAAATTCACTCATACGCTCCCTATTCTAAGTGTTAAATTTCGGGGTGCTCTCATAAACGCTCAGTCATAGCAGGTATTCTATCATAAGCTTGGCATTTACACAAAACTCCACCACTAGAGCTAAGGTCGAAACAGTTTTTGAAAATAACATTGTTTAGATAATCATAAGGTTAAGGGTGTAAAGTTGTTACTAATATACTACGGCAAGGGCGACAAAGGCAATGGTACATGACCGGAACGCCGGGCAAGACACCACTGACTGCTCGAATCCCTCACCTAAGAATACTTCACAACTAAAAAGGGTGTGTTATAATGTTGAATATTGTAAGGGTAAAGAGGAAAAGTAATCTTATCTTTCAACCGAGTAGTCACCGATTGCCCTTTTGCCAGAAAATGTCAATCTTCCGAAGTGTTGCATCATATGAGTGACAAGTGATACAGTTTTTCTTCCAACAATTCTTCTGGTGAAGAGAGCCATGTCTTCCATAATAAGCTATCTTATTGGTGCTTATGATTTGCACGCTTTATTTTTCTACTTTCTAAATACTTAAATTCACATTTTTTTTTTATAAACTAATGATAGACTGATAATATCATCCCCCCACTTGAGATGAACTTAGGTAGGGAACATTGGGGGGTCTTCGATCATTACTTTCCTTTCTTGATTCTTGAACTAGGCATTTCATGACATTGAGGCAAAAGGAGATTTCTCGACCAAAAACATAAGCTTACAAAGTTGGTTAGAGTGTAAGGGTGTAATGGGATAATAAGGTAAGGAATGAAAGGACTGATTTAATAAGGTGTATCTAAGGGTATCTTGCACTAAAAGTGAGTGCAAACAAGGGTTTAAGTGTGTAGATCGAAAAGTCAATGCGACTAATCGAAGGGTTTAGGTATATATGGTTATGGTTGATAATCTTAACAATATTGTTTTCTCAAAAAGTTTCTTCCAAACGTATTATAAAAACACATTACTCGTTTATGGTCTCGAAATTATGTAAAAGCAAGTTCTAAAGTCTACGCTACTACCAGCACACTCAATATTTGGTAGATTTAGGGTAAAATAGTTGGAAACGGAAAGGTTAGATCTCACCATGTAATCAAGGGTTATAGTGTGGTCGGGATTAAATTTATTCTATTTTTGTAAAAATGTGTCAAAAAATTTCAAAATGGCAAGTTTAGTATGTTTTGTAAAACTAGAAAAATGAAGACAAGTACTAATTTAAGTGATAATTTTGTATTCTATTTCCTATCCCTCTACTTAGTTTGTACAAAGTCCCTTTTGAACAAAATAAGAAAAATAGAAATGAAAAAGAAAAACTCCCCTCTCACGCTCGCGCTCTCGGAAGTTCTCTCACAAAAATTATTCCCAATGGGTACTAGCTATGGCGTAGGTCTGTGGACCTAGCTACGCCGTAGCTCCCAATTTGAGACAGAATGCTCAATTGTCTCTTCCAGGTTGCTACGGCGTAGGTCAAAGACCTGCTACGCCGTAGCAACAGTCTGCAAAAAATTCCAGAAGCTAAAAACCTGCATGTTCCCATTCCTAATACCAAAATGTAAATATTAGTAGCAAGTCATGTTCTAGTAAAGTTATTACAGACCCAAAAATGATGAATTGTTTTAAAGATAAGGATGGAAAAGATGGTAGGGGCCTAGAGGGTTCATTCTCGATCTTGATCTTGCTCCATAGGTGTATCAAATTGAGTGGTGGGGCCATGAGCATCTTGAGGGGATGAAGACGAAGTGCTTGGATGCATGAAGCTAACACCGTGCTGGACTCCCATGTCTGGTATGTTGGACCGATCCACATAATTCGGCCCGTTCCTATGAGGGTGGCTCAAATGCATGTGGTCGAGCATCTGACTGGTACGATCGGCGTTCCATCGATAGTAGTTGGCTTGTTGTACCTGCAAGTCTCTAAAGTTAGCACAAAAACTATCAAACTGTTCACTCATGCCCGCGATTACTTCCGTCATCTCGTCCATGTCATTGCCAAAGTTGGTCATGCTCGTCTCTATTTGCCCCAAACGTCTATCCATGACGTTCATTCTTTCCATCATTGTCATGGTGGGTTGCACACGCTCTTCGGCTATAGCTCGGCTTCCACTAGCCCTAGAATTACCTTCACCACTAGCTCTCCTCATCACCGGCCTCAACACGGGTTCATTCAAAGGGTTGTAGGTGATGATCCCAAACTCGTCCAACTTAGCAATTCCAATCGAAGATGTTTTGGTTGTCCGATTCACCTTGGCTAAGGCTGCTACTGACATCAACCCAAAACTCCTAGCCAATGTCCCGATGAAGTGGGCCCCCTGAATAAAGTTGCCCTGCTGTGCTCCCTTAGCTTTTCCCATCATAAACTTAGCCAAATACCATGGAATATCAACAAAGTCCCCACCATCCATACTTTACATTAAGAATAGATCTTCAACGGTCACCTTTTCTCTTGCCGAATGCCTGGCACGAAATGATACGGCAAAAAGTCTATGCACTAGACGTCGAATAGGATCCATGATGTTTTTGTAGGAAGGTGGGTTTCTTGACGTAAATCCTGCTAAACCTGATATTTTCTGATAGTGGCCTTTCCCTTAAACACAAGCTGTAGTAGTCGTGAAAAACTTGGGAATCAACAGTTTCCCTACAATAAAGTCCCATGGCCGAGATAAACTGCCTCATATTCATCTCTCTTCTCACACCACCAAGCTGAAAGAACAAGCAATTTTCAGTCATACTAGTGACTTGTTCTTCAAAATCAACAGTTGCTAAAAACTCCCAAACGTATTCTTGGATGACCGGTTCGTGGATAGAGAATACGTTCATCCATGCCCTACAAGTAAAGTGTCCATTATTGTTTTTGAATTTAAGTTGGCACAAGTCTTCGAGTTGCCTATAGGCATTTCCCTCGTTAACCCTTTCTAACTCATCCCTGCCAAGGGCCTCCGGGACCTCGATCGTCTTGCTCATAAGAGACCAGAGCTCTTCCTTGCAAACTTTTCTATCCGCCGGATCATAGTTCAGAAACTTGAACCATTGAGTAGGACCGTTGTTGTTTCCTGCAAAACAAGAAAGTTAGAAACATGATAATTGTAGATTTTAGATCCTACGGCATAGCGCTATTAATAGCTACGCCGTAGTTGGTTTTAATAAATACTACGGTGTAGTTCCATAACTAGCTACGCCATAATTGTCTTAAGTGTTCTGTATAAAAATTGCAGCTACGGCGTAGCGCTATCACTAGCTACGCCGTAGTCTCGAAAATGGTTATTCTGTAAAAAAATTAGAGCTACGGCGTAGTTTAATAACTAGCTAAGCCGTAGTTGACAAATTTTAAAAATTAAGTTCTGTGTAAAAAACAATTGCTACGGCGTAGCGCTATGACTAGCTACACCGTAGCGACTGTTCTGCTGTCGCTATCTGCAATTGTTACAGGGCAATGATCAATTTGCTACGCCGTAACCACAAAAATACCTACTAAAGTTTCAAATTTAAGTTTCCCCCTCAAATACTTAGCGGGGCTAGTTTAATAACATCGATGAGTAGTAAATTAAACCTAACCCTAATTTTTTATTAATTTGAATCGAGCAAACCTAAACCAAACTCATTCATTTGTTCAAAACATCAATTAACAGGTTAAACCCTAATCGCGTTTAAATCCTACCCATCTAATGCTAGCAAGAACAAACCCTAAAAATGGCAAATAAATTATAAGAAATGTCAAGATAAGAAGTTAGGGGTGTTTACCTGCCATTGTAGATGCCAAGGAAAGGGAATGAACAAATTTCTTGAAAAAAAAAATTTCGAAGAGGGGTCGTGTGTTTGTGAAGAGTGGGCTGCAAAAGTGTATGTGTATGCAGACCCATGTTTTTATACCCTCAGGTTGCTACGCCGTAGCTCTTTGAATGAGATACGTCGTAGCTAGTTCAAAATTTCAGGGTCTACTTTAACCACCTAACATTGCTACGGCGTAGTTCGTTTAGCTGCTACGTCGTAGTTAGGTTAAAGTTTAAATGATAAATTGTAAATTTGCGTACCTGGATTTCGTAACGAGGTCAAAACTCGTATGTAGATCGTCAATGCATGTTTTGTCTTGATCTTTTAATGTATAAATTTAAACATACCTTAATTCGCCAAAATAAACAGCTCCCCGGCAGCGGCGCCAAAAACTTGATGCGTTATATTCATCCTGTTTTACATTTATAAACTTGGAGTTATAAGGATTAACACATACTAACGGGCAGTGTACCCGGTCACGTGTAGTATGCCTTTAGATAAATCCGAGTGTCGTCCCAAGAGCAGTTGTTCTGGCGAACTAAGATAAGTACTAAAAAAGGGTATTAGTTGAATAGAGTAAATAGTAACAAATACATAAAATAAACAAAAGAGAAAATAAAGATACTAGGGCATAAGATAGGTTACTAAGATATTAAGCAAAGCATATTCATATTTTAATGTTCTATGTAGTGGGTGCAAGTCAACAAGAGTCAAATGGTCATATCGTCAGCCCTATCTTGCACCTCATCCTATTCTCGACTATTGTAAAGCCGAGAGTTCATCGATCAAGATACAAGAGTCATTAAGTGCCATGTTTAATAGACTTGTTCTAGTGGAACCCGGCATGGTCAGATCTTAGATTCCCTCTAGCTTCTTAAGCATACCCGGTTGGTAGGTGGTCCTAGGGTTAATTCGCACATAAGAAAAGGTAGTACTATGGCCAATTCTTACCAATCCCCACAACCTACTAGTCTAGGGTCCTAGGGTTAATTCGCCTAGACTGAGTAAATTCAACCAAGCTTATACACTACCGAAATGAAAGAATAATGAACAAGCTAAGATAACGTCTACATAGATAAGTATGAATGGTAAACTAAAACCAAATCTTAATAAAGAGAATTCATGAATGTAAAACAAAAATAGAATTCGAACATGTATTAGACTAGGTGGTTCCTAGTCTAATTATACACCATCTCTCTAGCCTTCGTGGTCTTCATTCTTCTTCTGGGTCGTTCTCCCCAAACCCTAGTGCAGGTTTGGGGGAGAGGAACTTGAAAATTTGTGGACAAATTTCCTTTGGTGTTTATAGGGCTCATCTTTCCTACGGCGTAGTTGTATGGTAGGACTACGCCGTAATCTTTGTAATAACCTCTACGGCGTAGCTTGTTGGATTGCTACGCCATAGTCTTCGTAAAATCATTCCTACGTCGTAACTCAATGACTTGTTACAGGCGTAGTCTTCCGAAAATCCTTCCTACGCCGTAACTCAACTACTTGTTACGAGCGTAGGGCTCATATCTTCAACATTACGCCGTAGTCCAATAACTAACTACGGCGTAGCCTTTGGTAATCTCTGTTACGCCGTAGCTCATTTGCTTGCTACGGCGTAGTCTTCATTTCTTGGGGTAAAATATCTAACGGTGTAGTGTCATCACTTAACTAGACCGCAGTGTTTGTGTCTTCAATGTAACTTTAAGCGTAATTCCCACTCTTAAGCCAATAAATCATCAATAACGTACTATTACTCATCTTTACCCTGAAATCAAAATAGGAAGAAATAAGAGTAGATATTCTTCATATAAATAGAAAAGATGAGCAATTCAAAGAGAAATTAACTCTTAAATCATGGGTATATTTTATGTTATCAGAACATAAGAGAAAAAAGGGCTTAAACAAATAAAAACAAACACCGCCAGAGCATATAAGCATACAAAAGACAAAAGTCAAAACAAGCAAACAAGCATACAAAGCAGAAAGGTAGTAAACCAACAAAAAGAACCAAAGAGAGAAAAGACAAAAACATATAAAAGTAAACACCGCAGATGAAGCATAGAAAGAAAAGGCAAAGCGCAAAAGATGAGAGGGGGGGCACGGCAAAACAAACGCAAGCAAAAACACCTAGAAAAAAGCAAGCAAAGAAAAGAAGGCAGAGTGGGCAAAAACAACCATTTGATTAATGAGTTGCGATCCCCTACAAAGGATCAAAAATTAAAAAGGCTAAAAAGGGTTTCTAGCCACTAAGCTAGTGTCATGTGTCCCCCACCCACTCCCTCCCTTTTTTCTTTAATATTTTTTGTTAAAGGACATTTTGGTCATTTGACTCATTTTTTTAATTCCACATTAAATTTCAAATGCAAATAACTTTCAAACGACAAACTTTTACAAAAAACCGATTTCACCATAATTTTTAAAATTTAATCCTCTTTAATTTGGTATAAATCTTTTTAATTTTTTTGAAACTTTTTTTTTACATATTCATTGGGTCATGATTTTCTTGAAAATTTTAGCATTTTCGGCTCTAATTTTGTCTAGTTTAAAGGCCGAATTTTGCAAAACTTAAAACACGAAAGTTGTAGCTTCTTGGCCATTCTTTACCCATAAATTTGAATCACTCAAATCCAATATGATATAAGTGAGATATCGTATGTTAAAGATGACGTTTTAGTCATATTTGTTGCACACAACGTGTTTGATGAAATGTTTAGCTTAGATTTTTAGTCTTAAAATCGAGTTAAATGCACTAATTTTTGTACAACAATGCATCTTTAGTTATTTTATTAATGTAAGATTCAAAAAGTTTTGTTTTTTCTTGTTTTTTTGTTTTTTTTTAACTGATGAACCATATTAACTGATGAACCTTATTAACTGATTTTTAAAAAAGACATTCCGTTCATCAGTTACTTTGGTTGAACTTATTAACTGATGAACCTTATTAACTGATTTTTAAAAAAGACATATTGCGTGTTAAAGAGCCTTATTAACTGATGAACCTTATTAACTGATGAACTTATTAAATCAGTTAATAAGGTTCATCAGTTAATAAGGTTCATTAGCCTTATTAACTGGTTGAACTATATTAACTGATGAACCTTATTAACTGATGAACTTATTAAATCAGTTAATAAGGTTCATCAGTTAAAGATCCTTATTAACTGATGAACTTATTAAATCAGTTAATAAGGTTCATCAGCCTTATTAACTGGTTGAACTATATTAACTGATGAACTTATTAACTGATGAACCTTATTAACTGATGAACTTATTAAATCAGTTAATAAGGTTCATCAGTTAAAAAAAACAAAACTTTTTGAATCTTACATTAATAAAATGACTAACTGATGAACCTAATAACCTAACTGATGAACCTAATTACCTAACTGATGAACTAAATGTATATTTTAAAAATATAATGATTAAAAAAGTTTACTTTTTGAGTCTTACATTAATAAAATGATTAATAATGCATTGAGAAACAAAAATTAATGCATTTAACGCAATTTTAACACTAAAATTCTAAGCTAGACATTTCATCAAACACATTGTGTGCAACAAATATGAGTTAAACACCATCTTTAACGTGTGATATCTTACTCGTATGACATCGGATTTGAGTGATTCAAAAACCTGTGTAAAGAGTGAATCAAAATAAAAAACTTTCGTGTTTTAAGTTTTTAACGATTCGACATTTATGAGGGTAAAAAATAGGGCCGAAAATGACAAAAAAATCAAGAAAATCAAGAAAATCACTAACCATTTGATATGTAAAAAAAAAAGGTTTGAAATATTTAACAAGATTTATACCAATTTAAAGAGGATTAAATTTTAAAAATTATGGTGAAATCGGTTTTTCGTAAAAGTTTATCGTTTGAAAGATATTTGCGATTGAAAATTGAGGTGGAAAAGTAAAAAACGAGTAAAATTACAATTTTGCCCCTAAACGGATATTTTAAATAAAATATGTTGGGGACACGTGTCGCTTGCTGGTTACTTTTTATACTTTTTAAATGCGTTTCCCTTTCTAAGGGATCCGGTTTCTTTGATTCATTACGGGCTCATCTTATTTTAGTTTGCTAAATAAAAGTTATAAATCGTAAATCTTCAAAAATTATACACCATAAATTTTATTTAAAATTTATAATAACTATTATTTTTTATTATAATAGTTATAATACCCGCGCACGCGCGGAGTTTTTTCTAAAATTTTTAATAATGTATTTTTATTTTTTTTAAAACAAATGGCTTATTTTTTTTGTTTTCATTTTGTTTTAATTATGTTTGATGTACGTTGTAAAAGTCATATATTTTTCATAGAAATGGTTATCTTTATGTATAAAGTTTAGCTACAGCATTTTGTGTTTGTATATCGATAATTTAAAACAATTTATTTCTGAATCTTATGTTGAAATATTAATGGGTGTCTTACCATGTAACTTTGTAAGTTTAGCTATTATAATATTTTATAATTAGACAATAAAGAATACTAATATAATATGTTAGCTTGATAAACGGTTTGAATGTCTCAAAACGTTCTAAGTTAATCCAATATGTTTCCAATACATATATCTTGTAAAATATATTGCTAACCTAATTTTTGTAATATTTATTGTATTGATCTTCATTCTTGATTCTCGATCAGATATATGTCGTTGCTTGTTTCTTTGTAGGTAGTTTTTGATGTGGCACTTCAGATACTCAAACGGGAATGGTTATCATCAAAATTCTGTTAGAAAATGTATACATTAAATAATTTTGTAGTACGTTATAACTAAAGGATTTTGATTATACAATGAGTGCAATGCACCTCTATCGGATTGTTTTTAATCTCATTGTGACTTTATTCCTTTTTCTTCGTATGAGTCCTCATCGCCATCACGTGACTAAAAATCTCTCTTAAACAACCAACGTGGTATTCCTTCTCACACTAAAATATTTCCAACAGTATAGTTAGAATAGTATAAGAAAAGTACAAAACACAAAGCAAAATGGCACAAGAAGGTATAATGCGTACCTGGTCACAAAGCATTACAGTTTGATTGTCAAATTCAGCAACACTGAAATCAGGACCCTGGTAGAGACATACAAAAAGAACAGATTGGTCTGTTTTACACAAGCTTAAAAGAAATGTGAACCTTGGCACAACTAATATGTCTAAAAATATTATAAAATTTATAAAACAAAATAAGATACGTCTCAATAAGAAATTAATGTTGATTATGTGCATATGATTAAATAAAAAAGTAATATTACCTGCATATTCGGGTGCAAGATAAAAAAAGATTTAGCCAACTGTTTGACATTACAAATACATTGAAAAAGTACTATCAGCAGAACCATTTTGTCGCACTAAACCTGCCATGGACATAAAAAAGTAATACATAAAACCGTAATGCATTACTTATAAGCTCAGAAAAATTGCACCTCTGCCGTGGACATAAAAAATTAGCAGAAATAAGGGTCAAAAGACTATAACACATAAAAATGTTGAGAGATCGCAAGAAAACTGTTTTGGCTGCTGTAACATCTGGTGCTCAGCGTGGCATCCTATCCATCCTTGCACAAAAGGCTATTGATGGTACATCTTGTGATGCGTTAGTGTCACATCATCGACGGTCATTAATCAAAGCTTTAGTATGTGCTATATCCCTAGAAGAATATGGTCCAGGAACCGGCTCTCATGTATATGGTTCAGAGGGAAGTTTGTTTCCATATTGATTATTTGTGATTTTCAAAAAAGCTCAAGATTTTAAAGGTGGTGTGTAATAAGCTGAACAACATAAACCTATTTAAGGATATATAATTAATGAATGAATGAGTGAGTGAGTGAGCAAACCTTTTAATGTTAGAGCAATACAAATGGTAAAGGAGGGAGTGCTTAGAAAAAACAGTATGGGATGGAATATCATCATATGAAGTACAAAAAAACACATTAAAACAGCTGAGCTCAATAACCTCTGCCACAATCAATTTACCTGATCGCCTCAAAACTTTGTCACTGTCTATTTGCCTACAGTTATTCGTGATTCCCAAGTTTAGAGCTCCAAATGATACAACTCCTAAACCGTAGACATCCTTGCTATATAGTCGGCATTTTAAAAGTAGATCAAATGAGACTAAGAAACTGAGTGATGATACACAAAACGATATGAAGAGTTAGATTCGATTACTAAATAATGCACTTATGGTCATCAGAAGGTGTTGTTGTGAAGACAATAACAAAAGGATTATCTAATTTCGATGGCGCTAATCTTGCACATGACAATCACAAAAGGTTTCATAAAGTCGGAATGAAGTAATGAAGACAGAAACACCAACCTAGACTCGTATCAGAAGAAACATAGGAATTTCATATGGATCTTTGTAGGATGATTAATGATTTCAGTACTCCTGTACTCCTGCAAATTTGATAATAGAAGTCATCTTATTAACTGTAAGATGATGTTTGAGTGATCAAATTAAATACTGAATTCATAAAGGGACTTATGATATACCTGCAGACTCGAAAATGTAATTAGTTACCTTCGGTCTAGGGAGCAGAGGGACCAAAATTAAATGATGAAACTTGAGTCTGTGAAGCTGCAATCATGGTACATAGAAAGAGAGCAAAGAGTATAAGTGGTCGCGTCAGCTAAGCCTCAAAAGGTTTGGAATAGATTGGCCAGAAACAATCAGTCATTTTTTTATCTGAAACAATTTCAGTCATTTTTTTGGCTGAAATAGTATTTAGGAAACTAAAATCATTGTATAAGTTATTACTTTTTAGTTTTTTGCACTTCCTTTCCACTAAACCATTGCATTTGAGATTACAACTTTTTCCACATGTAGTTGTTCCAGATAATAGATATTCATTTTTCTTCACCTGATGTGGTCTGCTTATGATTACTAAGCCAATGTTGTATCTTTAAGAGGAGTGGGAGCTACATGGCCTGTACTATTAGGTGGTCAAACTAATATTAGCTTTCTCTAAATCCTCTTGATTTGGCATCTTTATTAGTAGTGACAAATGAAATGGGCAAACTTTATCATACATAATATTCAAAGGGTCGAAACACGTCATAACCATTTCAATCAGCCCAATAAGTACACTTTCTCACACTTTTTTTTACCATCTACACATAACACGACTGACCTTAAAGAGGCTAATCAGATGGCTTGAAGATGAGTGGCTAAAAATTTTGAGCCAAGATATTGCTGTCATTCTTCTCCAAAACGCTGCAACAATAAAAGCTGCCAAAATTATCTCAATGCAAATTGCAATCAATACTGAAAAATAATATTAAACGTGCATAAAAAAAATAATACTCTGTAAGGATATAATACACCTTCATGAGTTGACTGAGGAGACCGATTGAGTATACATGTTTGATGAATAAAATTTTGTCCATCGATTTGGCAGCTAGGTTAACAGCTAATGTGGTTGATAAAAGTTTTTACACAAAAGTACTACAATGATATGGTGCATTTGAACCTAAAAAGCATTCGATCTAACACAGAATTTCCAATGTACTAAATTACCTTGGGAATGTACTTCTGGAGATATTGAACAATCATATCCAGTTTCAGTTTCAGATATAGGACTGCATAAGCACAATAAATAGCCAAAAAATCCAAAACAAATAGAAAATGTAACAAAAATTACAAACCAAATAGCACAAAGATGTAGCAGCGACTCATTTGTTCAAAAGTATTAGGTCAGAGAAAAGAATAAAGATACCCTCAAGATATGTGATATTTCATGAGGGAATCTCCAATTGTGAAAATATAATAGATAGAAGAATTAATCTAATATAATCAAATTATTATACCTCCAAAAGTGACTAACAAACAATTTGTGATATAAATATATGTAAACATGTTACATAATTGATGCATCAAATGGTTTTAGGTCAAAAAACTGAACGTGTGAGCTAAGCGTAGGAACAATAACTCCTATATACTTCTCGAGCCTTGAGATGGATTCTGATCAAACAAAAACTAAAGAATGTCATTTTTTTAATTCTAAAGTTTCATCATTAGGATTACAATGATCGTATCCTATTATTACTATTCAAATAAAGAATTCAAACGACAGGGAAACTGGGAAAGATGCAAACCTCAATCTGACGGTGTTGCTCTTTGCATCCTTGACTTACAGCTCCATGTACAGACTCACTATATCATCAGAGAAAAATGATTCAATTGGTGATCATAGCAAATAATAACATCCTGCACACAAAAAAACAATGTGCATCTACCTTGAATGAAGCTTTTGCAGAAGGGCACATAGGTCATGTGACTCCCCTGAAAGCGAAGGATATTGACAAAATATTGTTCCCTACCTGGTGAACAATAGTTCTAAGTACAGTCATAGGATTTGCATGAGTTAACTTTGCATGAGTTAATTATCATGCATCATGGTCATTAGTTAGAGGTGACTTGCTTTAGTAACTAAAATGTTTCGTGATTCACAAAATCAAGATCCAAGTTTGATCACCCAAGCAAAACCAATAGGTTAGTACTTTATGTGCTTATGTATTAATTCATATACATCAAATGGGATCCCTAATGGGAGATCATTCCGCTGCGTATACTCGTTAATTATTAGTTATTAGATCACTAAATTCCAACACAAAGTACATACTAATGACCTAAAAAGTTCAGATATGTAAGTGTGTTATATCATTTAAGTGCAACTTGATTATGAAAGTATGTTATACCATTTTACTCTGAATTTAATAACATATATATAACCACTATTTCCCAAAATAGTCTCCAAATAGTGGTTCAGTATTTCAGTTCAAAATTTTTTACTTGTAAAGTGAAGCAAGACGGTGAAATACGGGAGTACAGGCAAGGTTAATGTGCATTAAGTACATATATCAGTTAAACTATATAAAAGACTGTAGCAGTTGAACAAAACATACCCACTTTCTCTTTTTAAATATTTGCTAGTTACTATAGAATGTCTAACCGTTGTGTTTCTATAAATGCATGATATCCTGTATTTCTAGCCTTCTAAATGTATGGGGAACAATGCATGCCCAGTTCTATCAGCAGCACATGTGTAGCGATAAGCTTGCACCCCTATAAAAGAACATGACGAAAGTTTAAGACTGATTGGTTTTGCTTAAAACTGCAGCTTATATGATCAGTAAAGAGTCATCATAATTTAGTAAAAGTAGCTAGAGGACCTGCACAAAAATTTGATCCAACCTGCACATGACCCATTATGCAATCTGCCCATATTCATACCTGTAACATGTTCATGATATGTGCCTATTGTCTCTCGAACTGTAGTAACTGGCTCTAAATTCCTAACCAACTTGCCTTGTTACCTGCAAAACAAATTTATAATTAAACAAATGCATGTTCTTATACAGTTGATTTAAATGAGGGTATTAGGTTTCACTTTTGTTACTAAATGAGGGATAACAGCTTATATAGCTCCAAGAGCTTTACGCAAACGCCCCCTAAGAAATATGATATGAATACATGGTATTGAAATATCAACTGTTTAGTTTACATGTAAAAAAGCTTGTGCGTATGTGTTCTATAAAACAGCCTATTTGGCACAAATAAATTATTATAAGCTCATAACAGCTTATATAGCTCCAATATGTTTACCCAAACACCCCCTAAAACTTAACTTTAACTATGTAATAGATTTTCCCCTGTGATGTGTTTAGATGTTTTTATAACCTAAAGGATGGACTTTCCCCCCCCCCCCCCCCCCCCCCCTAAAAGTGTTAAATAAAAACAAAATATATACCTTGGGAAGACCAGGGGAAGTGTATTTGAGGCGTTTACTTGAAGTAGGCCTTACGTTTGCCAACAGATGACCAGTCGATGATATTTTCGGCATTCCATCTTCACCATCTACCGAGACACACGACAAAAAAACCAAAGTTCAGTTTTGAGCAACTTAATATTTACCTAACATAGCAAGCTTAGGAAACTCATGCTTACTGGACGTGTGAACAAATGTAGGAGTACGGCCAGAAGTTTTGGAATCTTCAATGCTGCACATATAAAACAATCATCACATTTCTTTTCAGCAACTTTTAAAATATCATCTCATTATATATAACAGCAAACATTATGCTTAATTTGATTTAGTGATTTATTAGAGTTACATACAACAGTGGCGGTGCTGATTTAAGAATCAGTACTGGTATGAAAAAATAAATAAATAAAAATAAAAATTGGGGCTTTTTTATAAATTTTGATTTTTTATGCAATTAAGATGATTTATGACGTGGGTATTGATTATTTTTTGTTATTAAGGTGGTTTACTTATGTGGGTGTTGTTTTGATTGTTTAAAGGTTACCTCCATCTAAACAAATACCACCACAAATCAAAACCCTAATATGAACCCTACAACAAGAAAACTCCCTTCAACAGGCCTATATGCAGTGGTCGGGTGAATAGGTATCTACCTCTTTTTGAGCGATCTGCCCTCCAGTATTTAGCGTAGCTATTGTGGGAAGGATGATATCAAGGGTAATCAAGACACAAGCTTAAAGCAACAATGCCAGCCTTTGTATGAGCATTAATATTTATAAATGTAAGCTCAAAGGAACATTGCCTTTGACTATTATTTATTGTATTTCCCTTTTTTTATGTGAGCATGTTTGAAGATTGTTTATTTACTTTTTACTTCTTTGCATTTCAGATGTGCTATATAGAGGCTTCCAAAAAATCATATATCACGACAACTTGCTCTTGAAAAAAATACATAAGAAGGTATTTTTATTAATAAAATAAAACCTCTATTGGAAATTTTTCATTTCAAAAAAATCAATTCATTCCTTATTTTGTAATAATTTTATTTAAAAAAAAAATTATTTTCTTATTAGATAACATTTTATATTTATCCATAACACAAGTAGAAGATAAATACAAAAAATATAGATAAGATGCAATTAATAATAGAATTAAAATTTTTAAATAATTATCTTTAATAATAAAAAACTATAATTAAACATCATAAATCAGACAAAACAAAGATTAAATTATTTGTTTTTTAATAAATAAAAATATATGATTCAAAAAAATTTTAAAAACCCGCGCGTGCGCGGGTATTATAACTAGTTATCTTATGTTATAAATGACCAGTATTTAATTATTTATGTTTCTTTTGACAAAATGATCAAATCATGATGTTACTGAAGGTAGCGATATAGAGTGACCGTAAAAGTGTGTACAGACTATCGAACATTATTGGGTTTTAACTTTTAACATATGCTCTTCATATAACGCAAATTCTTTTTCATTTAATCACTTCAACATGCTTTTAAGAACCGTGCGTACACACCCTAATCTAGTTAAAATTTAAATTATAGAAAATATTATGAAATAAAAGAGTATAACTCTGGGTGCACAAATTTGTATGATCCACATATGTGACATAAACATATAAAACGTGCCTCCTTTAAAAAGAATCTGCAAATCATATATAATGACATGAACACCTCTAGGTAAATATAGTAGAGTACCAAGTCTTGATTTAAGTCTTGCTAGGTAGAGAGATGTTCTGATGTAAAGTTTGGTCAACATTGAGTTACTTGACTTGCTTCTTTGTTCGCCAACAGATGCTTGTTCTGGTCGATAAACTTAACATATTAAAATTTTGACAAAAAATTACAGAAACTGAGCCAAAAGTGTGTAATATAAACTTAAACCAACACATTCCAAGTCGTACCAGTAAACCGCTTTAACTAATCACCCAAACATGTTCCATTTGATAACTAGCTCATCCATTAGTACAGATATAGCCAATCACCCTGTATTTCACAGCATACCCAAACTTTCTTTACATGGCATTTCAACCCTTTCACAGTAACCAGGTTACATCAGCCATTTTGTTCATAATTTTTAAATTAAATAGCACCGCCTAAAATTGAAAGAGCGATTTTGAAAGTGCAGACTAAAAGAATGACTGTTAAAGAGACCATAACCAAAAAAAAACAAATATGATGAATCAATTTCTTTCCACCTATTAAGGTCTTCAACATTAAGTGTTGGTACATTTTAGTGGTGAGAAAGATGAAACAAAAGGAGGAATATAATCCACATATCTCTATAGCTACCATGTCCGTGTTCTTCACTGGAAAATGGAGATGATGTAGCCAGCAAAACCGCTAATTAGCTTGAAACTCGATAAACATTTTTAGCTTATGTACAAGAAGCTCACGGCTTCCATACAAAGGCTTACCAGTCGTGATCCAATCCTTCTCAAGCAATCCACCTTTAGAACTAGTAACCATTTCGTGATGGAAATTTGACACAATTTGGTAAACTGAAGTCCTGAGAATGTCCGCCATATAATATGCTTTTGCGTAGTGAGGGCCGTCTTTCTTATTGGCCCCATTTGTTGTGTCTTTTCTTCTTTGGCCCCATTTAATATCGGCGGGACTCATTAAAAACTGGTTTGAAGATTGAAGGTTAGTCTTTTTTCCCATTACAGCTTCAACTGCTAACAAGCAAGCCAAAAGGGTAGAGGTTGTAGCTGCGTTGCAACCAGAGAGTTGGGCAACTCCAAAACGGTCTTCTTTATGGGAACGTATAGTCAGTGAAGTTACAATCCGAGCACACCATGCACATATCTGTAAAGTAATACTAGTCAGCTACAGAGCAGAAAATGATAAGAGCAATGATATATGAATGTTTCACGTCTACGAGGCCTTATAAAAAATGTGGTGTCGTTTTGTTGGATTACTACTAATTGTGGCAGAATGGGCAGGTTGGTATGTGTCTTGGGTCAATACGGCTAATTTTGAGTGGATCGAACTGAGATGACAGTTTGGGTTGATCCAAAACAGTAGTCTAAATTGCAAAAGCAGATAGGGTCCAAAAGTAAAAATACACATTTATACATAATCAAACAACTGGTAATTTATGATAATAATAATCTTTTTAATAAAAAGTTATAAATGGTTGTACGCATTATAAATACATTAGGAGTTTCAGCTGTTTAATTTGACCCATTAGAGATAAAATATAACATTAATCAACCCATTAATAAGCATATTTGACCAAATTACCAACTCTAATCAGTAATCACAACGCTCGAACCACATGTAAATATCTATGGTTTCCTCTTACTAATAATACACTTGTTAAACCACAAACAGATTACTAGGAAATCCCTTCCCCTGGCCACTTAAGCAGCCATTAAGGCAGAAAGCAGAACCCCGGCACTTTGATTTGTAAGGACGCTTTACCCTGCCACTAGACCACTTTGTTTACCAGATAATTGTTTTAATCAAACATTTGAAACGTAAGCAGAGATTGACCCAACTTTTCTTCTTTGAAAGAGGTCTTCCAAGTCTATTAAGTGATTCCATCAATATACTAGAATAAAACTAGTCCTTCAATAAAGTGTGTAAACATAATTTTTGCAATAACCTTTTCAATGTCCGCTAGACAAAACCCTACCTCCACATGACGTCTCGAGCTTAAATATGTGCCCTTTACCATCAACCCAAATCCTGATCAATATTGTTATTTTCCGAATAAAACAAGATGTTGTTTCAGATATTCATGAGTTGCTACTAAACAACAAGTTTTCAGCATAGTCAAGTATGATTTGCAAATCTCTATGCTTTAGATTGGTTTGCAAACTTCAGGGATGTACTGGCAAGTCTGGCATGTTGTTACAAATTTAGGCACAATCGCACAGAGTAAATTTTAAAGAAAACAAGCAAACACAAGCAAGTGTAAAGGCAAAGCTAGTCCTTTTGTTATCACCAGTCTGTCCTTTACTGCACATGGACTTATTAACTCTGTTATTTCTTACCATCAAATGAAGGGATCAAAGTGTATGTTGTCTAATCTTTGATATCTATAACGAGTCAAACTGTTATGTAACACTTTATTCCAACTATTGATATCATTTTGCGGGGTGCTACCAATCTAATTAACTGGTATCATACCAGCCTGCGGGAACAAGTTACATATCTCAGAGTGCATTTATATATGGAATAAATTGTTACAATTAAAAAAAAACAAAAAAACAAAAAACAAAAAAAACACTATATGTCATCTATTCCTTTGTTACTTTATGCTTGGTTTTGCTGTAAATTCTTATCTGTGCTAATATATTATGAAAATGATGAAACAAAATTTGAGTCCAGCTGGAGTTTGAGATGCAAATCTTCACAAACATGATCATCATCACTATGTTCCACCTTTAACTGTGTAAAGTGAACTAATCTACCAGTCCACAAGTCCAGATAACTTAAAAAGTAAAAAAAAAAAGTATATCCAACATGTTCTTTTTCAGGTGTTGTCTTTTTATCTCATGGTAAAACTAGCAAAATGTTTGCTTGTTCGTGTTCCAGCTACTAATTTCCATTAATGCATACCTCGCAAACTAAGAATTAAGTCATGCTAGTGACTGAATACTCTGCAACAGTCTAAACAACCCACCAATTCTAGTTGGGAACAACCTTAAAGACATAAAGCAACCACTAAAAGTCGATAAACCATCAAAAATCATAAGAACCTAAATGCTATACCTATGGTATTGTCAAGCGCAGAAAACCATGCAGCCTCATGTTCTATTTAAAAGCACCAACTGCTAAGATTATAAGAGGCGGCATTGTCCAGATAAACCTAACAAAAGTCCAAGCCCATATACTCACGTTCTAAAATCCCCTATTGCACAAGACAAGATAAAAGCTCTTGTTACATCTACAAAAAAATATTCATACTACTCTAGTATAATCACAACACCATTCACTAATACCATGTTTGAATAAGATGCACATGATCATGTGCGTACTCATAATATCTGCAACTAAATTAAAAGATACAATCCCCAATATTATGCAAATTTGTTGTATGGTGACTACAGGTAAAAATAGATTGATGGACTAGGAACCTCAAAGCAGTCTTATGACCTCTAAAATCATAACCCTACTAGTTGGTGTCTAGAATATAATAATTTTTGCTCAGACAGAAAGCAAAAGTGATGTATGGAATGGGAATCTAAAGCATGCTCCTTAAAGTACTTACGGATACGTGACATACCTCAAACTCATTTGCTTATTGTAAATGCAAGCAATGACCCTTAAAGGCTAAATATGACATCTAAAGATCATCAATCTACTTCCTCATCAGGAGGAAGGCATGGCCACTTCAGGGTTGTTTAGTCACAAGCCTTTTGTCACTAGGCCACCGCTCAGTGGTTCAATTCGCCTTTATCCGAAATTAGATGAGATGTTTGTTTAGGAGATACTTATAAAATGCACCAGTACCATTTCATATACTGTATAGTGTTCAAAGACAAACCGACTCGTTGACTCGTTCTAACCTACACGAAAAGTTAACTCTTACCCAACCCATCTGGTTGCCCAATTTTGCCACTTCTATGATCATGTGCATCTTATTCAAAACATCAGTAATAATAATATATAAAAAGTATATATTGCAGAATAAAGCAAATAACCAATTTATCGGCGAAACTATTCACCTGATGGTCATAAAATGGTTCATAGAGTCTTGGTGGTTCATTAGAAGAACGTAACTGATTGGACAATTGAAATGACTTCTCTGGCGAACTTCCAAGCCCTTCACTCAATTCCAAGGTGAGCTGTTCCAGGGGCTTCAGGCAAACACCAGTCACTTTTTTGTAGGTCTCACCAGTCTCTTCAAAAAAAGCAGCTCGACGCCAGGTGTCAACATTACTCTCACTAACCATGCAGAGGTCAAGATAAGCAAGATAACGTATAAGAGATCTTGAAGTGCTCTCCTCAAGTGCTGCAAGAAGATGGTCACTTGGGTTTGTTTCTGCTGCTGCTGATCCCTTGGTGGGAGCAAATAAGTACCTCTCTGTAAGGAACACCTACAAACACAATTTTGCAATTTAGTGAATGCCTTAAATATAGATGAAAGGAGGTCAATACTAAGATCGAATAAAGGACGAGACAACAACGTGCCCAAACAGGTAAATTCAGGTACAACTTTGAACTGAATACTTTTTATTGAAAATTATATAAGTTTTTTATTAAAAATTAATGTGTCAATATGATCTTACTTGAATAATACTATTTCCATAGTATTACAGTTCTTTGAATAAAAACGATTTACAGTTTTATCATTAAAATACATTTGGAGTGACTTTCAACACGTTTGATTCATTTGAATGGTGTCTTTTTAAACTAATTTGATTTTTACAAATTTGACAAATCTTTATATACAATAAAGTAAAATTTTGGACAAAAAACCTTTTATGAACCGTGGTAATTTGTTCTAGTTTGTAATATGTTGCCGGTGAATTCGAGGGTTAATAGGCTCGACCCATTCATAAATTAGGGGGTCGAAACTGCCACCTGTAGTTAATGCGAAAAAGAATTGTCTTTAGAATTAAACCTGAAGCAAATGACAATTTAGTTCCCAGCAGAGGAACACCACAAAGGATGCAAAGTAAAAAACTATCTGCTCCACAAAAAAGGCTCCCATTGTTAGCTGATCTTTATGTTCCTTAATGAAAATAGGCACCGCTAATGAGACCAGGTACCCGGCACTTGAAAGCCTAACAGCTTTTACAATTGCCTTACGAACACCCATTTTGTAGCTGAAGAAAAGAGGTCGCTGTCAAAATAAACATGAAAAATCAGGTATGGAAATTCTCTTAAGAAAGTAGTGCAACATTACATACACATTGATGCTTTCATGTTGAAATATCAATATAACAGAAAACAGGAATCTAGTGGATTGATAATATAGGCAACGACGATATCCCAAAACTGGCTATGATTGGTCAGTAGACGTTTCCATATGAATCTGGGAAGTCACTGTGTAATACTTAACCATCAAAGCTAGAATAACCAATCAGAAAGCAAAATCTAATTATTCTAACGCTGAAATTAGTAACAATCACTTTCATGGGTACAGACAGTTCACCAAATTCTAACTATTTGTAACAGATCAAACAAGAGAAAATTAGCTATTTTAACATATCCGATACCCAAAACCTAGGAACTAAATATGCAATACCCAATTACATCCAAACAACAATCCCTAAAACATCAAACACGCAATTATTCTGAATCCTTATGTTTTACAGATACTAAATCAATCAACAAACTAATCAAAATCCATACACATTCAATATTACTCCTTCCATCCCAAAACAATGTTTAAGAGAAACAAATCACTACAGATTTCCTAAGGTGGTGCTTGTTTAAGCTTATTTGTGAGTTTATGAGCTCATATGATTTCGGCTTATTTTACATAAGCTCAAATTTTCCGGCTTAGTTTGAGACTTATAGGCTTAATATAAGCTTAATATGATGTAATAACTTAATATAAGCCCATAGGTATCAAAATAAGCCGGAAAATTTGATATAAACTCATAAGCCCACAAATAAGCTTAAACAAACACCCCCTAACAACAATTAGACCGTAAACAATTATTTAATGTTTTAGCATAGTTTAGCATTTTTTTTTTCTCGGGACACCCATGGATTTTTGCGCCGTAGTGCTAACTTTTATAAAACTGCTCAAATTTTCCGAAATGCACATGTTTCTAAAAAAAAACGTGTTTATAGTCTTGTTTAATTTTTCGTAAATGCACCTAGTCAATTTTAGTTCTGGTTCCGTCCCTTCCTACATATTAATCATTAGAAGCAAACAAACTTAATTAGTACTCGTAAACAAACAATCGACCGAAAATAAAATGAATTATCACCTGAACAATAGGAAACTCCAAAACCCATCTCCTCTTAAACACATAATAAACTCCATAAAACAACCCAATAACCAAACCCCTAAACCCTAACCCTAACCCTAACCTCCCACACAAACAAACAACACACCCAAAACCCGAAACCACAGCCGTAACAACAAACAAACAAAACCTAAAAGTAACCCTAACCCTAACCCTAAACCCATCAGGCAACGGCTGACCGCCGTAAACAAAAACCAGCTTAACAACCCCAAACAGCAGCTCGAGAAGCGAAACGCCCCGAACGGGCTGCGGCGAAGAGACGATAAAGAGGGAAGTGGAGAAAAGAAGGAGGGAGAGATGGAAGAAAGTGAATGAGAGGAAGTGGGAAGTGGTTGGTGGTGAAATTAGGGTTTTGTAGAGGATGTAAATGATTGTTGATTGGATTGATTGGTGGATTAGGAATGATGAGAAGCGGGTTTGGATCATATCTGTGGTGGTTCCCATTGTTGGTGATGATAATTAAGGGTTTTGCTAAACGCTAACAAATATAGTGGTGCTAATGGGCGGGAATAACAAATTGTATAATCGTTTAGGATAAAAATATCTTAACCATGAAGTAATTGGGTTGATTTATATTGTAACTCCGGACAATGCATAAGGTGTTGCTAAACGCTAGCAGTAGTGTTGTCAAACAAACATTAAAACCGGAATGTTTGTCGCTTATCGCTTACCGCTCTTAAACGCTTCCAAAAGGGTTAGCATTGAGTGTAAAATAAAATAAAAATAAAAAAAAATAATTTTTGAGAGTTTAATACTAAGGGTGCGTTTGGTATACTCATGGGTTTATATTAGGATTAGGATTTGAATTTGGTATAAAATAAAAGAAACGGATTAGAGAGAAATATGGTGGGGCAAAAAAAACATATTTAATTATATATAAAATATTATTTTTTAATATTTTGAATTAATATTTAAAATATTATGTTATTAAAAGTAAAGAGAGATAGAGTAAAAAGAATAACCTCACATGAAAGAGAGATAAAAAAATGAAAATATAAAACACTAAATTTTTATTGGCTCGTGTCATCAAAAGATACCAACTTACCCTCCTATCAAATCTATCATTCTATATCATGTGTAAGTAAAAAGAATATGTACCAAACACTTGATTTGAATTTTCTTTGAATCCATACCCACTAATAGACATATACCAAACGGGCCCTAAATGCATATTGTTTTTGAAACTTTATTACACGGTGGGACAATCACTGTTTCCGCCACTTAGTGGGTGGATGAGAACCCACAACTCGGGGGCGTTTGTTTGCAATAGGATATGACTATGGGTATTAAAATGGGGATGGGTGTGGAAACCCAAGTTACTTGGTGGGTTTAGGAAATGGTTATATTTATGGGTTTACAAATCAAACATCGATAATGGGAATGAAAGTGATTCTCTCATTCGCATACCCTCAAACTAAACACCCCCTTAGATCAGGTGTAATAGTGACTAATAACACTACAATCAACTCAGTGTGACATCACTTTTCATTTCATCACCGACATCACCATCAAACAAGTATAATAAGACCAGAAACTTTACCACCCATACATAACTCGCTTAAACGCAAGTATATTTCATGATATACTTACATACACGCAAAAATGGTTTTCTCTCTCCATAAAACTCGGTCGTCTGCACGACCAAGTTCTCATAGAATCTGGGAGACAACGCGTTGGTTGTGGATACGGCTGACTTTTTTTGTTTTTGTGCGTGAGTGTATTGTAGGAGTATGTTTGTGTTAAAATGGTGATTTTTATTCAGTAAAGTTGGTGGTCTTATTACATTTGTTTGGTGATGATGTTGGTGGTGAAGAGATAAGCTAATGTGACGATAAGTTGGTGGTGATGAACTCGATCACCACTACAACTATTCTTATAGTAATTTTTGATACACCAAAAGTTATTGATATTCTAATTTGCTATGTCTACAAGTTAATGTAATTATAATCGTCATTTCACATGTTAATTAACAACCACTAACCACCTCGTGGAACCTGTCATTCTCTCATTAGTCAAACATACACACACACCCCTAAATCAAAATCAGAATTGATTATAGAAATCATTAAATCACATCAAAATAGAAGGATCTAACGTCAGGAAGTCGATTCCGGCAAAATTACGACTCAAAATGAACAGATTAATACAACCAAAGGTATGATTTATAATCAAATATTCACTAGTAGATATGTTTTTTGTTGTTATTATTGTTGTTTTTGTTGCTGATTATAGCAAAATTTTGATTTAAATTGTTTATGTAGGATTACAGAGAAGAAACTTGTGATTATTTTTAGGTTTTACCAGTAGTGAAGCATTATCAGTGTGATTCATTGATTGGTTTAGATAAATGTTCATAATGATGATGATTTTTGTGATAAAGGATTAGGTTTCATTCTTATGCCTCATCGTGTCTTTTATGTGAAATATCACAAGTGATAATACATTAACAGGGTGTTTGTTATGTTGTAAAATCACCGGTTGTTAGTTATGCATAAAATCTCAAATGATTAAGTGAAAAATAGATTGTGTAATATCACAAGTAATAGTGCATTAAAAGAGTGTTTTAAGTTTTAACTAGGTCTTTTAGAAAATAAAAATAAAATAAAATAATAAGCATAAATATCTAAGGATTAACAAAGTAATCCTTGAACTTGTGTCTCTTAATTCAATAAAGCAGGATATAACTATTGGAGTACTTTTGCCTTTCTGCTATAAATTGGAACAAATATATTTTAAACAATAATTATATTAAAAAAATAAAAACAATAAAAGTGTTTATGCAAATAGTGTTCTATGGGTTTAGTGAATGCTTCCGACCTAGCCACCAAGGCTATCGAAACACCATTGAGCTCACCCAAGGAGCCAATATGTCTCCCTTGCGAAAGGCATATTGTTGCTTATTGATAAAGAGGGAAATGGAGAAAATAAGGAGAGAGAGATGGAAGAAAGTGAATGAGAGGAAGTGGGAAGTGGTTGGGGGTGAAATTAGGGTTTTGTAGAGGATGTAAATGATTGTTGATTGGATTGATTGGTGGATTAGGAAATATGAGAACCGGGTTTGGATCATATCTGTGGTGGTTCCCATTGTTGGTGATGATAATTAAGGGTTTTGTGAAATATAGTGGTGCTAATGGGCGGGAATAACAAATTGTATAATCGTTTAGGATAAAAATATCTTAACCATAAAGTAATTGGGTTGATTTATAGTGTAACTCCGGACAATGCATAAAGCTATGTTTGGCGACACGTAATAGTAAGCAGTAGCAATAAGCAGTAAGTATTAGCTGCTTATTTAAAAAACGTGTTTGGTAATGTAGCTGTAGATCTAATTATAAAATGTAGGGCATATACTTATGAATGAATGTTATTTTTTTAAGGTAAATTGGTAATATTAAAAGTACAATGCTAGCGTTATATTCGAAAGCTTCTTTAAGAAGCATTAAGAGCAAACTGTTGAGGTGTTGCTAAACGCTAGCAGCAGTGTTGGCAAACAAGCATTAAGACTGGAACGCTTGTCGCTTGTCGCTTACCGCTCTTAAACGCTTCCAAAAGGGTGTTGCCAAACATGACCTAAGCATTGAGTGTAAAAATATATATATATATATATATTTTTTTTTAATTTTTGAGAGTTTAATACTAAAGGTGCGTTTGGTATACTCATGGGTTTAGATTAGGATTTGGATTTGGTATAGAATAAAAGAAAATGGTTAGAGAGAAAGATGGTGGGGCAAAAAAAACATATGAGTAAACTACAAAGATGGTCCCTGTGGTATGCGTTCACTTTCACTCTTAGTCCTTTGACTTTTTTTTTTGCACAGATAGTCCCTAACTCCGAAACCCTTAACCCTTATAGTCCCTTGACCAAAAAACGTTATGCTTGACCGTTAAACACCCCTCATGTGACATGCACATAAGGGTAGAATCGTCCTTTCCCCATTATCACTCTTATTTGATCCCACACCCACACCATTGCACCTCCACTCTCTCATCCTCTTTTTTGCACATATTCCCAAACACAATAAAAGTTAATCTCCATCACAATTATTATATCTCCCTTTCTCCAAAATCCACCAGCCACGCAATAAAAGTTGATTTGGATATTTTTACTGGATAGCGGTGATAGTGAAAACCCACCACAACAACCACCATCTTCTTAAAAGAAAACCACCACTACAACCACCATTATCTCAAAAAAATAAATAATAAATAAATAAATAAATGATGAAACAAACACCCGATCCCTTTTTTTTAGCTAGATAAAATGTCTTAAACATTAAAAGTGACAAATACTTCATCCAAAAAAAAGTAATGGCAGAAGATTTGAAACATGTGATACGATAAATGTCTTCAACATGACAATTTCCTTGACAAACCCGATCCTTGATCCAAGAACAAATATACTAACGAGTAAATACAAATCTCATATTTTTCTCTTTTATCTAAATAGATTTCACAACCAAACAAAACATCAAAATCCATATCAATACTTGTTTTTAAACAAGTTTCAAGGGTTGATTTGTGTTTTTTTATAAAGAAAAGTCAATAAAACTTTTTTTTCCCTATAATTCAATTGATACAAATCAGACCAAAACAAAACCATCGTCGGCGACACAACACTGGATCCACAAAAGATCCCGGACCCAAAATGACCCGTTCACCAAGCCCACCCTCACTCTGTCACTTTCTCTCTTCTAAACCTGTTCACAAATTGACGTGGTGGCAGATGGTTTCTTGATATGAGTTTGTTGATAAGTTGCGACTGAATGAGTTTGAAACCTTTAACCAACAAGAAAAAACACAATCTTTCTTCACCAATAAAGATGAACCAGCAAACCGTACCACCCTTCGCCACCGCGAACCAACAAACCGAACCACCCATCATCGGCTACCTTAGCATTGTCATCATTCAGATCTGGGTTAAGGGTTTCAATTGAGATGATGATTGTGTTAGAAGTGGTTTTGTAGGTGGTGGTGGTTATTTTCCGACGAAGAGATTTTGTGGGTGGTGGTGGTGGTTATCTTGTGTGTTTTGTTTTGTGAGTATATATAATTAAGTATTTATTATATTAGTTTTGTTTTTACTAGTTTATTATATTTTGTTTGGTGGGTTAACTTGAAAGTACCATAATACCATCATGTGCCTTTCACATGAGGAACTTTTAACAATCAAAACGAACGCCGTTTGGTCAAGGGATCGTGGGTGTTAAGGGTTTCAGAGTTAGTGACTGTGTGTGCAAAAAAAAGTCAAAGGATTAAGACTGAAAGTCAACGCAAACCACAGGGACCATCTTTGTAGTTTACTCAAAACATATTTAATTATATATAAAATATTATTTTTTAATATTTTGAATTAATATTTAAAATATTATGTTATTAAAAGTAAAGAGAGAGATAGAGAGAAAAAAAGAATAACCCCACATGAAAGAGAGATAAAAAAATGAAAAGATAAAACACTAAATTCTTATTGGTTGGTATCATCAACAGATACCAACTTACCTTTCTATCAAATCTATCATTCTATATCATGTGTAAGTAAAAAGAATATGTACCAAACACTTGATTTGAATTTTCTTTGAATCCATACCTACTAATAGACATATACCAAACGGGCCCTAAATGCATATTGTTTTTGAAACTTTGTTACACAGTGGGACAATCACTGTTTCCGCCACTTAGTGGGTGGATGAGAGCCCACAACTTGGGGGCGTTTGTTTGCAATAGGATATGACTATGGGTATTAAAATGGGAATGGGTTTGGAAACCCAAGTTACTTGGTGGGTTAAGGAAATGGTTATATTTATGGGTTTACAAATCAAACATCGATAATGGGAATGAAAGTGATTCTCTCATTCGCATACCCTCAAACCAAACACCCCCTTAGGTCAGGTGTAATAGTGACTAATAACACTACAATCAACTCAGTGTGACATCACTTTTCATTTCATCACCAACATCACCATCAAACAAGTATAATAAGACCAGAAACTTTACCACCCATACAGAACTCGCTTAAACACAAGTATATTTCATGATATACTTACATACACGCAAAACTGGTTTTCTCTCTCCATAAAACTCGGACGTCTGCACAACCAAGTTCTCGTAGAATCTGGGAGACAACGCGTTGGTTGTGGATACGGCTGAGTTTTTTTGTTTTTGTGCGTGAGTGTATTGTAGGAGTATGTTTGTGTTAAAATGGTGATTTTTATTCAGTGAAGTTGGTGGTCTTATTATATTTGTTTGGTGATGATGTTGGTGGTGAAGAGATAAGCTAATGTGACGATAAGTTGGTGGTGATGAACTCGATCACCACTACACCTATTCTTATAGTAATTTTTGATACACCAAAAGTTATTGATATTCTAATTTGCTATGTCTACAAGTTAATGTAATTATAATCGTCATTTCACATGTTAATTAACAACCACTAACCACCTCGTGGAACCTGTCATTCTCTCATTAGTTAAACACACACACATACACCCCTAAATCAAAATCAGAATTATTATAGAATCATTAAATCACATCAAAATAGAAGGATCTAACGTCAGGAAGTCGATTCCGGCAAAATTACGGCTCAAAATGAACAGATTAATACAACCAAAGGTATGATTTATAATCAAATATTCACTAGTAGATCTGTTTTTTGTTGTTATTGTTGTTGTTTTTGTTGCTGATTATAGCAAAATTTTGATTTAAATTGTTTATGTAGGATTACAGAGAAGAAACTTGTGATTATTTTTAGGTTTTACCAGTAGTGAAGCATTATCAATGTGATTCATTGATTGGTTTAGATAAATGTTCATAATGATGATGATTTTTGTGATAAAGGATTAGGTTTCACTCTTATGCCTTATCGTGTCTTTTATGTGAAATATCACAAGTGATAATACATTAACAGGGTGTTTGTTATGTTGTAAAATCACCGGTTGTTAGTTATGCATAAAATCTCAAATGATTAAGTGAAAAATAGATTGTGTAATATCACAAGTAATAGTGCATTAAAAGTGTTTTAAGTTTTAACTAGGTCTTTTAGAAAAAAATAAAATAAAATAATAAGCATAAATATCTAAGGATTAACAAAGTAATCCTTGAACTCGTGTCTCTTAATTCAATAAAGCAGGATATAACTATTGGAGTACTTTTGCCTTTCTGCTATAAATTGAAACAAATATATTTTAAACAATAATTATATTAAAAAAATAAAAAAAAAATAAAAGTGTTTATGCAAATAGTGTTCTATGGGTTTAGTGAATACTTCCGACCTAGCCACCAAGGCTATCGAAACACCATTGAGCTCACCTAAGGAGCCAATGTGTCTCCCTTGCGATCTGACACCATCTGATTGGTGCAAAGCGGATGTGTATTCCATGGACTTCGTTCCGAAGATCCAAATCAACATCTCAAGGTTTTCCTCAAAATCGTAGATTCCATAGACCTTGAAGTTGACACTCGAGAGACGACCCGATTGCGTCTCTTCCAATTCTCTCTACGTGACCAAGCTAGTCAATGGCTTGAGTGTCTACCCACTGGATCCATCACCTCTTGGGATGATCTCACATCTCGTTTCCTTGATCAATTTTTCCCACTAGGAGGAACTACCAAGTTAAGGAATGACATCTTGATGTTCCAACAACTTCAAGGTGAAACTCTTTACGAAGCATGGACTCGTTTCAAGGACTTACTCCAAAAAGTCCCTCACCATGGCATTGATCTTTGGCTTTAGGTCCAAATCTTTTATGATCATGTCAATCAATCCACAAGGCAAACCATTGACCAAACTGCCGGTGGTAAGCTATGTGACAAGAATGCTGAAGAATCATAGAAGACCTCGCTCTCTATGATAACGAGTGTTGGAATGCCCCCCGTAATTAAAATAAAACAGTCAAGGCAATATCTTTGCCTTCGAATAATTCAAGCATTCTCGACCGTAGGATCATGGAACTAGAGGACCAAGTCAAGTTTCTCATTAAATCATATGAAGCTCCTAAACCTTCAAGCCAAGTGAACAAAATCACTTCTTCATGCGAATTAATTAGTGGTCCCCACGATACTCGTGATTGCATGGAACTCCCCGAACAAGCTTTTGCGGACTACGCATCCTCGCTTACCGACGGAGCGGGAGAAAAGTAGTTCACACCCAGACCTGGACCTAGGATCTTCAACGAGGCGTATGAGGCATGGAAAGATAAACCAAACTTCAATTAAAGTCGAACTCAGAGTATATCGTTCAATGACTCTCCTTCGCTCACATGGTCTGAACATTATCCTCCTAAGCTAACTGACCAAGAAGAGGTGTTGCGTAACTTCGTTACATATCAAGAAGCACGACTTGCCAAACTCGAAACTCAATTCAAACAACAACAAGCAAATTTAGACAAAAAGATTTGCAATTTGTTGAGTGTTGTCGGTGGTCAAATAAAAAAGTCCCCACCCGAAGATCTAACTCGGGTTGAGGAAGTCAAAGCTACCTCTGTTATTAAGATAAAACACCCTAGTAAGCTTTTCAAACATGACACTTCAAAAGGAATGGCGTACCCCCACTCCTCAAGCCAAATCCACTTTGTCAACACCATCACTAAGATGCCTATCCCCAAAACATAGGCTGCTCCAAGTAGCGCCAATGAAGGGAATACCGATGAAGGTGTCACTAAACCAGAATCTAATCCGCCGCATAATCCTTTAGACTTACATGATGTCATCAGCATAGAAAATTGGGAGGATTTAGAAGGGGAAGACACCTCCAATGAATCACCAGGGGTATTAAATAATTCCCTTATGGAAGAGCCTGAGAAGGGAACTTTGAAACTATCCATTAGTTTTGGGAATAGGATAGAGGAGGGCAACCCTGATATTTTCAAAGCCGTCATTACCCTTGGGAAGGAATACATTCCCAATACCTACATTGATCCCGAATCCCCAATGAATGCGATATCTCTCCCAATGTACGACAAGATATTTGACAAAAATCTTGATCATGAGGGATTCCATTTTGTTGGGATTGCTAGGATAACCCCAATTATGATCGGAAAGTTTATTTAAAACATTGATCTACCAGTGGTTAATAATATAGAATCAATCATTAATCCAACATTAACCAATTTGGTCCTAGGGAAGCCGTTTATCAGAGCCACTGGAATGACTATTAACGAGACTGACGGTAGTATATTATTCACCGATGGGGTTAGGCGGGTAATCTTTCGAGATGGTAATGAGGAAATACACGAGTATCGCCCACGGTTGGCCGACAATACTAGGGGTATGGAAGTTAGAGGACCTTGTAGGATAAAAGGATGTGACCTTAATAACTTGAAGATACCTTGTATGATTGGGCACAATCATTTCTATAATGTATACATAGACACAGGTTTACCCATGAATGTTATGTCTCTGTTTTATTATAACAATATTTGTAGGTGGGGGTTAGTTTACAAAGGGAAGAACGTGGTCAGTCAAGATGATAATGTGCAAGTGTTTGTTGGTAATATGATGTTCATAATTGGCTTTACAATTGTTGACAACATAGAAGACTACATAGATCCTCGGTTGTCACAAGTAGTTTTCGGTGCCCTTTTTTGCCAGATCACTTGTCTGGCGATAGATAGTGAGAATGGGGTAATGACCTTCACCGATGAGGTTAAGGAAGTCTCGTTTCAAACCCCTTATAAGTCATGGGAGTTTAGAGAATTGGGTCGTGATGGACTTGATGTACTTGATAAACTTGGATCTCAAGTAGTGTTTAGTGACGATGATGTTAGGAGAGGATGTAAGAGTCCTTTCGATTTAGAGCGTGGGTTCTTCAAGGGAGTTAGTGAACTTAGTTCAAAATATAGGACAGAAATATGGAGTTTTGAATATCCCAAATACTTACACTATCAAAGCGATTCTAACAAAGATGACGAGGATGACCTTGAGGATGTGGCAAATGATGGAGTCACGTAATAGGGCACGACTTTGAGTCTAGCTACAAGACTCGTAAATAAAGAAAAGCGCTTCTTGGGAGGCAAGCTGATGCGTGGGAATCGCAACAGGCTTTACCTCTCGAGGGATCTCGAGAAGCTTACAACCCCCACCAGGCAGTGTACCTGATCGTTGTAGTATAGTATAGTGACAAGTACCGGGGGATTGATCATTCAGCTTAGGAATAGTGTCGCTAGGATTAGAAAGCCTAAATACTAGTTCTAAAGGAGAGGGATGATTATTTTTGTATTTTTATGAAAGCAAGTAAAATCTCGGGTTTTGGAAGAGTGGGCGGAATTAGTTGCTATTCAACTAACCCAATACTAAGATGCAATCAAAATAAAATACTAAAAATGAAAATAAGCTAAATTATACTAAAGTTGTGAGTAGTAATTGGAGAAAATGTGTTTACTTAGATTTCACTACTCCCTAGATATCTTTTACACGTTAATTACTTGTTATAATTGCATGGATGACGGATCGTATTCCTTAATACCATTCATGGGGTGGCACACATAACTCTCCAATTCTATGAGCTCTTATCTCCTCCTACACCATGCCCAGCACAACTATAGGGATTGTAAACAGTGGCTCATGCATTAAATACAACCAATAAAGACCTAGTGCGCCTCGGTTCATGTTTCTTAAGACGTTCAAGCATGTTACCATTTGGAGATCTGCCAGTTTTCTTAAGCCTAACATATAAATCATTCATCCAAAACAAAGATAAACAAGTAATCAACACATAATCAATATCTAGGTTTCATTAGATCTAAGCAAACACAAAATAGATCTAGCCTAGCATGATAGAATTAAGACAAGAACATGATATAGACAACCAACACATAGACATATTGATTGAATTAGAAGAACACTTATCTTGATTAATCATGCAAGGTATCAAGGGGTTGGAACCCTTGAAAAACCTGTAAAGTTACACCAAAATCGTACTTAGGGTTTCTCCCAAAACTTTTCTCTTATGTGTGAAAAATAGAAAACTATATATAGAAAAATAGGTCTGACGGCGTCAAGACAAACAATGTGACGCCGTCACCTCGCCGCCAAAACTCTCCTCGGACTGCCTTGATCCACTTCTGACGCCGTCAAGACTTAAATACTTCCAGGCCGTCACGACTCTTTTACTCTTGACGCCCTTCCTACGTGACGCGGTCAAATCCGTTCTGGGTCGTCATGGAAATTCATGAGATTTGCTCTTGACGCCGTCAAGGTGTTGCTCTTGACGCCGTCACCTACTGTTCCCAGCATGGAAAATTAAGACTTTGGCGTTTTCTTCACTTTTATGCTCCAAAAACGTCCGAATTACTTCCTTTTCCAGATTTCTCTCCCAAAGTACCTAAAATCACAAAAGGAACGATTTAGGGCAATATTTGATCAAATAAATTCGGATTTGGGCTTAAATGACCCCCTAAAAGTGGTTCATTTTTCGCCTTATCACAAGCCAAGCTTTTAATTATTTGTTTGTTTGCTTATTTGTTTCCGTATGCATACTTCATTCGCATTGTTTATTGTTCATGTATCAAATACAAATTGTGAAAATGCTTTATTTTGTTTTTAACCTCGTATCAATTATATATAAAGGTATTTTGCAAAAGATAAGTGTAAGGGAAATCCAAATCTGTTTTAAAGAATGAATTGAACATGAATGATAACAATAAGATATAAACATGCGTACTATTATTTGTTTGATTCAAATGCTTGTATCGAGTCATAATGAATGTTTTTGCAGGATTCCAGGAATTAAAACATAGGGTTTTCTAGAAATTTTCCGGAAACAAAATATAAAGAATTCTGTCAGATCAATCTTGACGACGTCAGGGGTTATAACCTGACGACGTCAAATGTTATTTTCTGCAAAATTTTCCAGGTTTTATTTTTATGCTGGAATTGTAAAGTTTCGTAAAATCCATAATTTATAAACTCCATAAATATGCAAATATTCATTCCACAAGCATTATATCTTTACTTGCTTTATAGGATTTACTATTATATAGATTTTACCGCCGATTTTATGCGAGGTTTCGTGTTGCTTTTCTTAGTTGTTTAACAGGTTATATTGGACAAGAAGATGATTATATTTCAGGAGTGAAGCTTTGCATGCTCATTTTCTTGGAGGAGGATTTAACCTTGTTACCACATCATTCACACCGAGCTAATCAGGGGAGTATTTGTTTCATTCATTTTCATTTATCTTTACTTGATTACTTTTTAAGAACATTGGGGACATTGTTCAACTTAAGTGTAAAGGGGGTAAATGAGGGTACCTTAGAAACTACAATTGCACTTGACTTTTTTTTCCTGTTTCGTTTAGTAGTAGATGTGTGATAAAACTAAGAGAAATATCAGTTAGGGCAATTTTAGCACCAAATTAATTTTTTTTTGCGAGGAGTGAAACTTTAGTCTTAATAAGCGTCTCATGGATAGGAGTTATATGACTAGCACAAAAACCGTACCACTCAAAAAAATTCCACCCCAAATAATTGAGGTTCGCCCCGAGATTTGTTAGAAAAAGCATTCATTATTAGTGCTTGTGAGTGTACCGCTAGTATTTAGATTCTAAAACTTGCGTTAGCGATGCATCCCGAGACCACAAGTAAGACTACATTCGTGTAGTTAGGATTTACTACATGATAAGAGGCATTAAGATAAACCATGTTTTAAGCCTATTTCTTTTTATAATTGCATTGACTTCATTAGTCAAGTAATTCTCCCACACATTTGCAATGTACTCATTTTTAGTACACGATACCCATAGTTCAACCCTCAGAGCCTATCCTTTTTCGTTTCTAGCTTTAATCATTTTACTTAAAGGAAGAATTTGTTTACAATCCACCCCCAAATGTACACCCAAATCGCCTTAGCCTACCTTGTATGCACTCATCTTTAGTGCATTATTGTTATTTGTTTAAACACTTTGTTAATTGTCTAATTGATTACATGATTGCTAAGTCGAGTCATATCTTGTACATATTATTTTGGGACGATTGGGACTTATGGGTAAAGTGCTAGTGTTATAGAGTAATGGGGAAGAACATCATTTATTTCCCCCATATATGCGTTAATGTTTTAAAGTATTCCAAATGTTTCGATTATTTTGATTCGAGTCTTTATTTTTATTTATGTAAAAATTCAAGTGTAAGGGGAGAACGAGCCCCCTTGATGTATTATTTTGGATGGTAGGGCAAGAATGTATGAAAAAAATTGGAAAAATACAAGTGAAAAAAAAACATACGGACTACCATCCCGTTCCTTTAATTTTATAGTTAGTTCAAGTTGAGTTGAGTCTTGACTTAGCAACGCCATATTGTACATGTAATTAACTAAGACAATTGACTTGTCGCTAGTTAAATATCCCTTATCCAACAAACCGTGTTTTCCATATCCCTACACCTAACATTATAACCCTTGAAAAGACCTCTTTGATAGTTATCCTAGGTGCTTAGGCCAAGTGGTGGAGGGTTTTTTTATCCTTTCCCAAGCCTATGGTAATCTATTTGCTATGACAGATAGTGAGAGATATTTTTTCATTTTCATTTGTGATATATAGATTTATAACACCCGAGAGATGATAGTATCTAAACACTAAATGTGAGGTGCTAGTGTATAATTTCCATGCTTGTTTTGATTAAGGTGGAACGATCACTTGTTGTAATTACTTTTATATTAATATTAAATGACCCCTAACTTTTATTTTAATTTGTATAAAAGCTCATTTACTTAAGGACAAACAAATCTCAAGTGTAAGGGTATTTGATAAGGAAATACTTGTTACGCTTTTAGGGGGTTATTTAAGCCCTAAATCGTGATATTATGGTCAAATATTACCTAAAATCGTTCCTTTTGTCATTTTAGGTACTTTGGACGATAATACTGGAAAATGGAGCATTTTGGAGTTAAAAGTGAAGAAAACGACTAAGTCAAGAAACCATGCTGGAAACAGTACCTGACGGCGTCAGATGTCACAAGGTGACGCCGTCATTTGATGAATCAAGAGAAGGATACTATTTGCATTTGACGCGCCAGAGAAGAATTTACAACGTGACAGCGGCACATTATATTTCAAGTAGGCCGTCACATGTTACCACAAATAGAGATGGCCCATAAGACCACAACAATAGACGCCGTCAAGATGATTAATTGGGTGTCAAGAAACCCTAATGATGGCGACTTGACGGCGTCAGGATCCAAAATTTGACGCCGTCACCCTTGTATATCTATATATAGTTTTGGATTTTTTATTCATTAGTGAGGAACTTTTGTGCAACAAACCCTAGACAAAGTTTACAGCCATTGTAAGGTTTCATACCCTTCTTTCATCCATGTTCAATTAAATATAAGTTAATTTTTTAATCATTCAGTATGTCTATGTGTTGTTTGATTATCTTTTATGCTTGTCTTTCTTTTAACATGCTAGCTTAGGTTTTTTAGTGTTTTCTTAGATCTAATGAAACCTAGCTATTAATTATTGATTGTTGGTTTGTTTGATTATATTGGGTGATTGATTTCGCGTTAGGCTCGAGAAAACTGGTCGAACTCCTATATGGTAGGCTTGAACGTCTTGAGAAAAGTATTCGGCTGTGTACACCGATGTTATTGGTTGTTTTTAATGCATAAGTGACTATTAAGGAGGCCATGATAGGATACTAAACGTGTCGTCATAGGAAGAAATAGAAGCTTATAGAGTTGGGGAAGGACGTACACGCCCCCACGACTGGTATTAAGGAAAACAGCCCTTCATCCAAACAATTATAACAAACCAATTAATTAATAAGAGATAGATAGGGAGTAGTGAAATCTAAGTAAACACATTTTCTCATCATAAAAAGTTCACCTCTTTTACTTTTCTTGTTATTTAATTTTATTTGCATTAGTAGTTATTTTTTGTTAGTTAACTAGCAATTAATTCCGCCCACTCTTCCAATACCCGAGATTTTTACTTGTTTTCATAAAAATATAAAAATACAAAAAGAATCATCCCTCACCTTTAGACCTAGTTTACATAGCTTTCAATCCAAACGACACTATCCTTTAGAAAACGATCAATCCTCCGGTACTTGCCACTCACTATACTACATCGGTCAGGTACACTACCGGGTGAGGATTGTAAGCTTCTCAAGATCCCTTTAGAAGTAAAACCTATTTTTAAAACTTGTCACACATTTAGTCCCTAATTTGGATGGGCCGTTAGTTTATCTGTTAAGTTAATTGCCCGTTAGTCCCTCCGTTAATATTTTTTGCACCGTTAGTCCTTATTTTCTAAAACCAATTAAAAAAGGCCGTTAATATTTTTTGCACCGTTAGTCCGTTAATATTTTACGTTTTCATCAATTTTTTACGTTTTTGTCCGTTTTTTAACGTTCTCGTCCGTTTTTTCATTTTTTTTCATTTTTTAACGTTCTCGTCCGTTTTTTTACGTTTTTGTCCCTTTTGTTTACGTTTTTATCTCCTTTTTATGTTTTCGTTCGTTTTTATACGTTTTCTCCATTTTTTTAACGTTCTCGTCCGTTTTTTTTTACGTTTTTGTCCATTTTTTACGTTTTTATCCGTTTTTTTATGTTTTCGTTCGTTTTTATATATTTTCATCCGTTTTTTTTTTTTTACTTTTTTGTCTGTTTTTTACGTTATCGTCCATTTTTTTTACGTTTTGTCCATTTTTTAACGTTCTCGTCCGTTTTTTTACGTTTTCGTCCATTTTTTTTACGTTTTATCCGTTTTTTATGTTTTCGGTCCTTTTTATACGTTTTCTCCATATTTTTTAACGTTCTCGTCTGTTTTTGTATGGTTTCATCCATTTTTTTTACGTTTTTATCATTTTTTATGTTTTCGTTCGTTTTTATACATTTTAGTCATTTTTTTAACATTTTTGTCTATTTTTTTTTTTATGTTTTTGTCTATTTTTTATGTTCTCGTCAATTATATAACACGAAAACATTAAAAAAACATACTAAAACGTTTAAAAATGGATGAAAACTAAAAAACAAACAAAAATGTATAAAATAGGACGAAAACGTAAAAAAAAAGAAGACAAAAACGTATAAAAATAGACGAAAATGTTAAAAAATGGACGAGAAATTTAAAAACAAATGAGAACGTAAAAAAATGACAAAAAAGTAAAAAAAAAAAAAAAAAAAAAAAGTAAAAGAAAAAAACGTACGTTAACATAAAAAAGGGCGAAAACGTAAAAAAAATAGACAAAACGTAAAAAAAAAATGAACGAAAACATAAAAAAACCAGAAGAGAACGTTAAAAAACAAATAAAAAACGTAAAAATAAGACAAAAATGGACGAAAACGTTAAAAAACGAATGTACAAAACGGACAAAACTGTTAAAATACGGACGAAAACATATAAAAACGTAAAAAAATGTGGACGAAAACATATAAAAACTAACGAAAACGGATTAAAACGTACTTTAAGCCAAAAAATGGTTAATTAGAATTTATGTTGATATAATTACACCATTGGACGCTTAGTCCAATGGTTGGAGCATTTGTTTTCGTGTTATATATTAGACGAGAACGTAAAAATAAACATAAAAAATTGAACAAAAATATATAAAAACGTTCGAAAACATATAAAAGCGGACAAAAACATAAAAAAACGGATAAAAAATGTAAAAAAAGGATGAGAACGTAAAAAAGGGACAAAATTATATTAAAAAAAACGGACGAAAACGTATAAAAACGAAAGAAAACATAAAGAAACGGATAAAAATGTAAAAAAAATGGACGAAAACGTAAAAAAATAGATGAGAACGTTAAAAAAATGGAAGAAAACGTATAAAAACGCGAAAACATAAAAAAAAACGGAAAAAAAACGTAAAAAAACGGACGAAAACGTAAAAAAACGGACGGAAACGTTAAAAAAGAACAAAAATGTAAAAAAACGGACGAGAGCGTTAAAAACGGACAAAAACGTAAAATATTAACGAACTAACTGTGCAAAAAAATTATCGGCCTTTTTTAATTGATTTTAGAAATTAAGGACTAACGGTGCAAAAAATATTAACGGATGACTAACGGTGCAAATAACTTAACGGATAAACTAACGGCCCATCCAAATTAAGGACTAAATGTGTAAAATATAGGTATTTCTGGTGTAATTAAAATGAGTTAAAACATGTAATTTGAGTAAACAAGAGGGACCATCCGTGTAACTTTTTCTTGGTCTTTTTTTGTGTGAAATGACCAAATTAACCTTGTCTTTTTCTGAAGAAGACAAAAGGTATTTTAGTCATTTAACTTTATTCAAGGACCAAAAATATAACCCAAATTTTAAAATGAGGACTATCACTACACTTTCAAAGTTTTATAGACCAAAGCTGCAATTTGGCCAAACCACCTAGACCAAAAATGCAATTAACTCTTGCAACAATAAGACATCTAGTTTGGCTTGAGTTAAGGAATGTATGTTTAAAAGGCTTGTACATTGAAGACAATCAAACACTAATTTATGATTTTATGGTGTGTTATTGGGAACCAATAAGGAAGTAAATTAATTATTGGATCGTGTGATTAGTGGTTGTCATTTTTATTTTATTTTTTTCGATACTGAACTGCAACAAGGCATCTATGTTGTGTTTAGAAAGCAGTCAAGCCATCAATCAATATCATTATCAAAATGGAATGTTCTAACCTCATTATTGGCTAAACAAGAATATAATCAAGCTAGATATTTTTCTTTTCACTTTATTCAAGCACCTAATTATTCTATTACAGAGAAAATACCGACACTACTAGATTTGATCGATGTAATAAATTTCAATTAATTGTTGCCATTCATTAAATCATATAACTACTAGTTTTTGGTATACAATTATAGTAGTTTTCTAATGCTTAGCATTTTTGAATCCTTTAAATGTTAGTAATTTAATTGTTCACCCATCCATAATATTTAGATTATTCAATAGACAATGACCCCATGCACTTTGATTCTTCAAACTGCTTGGATGCTTATAAATAGATCCCATCACTCGTTATAGATATCATTTCTTTCTTTCACTAACTTGACAGCATATGTATACCGAGTTCTTAACACAATCAAAGATCCAATTTGATTCCCACTTAAGAGTAAATATACTAAATTGGGCCGGGATCAAGTAATCTGCATCCTGAGGTTTAGTTATTTAAATTTCCTTTCGTTATATATAACTAGTCCTCGGGATGCAGATTACTTCTTCCTTGACTCCAATGCAATACTTTTTAGTATGCAACTTCGTTTTGGGCTTTTGCTTTTATGTCTTTAGAGTATTTAAGCACTATTTTATCATATGTCAATTTTCAAGAAGAGTAAATTACACGGATGGTCCCTGTGGTTTGTCAAAAACTTCATGTATAGTCCCTCAAAGTTTAAAGTTGCATGTATCGTCCCTCTGACTGCAAAAGAATAACATCTATGGTCCCTCAGACTAACTGTCGTTAGTTTTTCCGTTAGTCTATTTGCACCGTTAGTCCTTTAACGACCACATTTGCATTGTTAGTCCTTTTTTGTTAAATATCATTGCATCGTTAGTCCTTTTATACGTTTTCGCCCACGACCTCCACCCACCACCGCCACCACCACCACCACCCACCACCGCCACCACCACCACCCACCGCCACCACCATCACCACCGACTCCACCCACCACCACCCACCATCAATGCCACCACCTCCACCACCAACGCCACCACCCAATGCCACCACCACCACCACCACCACCACCACTGCCACCACCACCACCACCCACCACCTCCACCGACCACCACCACCCACCACCCACCACCTCCACTAGAAAAAAAATCAAAAAAACTAGAAAAAAAATCAAAAAAATTTTATAAAAAAATCAAAAAATTTTTTTTTATTTTATTTTCAATTTTTTCAAAAAAAAATATCTTTTTTCGAAATTTTTTCAAAAAAATATTTCTAAAAAAGTTTTATTTTCGAAAATTTTTTCAAAAAAATATTTTTTTCGAAATTTTTTCTAAAAAAAATTTCTAAATTTTTTTGTTTGTTTGAAATTTCTAAAAAAAAATCAAATTTCAAAAAAAAAATTTTTTTTGGTTCGATTTTTTTTTTCAATTTTTAGAAAAAATTTTCGAAAAAAAAAATTTTTGAAAAAATTTTCGAAAATAAAACTTTTTTAGAAATTTTTTAAAAAAAAATTTCGAAAAAAAATAATTTTTTTTTTGAAAAAATTGAAAATAAATTTTTTTTGATTTTTTTATAAATTTTTTTTGATTTTTTTTCTAGTTTTTTTTTATTTTTTTTCTTGTGGAGGTGGTGGGTGGTGGGTGGTGGTGGTCGGTGGAGGTGGTGGGTGGTGGTGGTGGTGGCAGTGGTGGTGGTGGTGGTGGTGGCGGTAGGTGGTGGCGTTGGTGGTGGAGGTGGTGGCATTGATGGTGGGTGGTGGTGGGTGGAGTCGGTGGTGATGGTGGTGGCGGTGGGTGGTGGTGGTGGCGGTGGTGGGTGGTGGTGGTGGGTGGTGGTGGTGGTGGCGGTGGTGGGTGGAGGTGGTGGGTGAAAACGTATAAAAGGACTAACGATGCAATGATATTTAACAAAAAAGGACTAACAATGCAAATGTGGTCGTTAAAGGACTAACGGTGCAAATAGACTAACGGAAAAACTAACGACAGTTAGTCTGAGGGACCATAGATGTTATTCTTTTGCAGTCAGAAGGACGATACATGCAACTTTAAACTTTGAGGGACTATACATGAAGTTTTTGACAAACCACAGGGACCATCCGTGTAATTTACTCTTTCAAGAAAAAAGAAAATAAAAGTAACTCAAACAATGTTAACTTGACGAGACTTGTAAGTTTAAGGATGAGCCATGTTCTTTAGCGTGCTTGTCGCCATTTGTTTGCAAGACGAGGCGAGCTAAAATTAAAGCATGAGCATGAAGAAAGGTTAGTTAACTAGTGTCAGTTTATCTTTGCTATATATAAAGTGTTTTGGCGTAATCATGAAAACTTAAAAGTCTTAAAAATGAGTAAAGTTGTTTTCCTGGAATATCCCTTATTAATACCTTTTAGCTTCTAAAATGACAATTTAGACAATTAATGTAAACTTAAAAAGACACGGATGTCAACTTTTTAAGTTTTCAATTTTTATAAATAAAACGTTTTGCTCTTGCCAATTTTTTTTTTTTTTTTTTTTTTTTTTTTTTTTTTTTTGAGTGTTGAAATTTTCGCCTTTAAAAATCACATGTGATTTGTAAAATCAAATTTGATTTGTTATTTTAAAAATCACATGTAATTTTTAAAATAACAAGACACATGCGATGTATAAAATCACACGTGACTTTTAAAATAACAAATAACCATTGATTCACATGTAGTTTTTTAGGAAGGAAATTTCCACACTAAGAAAATAATTAAAAAAAAATAGAAACCCTAAAATAAATTCGCCCAAAGTATATCAAGTGCTCATCTACTGAAAGATAAAAGAGTTATCGTCACAATGGTGTAATTTTTTTCGTATGATGATTTATTGTTTGCAATATATTTCATTTAAAAAAAAGAGTGAAAATTGGGGTTTTTTTTATAAAAAAAAAATGAATGGACATGATTTTTCCATTTAGTCTTTAGAGCATTTATGATCTATATTGATCTCACCTCTAAGGTAATAATATTATTACCATATCGTCTCAAATTATTTGTCCATATTTCTATTTCAAGTTGTCCTAATTTAAATGCCCACTACTTAAAATAAATACGAAAATATGATTAAATGTATCGTATTACCTTTACTTGAAGCTATTATTACAATATAAAAAAAGTAAATAATTAGTTAGTGCTAAAATTGTCATTTTGTAAAAAGTAAGAAAAAAACGTAGTAAATGAATTTTTAAATTTTTTTTTTTTTTTTTTTTTTTTTGGTAACAATTGTTATTGGACAGAAGGAGTTCATTAACAGAGCCTATGTGTGCCACCTAGTGAAGCAACGATGAGTATTATTCCGTTAAACTAGTGTATTGTGTCGAGTAACGGTTAAAAAATATTTTATATAATAAAAATGTCATCTTAGAGTCATTTCAAGAAACAAAATACTGGATTAAAACTAAATTTCAACAATGGCATTGCTTATTTTACTTCATGGCATAATTGAGCCACCTTATTAGCAAATAAAAGTCAAAATTGAACACTCACTTGTCCAAAATTGGCTCAAGTAATAATAATGGAAAACAGAAATCATAAAAAGACATGTCTAAATGAAAACAAAACTTAAAAGGGGAGGGTAATATATAAAATTTCAATGGTTAAATGTAAAGGTAACATTATATTATAATTATATTATAACAGGCCAATAAAAATTCAAAACTTTAGAAAATAATGTAGTCAAAAATTTAATTTTATGGACTTGATCGTGAAATTCCCATTTTTCATATTTTTTAGAACAATTTTCTAAGTTTGGTGAATGCCCATAGACTAATGCTGAGCATGTATCGAAAAACCAGGACCACGCATGAACCGTACCGACACCAACGCGTAACAATATTGGTTCACTATACTAGGCACGGTACGGGAACTACAAAAAAAGCTATAAAAAAGGCACCATTTTAAATTGGTACAGGAATCGTATGGGAAATACTGGTTTTAGCACCAAAAAATGTGTTATTTTTAGTTAATATGTTGTCAAAACACCTCTATATTCAACATTGAAAAAAAAGCTCTCAATCACTTTGACCAAAACCCATATACATTAATCGTGCCAATTTATAAGGATAAAAGCTAAAAACAGATGTACAAATGATTCTAAAGAAAGTATTCTATTGGATTATAGATGCTTTATGCGGATATGCATTAATCGTGCCAATTTATAAGGATAAAAGCTAGAAACAGGTGAACAAATGATTCTAAAGAAAGTATTGTATTGGACTATAGATGCTTTTATGTGCATATGCATTAATCATGTCAATTTATAAGGATAAAAGCTATAAACAGATGTACAAATGATTTTAAAGAAAGTATTATATTAGACTATAGATGCTTTATGTGTTATGTAGTTAACGAGGATTAGCAAAGCCTCACGCGTTGTAGCAACGTGCATTATGGAAAAAGTTTTTACCCTATAATGAAACTTATATTGTAATTTACTTAATTGGTTTCTAGCCACTTTTAAGTTCACACCTTCAGACTGTATTGCTAGGATGAGTTTTATTTATTAAATATGCATATAACTAAACTACACATTATAATTTATATACAAAAATACATCGTTGGTCCCCTAAACTTGTCAGAAAGCATCGCCATGGCCCAAAACTTGGGAAAATCATCGCCGTGAGTCCAAACCTTGGGTTTTTGAGGCCGATTGCGTCCCTTGACCCGTAATGCTCAGGTCAATGAATTATCGGTGAGGGCTAAATCGTCTTTCACTGTAGCGTCCTATTTCAAGCCGTTGTATAGTGTTCCAGTTCCCTATATTACTTTGAGCCACAATTGTATCGTCACTTATCATCCCTAAACTTTCCCCCAAAACCTTTCTTTTACAAATCATTAAACCTTTCAACATGGTACGCTGCTGGTGTGGTAAGCAAGCTATAATCCACACTTCGTGGACCTCGACCAACCCAAGGCATCGATTATTTAGTTGTCTTGATGAAGTAAGTGCGTTTTAAGATTTCTTGTATAAGTTTGTTTTCGCAAGTTGCAAAGTACATTGTAACAATGGTGTTTGTTTAATGACTTACCATATTCATGTTAGGCGTCTTCTTGTCGGTAGATAGGATGGTATGAGCCTGAAATGTGTGCTCGTTCAACAATGATCATACCAAGCCTTTTGAGGGGGAGAAATGAGCTCGAGGCAAGATTAGAAGTTGCTCAAGGTAATGTGCGGAAGTGGAAGATTAAGTAAGTGCGTTTTAAGATTTCTTGTATAAGTTTGTTTTCGCAAGTTGCAAAGTACATTGTAACAATGGTGTTTGTTTAATGACTTACCATATTCATGTTAGGCGTCTTCTTGTCGGTAGATAGGATGGTATGAGCCTGAAATGTGTGCTCGTTCAACAATGATCATACCAAGCCTTTTGAGGGGGAGAAATGAGCTCGAGGCAAGATTAGAAGTTGCTCAAGGTAATGTGCGGAAGTGGAAGATTAAGTGTTGCAAAAATCGGAAAAATCGGCCGATTAATCGCCGATTCCAAGGTAATCGGCCATAGACCTTGGCGATTTAGGCTAATCGGCTAAAAAAATCGGTCTGGGAAAAAAATCGGCCAAAAATCGGCCGAATCGGTCAAAAATCGGCCGAATCGGTCAAAAATCGGCCGAATCGGCCAAGAATCGGCCGAATCGGTCAAATTTAAAAAAATAAAAATTTAGGCATTTTACTTAATTTGGGGATCGTTTATTTCACTTATAACGCACAATGGGCCTCATAATCAGAATTGAAGCCTTTTATTGAGGTTTGAAAACATAGAAGGCTTGAATCAGTTAAGATCTTTAGTTTGCTCTCCAGAAATTCCCAAAACATGCAGGAAATGCCAAACCGATTAATCACCGATTAATCACCGCCTTGACCGATTACAGGCTGCAGGGTGGTCGACCGCCTCAGGACCGATTCACGATTTTTGCAACATTGGATCAAGATTTACTTGGTGCTCAGTTGGATATTGTTCTTGATTGTTTATGCACTTGGTTAACTTTTTATCTTTAATGTATGATGGCCGTATTTTGTGTTATGTGGAAATGTAATTATTTGTTATGCTATCATGGTAGTGTAAAAACCTTGACCAAACTATTATGTAGTATGTTCTAACTTTAGATTCTCTTGAATGGTAGTAACTTTATCTCCTAGATGGTTATGAATTTTGTTCTTTTGCTGAGTTTACCTTATGTTTATGCAGATGGTTATGAATTTGATTAGATTTGACTTTTAATTGTCAACATTGTTATGGAGTATTGACTTTGGTTAGTTTTGGCTTTATTGCCTTATGTTTATGCAAATGGTTATCAATTTGGTTAGGTTTGACTTTTAATTGTCAACATTCTTATGGCGTATTGACTTTGGTTAGTTTTGGCTTTATGCACATGCTTACTAAAGAAGACACAACTTCTTGTACATCATCTCAGAAAAAGTTTGCAGTTAAAGATGATGCAAGCATAAACTTTGCTATAAGATACAGTCCACATAAGATGCAAATTATGCACACAATGAAAATACACAAATATAATTGATAACATCAAATAGTTCCGTTATTTTAGTGTTAATTTCCCCATATTTTGCTCATTTTTAGTATCATTTTGTTAAAATATATACTCTTATTTGTTTATATTCTGTTTTCAGGTAAAAAAATAAGCATTGGAACGAAAGACGCGGAATTGGAAGGCTGTTAATGAAAAATATTTGAAGTATGCAAAATCAACACTAACTACGGCGTAGAGGTATTCTCTACCTACGCCGTAGCACTCGCTGAAGATTAAAATCAACGAAGACCAAAGACCAACGGCGTTTTCAATATCTTGACTACGGCGTAGTTACAACTACGAGACTTCTACGAGCATAGGTGACATTCAAGCTACGCCATAGATCTTCATTCCAATATTTAGAAGAGTTTTCGTGATCCTTGATAAAGCTACGGCGTAGTTCCTAATATAACTACGCCGTAGATGCGTTAACGAGAGTTTTACGCCCGTAGCCAATGATCAAGCTACGTCGTAGTGGGTATTTACAAAAGCTACGGCGTAGTCAAACCTAGAGCTACATTGTAGCAAAGACGGGCACTATAAATACAAGTCATAATTCCGAGTTTTCAACATCACTTTCCAACACACAGAAGTCAGGAGGAAATTAGAGAGCGAGGAGAATGAATTCTACTAGCATACAAGTCATTTCCAAGGGAGAATTCACGCCATAATCATAAGTTTTATCATCCATTCCATTTGTATCGAATTCATGTTTACATTAATTATGTCAAACATTTATTTTTCTGCATTTATGAGTATGAGTGGCTAAACACCTTTGGTGTTAGCCTCGTTATGAAATTGTTATTGCCATGATTTAGTTTTCTCGCATTTATTATCGTTTTATTTGTATACTTTCTTAGTATGTCTTAGGACACCTTTGTTTCGATAGTAATGATGTTTGGTACTTCTATTGAGGCTAGGAGAATTGACCATAGGACCCATAGCGGATAAGGGTGTGTTTTGGAGATAGGAATTGACCATAGGACTATCACCATTCATGTGGAAATTTCAACGAACGACCACCTACCAAACAGATTTGCTTAAGGAATTAGGGGGGATGTAAGTTCCGACCGGCCGCATCCTGTTAGAATATTCTAAGTTAGTAGAGGCACTTAAAGACTCTTGCACCTTGTATTAGCCAGCGAACTCTTGTAATCATTAGGTTACATGAATAGGGCAAGGTGGAAGATAGGATAGGCGATTTGATCATCTGAGTCTATCGACTTGAATCCCCAGATGAGACGATAGGATGCATTAATAGAAAACTTGTCATGATGATAACAAGAGTAGTAATTATGTTAACACATTTCTCCCGACTGATTTCTTCTCATTTTATTATTGCTTTGTTTGTTTCATTTCATTTCATTAGTTTAATAATTAATCAAATAATCATAAACCCCATTTAAAACTGTGAAATTAGACTTAGATAATATCCGCACTCATAGCTATTGGGATGACCTCGGCTTTACCGTTAGCTATACCATACACGAATGGGTGCACTGCCCGATAGTGCATTAGGTAGAGGTAGACGAGCAACTTATAAATATTAAAACCTGGTCGGTAAATCCTGCATCAATAATGATAAAGATGGTTATCAAATTATGCACACGATGAAAATACACAAACATAATGACAAATCAATATGAGATAACTAGGGAATAAGGATATCTAAGTGAACACACTTTCCCTATCATACGAGTTACCACCAATTTATTTTTCTTGTTTAGTTTAATTTTATTTTAATATTAGTTTTGGTTTAGTTGGCTAGTAGCTAAACCGCCCACTCTTCCAAACCCCGAGATTTTTAATTGCTTTTTAAAAAACATAAAAACACAAAAAGAATCATCCTTTGCCTTTAGACCTAATTCGACACACATTTTGACCTAACGACACTATTCCCCTAAAGAACGATCAATCCCCCGAGTCTTACCTATATTACACTATAGCAATTAGATACACTGCCTAGGAGGATTGTAAAACTTCTTGTGAATGTTACAACCACCGCATCAGATTACATGGTTCCATAGATAATACAAATGGATATAATTCCAAATGCATAAAATTTCATACTTTTCAAAGCATGATAATTAGAGTTAGACAAACATAAATGTTTTTAGAGTACATAACTTGTCTACAACAAACATAAAGAAATGTTGTCTAGTTAATTAGCATAACATAATTGACCTATGGTGAGGCCATCATTCTTTCCAATGCAGCCTGCTGCCTAGTCATTCTTCGTGCAGTAGGCTGGGATGAAACAGAAGCTGCTTGCACACTACTTGAATGGACCTGAGATTGAGACTGTGATTGATCATGTTGCTAGGATTGAGACTGGGATTCATCATGTATGCTGGGATTATCAGTAGCTTGAACTTGACTCTCAGATTGAGCACCTGGAACTTCACCTTGTTTCTCTATTGCAACATCTTGAGTAGCTTGATCTTGAATTTGAGATTGAACACAAGTTCCTTCAACTGCATCATCTTGACTTTCAACAACACCTGCACCTTCAACTTGTTTATCTGCTGCAACTTTGTTACCTGTAGGATGTGTCTTCTTTGCTGCAACCTTTTGAGGCACGTGTTTACCTTTTCCCTTTGCACTTGAACATTTTTGTTTAGGGCCACTTTGACTACTTTGAGTTCCACTATGGCCAAGACATGTTTTTGGGTTGTGTCCAGCAATGCCACAAACAATACACTTTAAACTCTTTCAAGCCTTAGACAACTTACCATTCTTCACAATCTCTTCAGTTTCAGGAGCTATCCTTATTTTTTTTGAGCTAGCTGCAGTTGTTTGAGGTTTTGGTGAAACATTTCTTGTGGGCACAAATGATTTTTCCTAATGCTCATTGCTAGTTATGGGCTGGACATGGTGTTTGTGGTTGCTTCCCAAGTGTTAAGATAGCAACAAGGATGAGCCCATGTTTTCACTGATTCTACTTGTTGTCCATTAAAAGCCATATTCCAATTGGTATCAACAACATGTTTACATGATAAACCTGTTATCTCCCATCTTCTACAAGTACAAAACTTGTCTACAACATTAAACTACACATTGGTCTCCCTGTGGTCCACTAACTTGAAACTTATCTCCCCTATTCCATAAAACATTATACTTAACATCATATTTCTTAATACCATCTAACATGTGTTGTGCAGTTGGTGTTAGTGGCCCATTACTCTTCTCAATGATCATCACAAAACACTGTTACGATTATCTTACCTAAAAGGGAAATACCTTAAACAATCTTAAAAACATATCAGTGTAAACGATTATCACAAAAAAACACTTACCATACCTCCTGATTGTAGAGTTTTGTTATGTCTCATGGTCATCAAAGAAAGGCTATTCCCTAATTTTCCATAGAGTAAATCCAAGGTTGGTGCTTGTTAATTTTTTACTTAGATTATTAGATTTCACAAGTGACATTGCATTAGGGTTTTTTGGGTAGGCTTACAAAACAAGTTTGGGGATGACCAATAACTACACGGCCTACTTATATTAGACATAATGGCAGAAAAATGGATTAAATATAATTTGTAATTTTCCCGTTATATTTTCTAGAAAGATTTTTTTTTTTTGATTTTTTTGATTTTTTTAATAGATTAGGAGGTTTTATGAAAATATTTTATAGCATAAGAGAGTTTTATATATATATATAAAAAAAAGTATGAATATATTTATAGGTTAGGGGTTTTATGAAAATATTTTTATAGTATAGGTGTTTTTTATGAAATGGTTATAGTTTAGGGTTTTTTTTACGAAAATGTTATATAGTGTAAGGACATTTTTTGAAAATATTTTTAACATACATGTTTCATAGCGTAAGGGATTTTTGTAAAAATATTTTTAATGGATAACGGGTTTTATAACAAAACATTTTATAGCGTAAAGGGCTTTCATGAAAATGTTTATAGTTTACGGGGTTTATATAAATGCGGTATAACACAAGGGATATTTTGAAAATATTTATAACGGATAACGGGGCTATTATTTGTTTTTAATGAAGGGTGTTTTGGCCGGGATGGGATCCTCTCAAGTTGAGAGGTACAACTTGACTCAAGGTGTGGCATTATGAGCAATTGGATTTGATTTAATGGCTCAAAATCAAAATAACTTATTTTGATTTGAACCAATGGATCAAATTCAATGGCTCACAATCATCCAACTAGAGTCAAGTTGTACCTCTCAACTTGAGAGGATCTCATTCCGTTTTGGCCGCATTACATTTTTGTCAATTGTATATATTGTTCAAATGTCACGCTTTATTTCATTTCCAGGGCATTTCAAATCATACAACCAACCTTTATGTTTAGCTTATCAAGTGTATTTTTAGTTTAGAAAAATTATCAGAAAATCAAGTGAAAATAAAGTTTATATATTGATGATATAAGCAAAACGATACCGCAGCGGGAATGCACCGAACATGTCCTTGGTTTCAAGAACGTTACTGTCACACCCCCAAAATCGGGTCCAGCGGAAGCATACATGTAATTGGGGTGTAACTCAATTGGTATTACAACACAAGTTCAAAAATGGTTTTCACTTGAATCATTTAGAATAAAATAGTTTAATAAAAATATTGAATCTACATTGTTAAAAATAACGCGGAAATAGGCCCTTAAAATAGTTTAAAACGGTCCCCAAATGAATAATCAGAGTCTTCTATGACCATGCCATGCCCTGCCCTGCCAAAACCTCCAGTAGCGTGCCATTTGTTAAAACCTGAAAATACATGCTAAAGTGTCAACACAATGGTTGGTGAGTTCATAGAGTCTTGTGAAAAAGAATGTTATGCATATGAATGAAGATTTCCCAGCAAAGGCATCGTAAATCCACTCAGTTGCAAGTCTCGCCATAAGAGACTTGTAACCTGTGTGTTCACAACCCACTGCTAACATATATAGTATGAGTAAAACATGTATAAGTTCATCACAACAGTTAAGCAATTAGTCGTGAGTCTACACTTCATCTCCGAAGACCTCACGTTTGTATGTATGTCTCAATGGTCATCCAACAACTTAATTTGGAGCCACTGGCAGTCTCAATGGTCATCCAACAACTTAATTTGGAGCCACTAGAAGTATCACAATCATGTATGTATGATTACTGGGTGCCATTTCCCAAAGTATAAAAGATTTCTGGGTGCCATTTCTCAAAGTATAAAAGTTTAAACGTTTCAAGTATCAAGTAAGTATTCGTGCATGTATCAATCATGTATGTATGAAATCAAGTATAATGCAATCATGCATAAGTGTTATCAAGTATAAATGAAATCAAGTATAAATGTAATCAAGTATAAATGTTTTGAGTATCTGTACAAGTAAGCAAGTAGTTGAGCATGTATCTCCCCCAAAGAGTTAAAACGAGTAGTAAAAAGAGTAAGGGCTATGACTCACCTGATGCGATAGCTATGATGGTACCATGAACATGTAATGAGCTGAAAAACAAGGCGCGCACACTAGCCGCAACCTAATATGAATGATGAACGATCTACTTTAGATCATGAAGTGATGTTATGAATGTCCATGCACATGTTTCCTATACCACTCTACTCTTTGAAAAATACTTGTTGTTATAAAAAATATACATTTCCAAGACTTAGGAAAAATATGGCTATTAGAAAAAAATAAAGCTAGTTGCAATATATATACTTATATATATATCGTATGTTTCCATGTTAGTGTTGAAATCCTCGGGTTGAAATCCTTGAAATAACGCCTCGTAGTGATAAAATATACTTGTAATAACTAATACTTCATTAGTTATAAAATTGGGTACTTGGTATTATTTTTAGAATCTAGAGTTACTACGTAGTTTTGGCGTTAATATTACTAAAAGCTGTCAAAATAAAATGAGTTTTGCCGATATTCAAACGTGAATATCTTTGTCGTTATAAGTCCGTTTTACTTGTTCTTTATATCCACGGTTACGTCTTAGTATGTAGTAATATATTTTGGAAAGCTTGGCTCCTCCGGGTTACGTCTAAAGCCTCTTTTTGTCCGACGAAAAACGTCCATCAGCATGTATTTTTCCGGAAAATAGTTTTCGTCAATAAACTTGCAAAAATCATAACTTCTTCGTTATAAACTCTTTTTAATCCGTTCTTTCGCCTACGAATTCGTTTTTGAAAGTATTTTCTAAAAATTTTGCCAAAGTTTCATTTGTGTTTACTGATTTTCCAGAATTTACCAAAATAGAACAGCATGTTTATTTACTTGTTACAAACCCATTTTTCTTGCTCAAAACTAGTTTTTACTTCAACCAAATCTCTTGCAAACATCACAAATCTATACTAATCCTACCATACACCTTCTTAGGGTGCCATGGGTTCCTAATGACTAGTAATCAAGTTAATTTAACAAAGGAACACCTAAAACCAATTCTAGGGTTTGTATGATCAAAAAGTCTACAAAAATAAAGTGGTATAACTAGTTTGTGCATAAAATTAAGCATGAATACTATGAGATACATATGTTAATTAGATGAAAACATTAAAATAATTTTGAATACTCACTTTGAAATAATAGGTGGTGAGATGATGAGAAACCTTGGATTACTTGTGTTTTTGTGTTATGATTCTTGATTAGGATGATGAAATGAACAACTTTGATGCTTTATACTTTGAAAAATAATGGATTGATCATGGATCTTGGCAAAAAGTCGTGGGTTTTGTGTGAAGAAGGAATGAGATGAACTTTTTGGCTTATGAAAAAGTTATGTTATGATTCTTGGAAATTAACATGTTATGTTATTTGTGTTTTTGTAGATATTTAGGAAGTTATATACTAATATACTTGTACATAAGTCAAAGATGGTAAAAATAAATCACATGGTGTCTAGGGAAGGGCATGTGGCCGGTTTTTAGTGTGAAAAAGAGATGCAAAGTCGGTTTTGATCACTTAGAAAATATGGTGTATTATTAGTTATAATCGGGTACCGGGTTTAATAGCAATAAATGTTAACAAAGTTAACCGGGACAAAATAAAGTCATAAATATGTTAAAAATGTGTTGGGCACAATTACTGAGTGTTCGGGTGATTATTGTTTAGTTTTCACGAAAACCGTCGTAATATTCATAAGCTTACGTTATAAATAAAATAAATTTCCAAAATACTGGGTAACTGAATGTTATAACTTTTATGATGATAAAATGGATATAAAAATATGTCGGGACCATTGTGGGAATATTTAGATATATTCGTCGTGTATAAACCGGGTGTTAACGTTTATTTATAAATAATTATAAGGAAAACGTTAAATGTATCAAATATATAAATTTGAAAATCCTAAGAGTGGTATAACATGAATATGCTATTATGATGATATGCAGACTGTCTCTAGTCCGTATGCAGTGTCCTTAGCACTAATGAAATGAATTCGCACCTAAACCAATCCGGTTACGCGAATTTGAATACCCGTAAACTAAATTTACGATGAAATGTGTAATGCAAGTGAATAGTGAAAACTTTTCCGGCAATGAATAGTGTTTAGTGAATAGTAAATTTTCTGAATGCTTCTCGGAATGTCAAACTGACACAAAAAATGATGAATGGTAAACTGATGAATAGTGTTTTGATGAATAGTGTTTTTTCCAAAGTTCGGGAAATGACCTGAAATGGCGAGTTGTGACAGTTACCTCCATATTTGGTCGGAGAAAAACCAGTACCATCTAAACGGTGCCGGTTCAGTACGCTACCACTCACAACTCACAAGCTCATCTTTAAATAAGAAAGAAAACAATATTTGTTATCATTCTTGTTATTGTTATATTAAATTAATCATTATATCCAAAGCTTCATATGTGCATAGGATTTTGAGTATTAAGGGTCCGTTCGTTTTGTTTGATAGGTTTGGATTAGGATCATGGTTTGGTATTGAATTGAAAGATTGCTAGAAGAGATAATATAATATTATTTATATGATTTAGATATCTTAATAATTATAATTGAATATAATTCAATGTTTTAAAATATATAAGAAGAGGGAGATAGAGAGAGACTTGATGAGTAGCCCACGTAGAGATGAGTTCAAATAAAACAATTAGTTATTGGGTAAGAAAGCAGTATGGTCGATAAATGATAAAATCAATGGTTTAGATGTATGATGGCAGCTTTGTATTTTTTTTTTTCAAATTGAATTATAATGATAATTTAAAAGGGTATGAAAGTCTTTTTGATAGACAAAAATCGACGTGTTTTGGTATCAGAATCTACTTCACAAAAGTAAAATATGTTAAAGTTTCTCCTTTCCAAAATGAATATGCTTGATGATGATGATATTGTTTTTTTTCGTTTTTTATAACTTTGATTCGTTAGCCTATGTTCTTTTCATTCTTTTTTTAGAAAACAAATTATTCGGTCCATTATATATTATTTAAATTATGATTATGATTCGTTTTTGTTTTTGTTTTTTAGTCTCATCTCGTCAAATTCAATGTTGATTAACAATAAGTTATTGTCATCTTTTGATTTTCGTTCACCGCGTAAACTTAAATGATACATATTTTGTTATGGTAACGATGATAAGGCGGTTTGACGACGAAGATCTTGTGGTTGACATAGATGCTGTTGATGATTTTTATCATAAAATAATGCTAAATTCTTAGTGATAGTGGTTGATGATTTTTGAATTAACGAAGATACTCGTAACTCGATGATGATTTATGAACTCATGATCATAATTATGCAAGTCCATTGATTTATTAACACAATATTTGGATGCAAAAATGGTTAATCTTTTGATGCATTAATTGATTCAAGAAATTGATGCAAAAATGAAGACACATAAATTAATTCATAGGATGCAAAATTCACGTTCAACTAGAGCTTCGTTTATGATCTGAAAACGTGATGGATAATAAATATGAAGATGCAAAATTATCTTCATAAGATGTAATTATGGACAAATTGAACAAGAAAAAATGAGCAAATATTGCATCCTAAAAAAAAAAAAAAAAAAAAAAGGAGAAGATGCAAACGAGTTCTAAAGATGCAGATTTGTGATTTCTCATTTTACCATTGGCTGGTTAATACACACGGTAATTTTGTATGGTGTCATACCTATTTTACATGAAGAGAGTGTTTCATAAGAACTCTTCTCGGCCCACATAAACTATTGAATCTTTGCTATGCTCGACTAACTGATCAAGATTCATTTTGCGAGCCTTTTAAGAGCATGCCCAGCCATAACGCTAGAGCTGCGTTAAAGTGATTTTTGCCTTGCGTTAACCTGCGTTACGGTTGTATCCTCCAGCGTTAGAGGTGCGTTAACGCACCACGTTAGCGTGCTAATGCTGTGTTAAGATTGAAACTTGAATAAAAAAAAATTGTTTTACCCCCTCCAACGTTCCATTTTCTAGCCGTTTATTTTCAAAAAAAAATTTCACTTTCACCCCCTCAATAATTAAAAACGGCTAGTTTTTAAAAGTCACCAAAAAATTACTTTTAAAACATTTAAAACAACTATAAATACCAACTTAACACACATATATTTTTCACACATCCACTACTAATTTTCTACTCTTTTATACTTCCTTTATAAGAAAAAAACCTTCCTCATTCATAATGGATCCAAATCAAAATAACGATTTTGATCCGAGTTGGTCAGACCTTGATGACGAAGAAGACATACAGTTTATGGTGCAAGCATACGAGCTACAACAACGCTTAGAAGAAGAAGAAGCTCATCCTCATGTGCCCCGTACCAACATACATCGTGAACGTGAGCTTGCTGAAGAACGTTTGAAAAACGACTATTTCGTTGAAGGTTGTAAGTATAAGCATAGTAAATTTCGTAGGAGGTTTCGTATGAGCCGGAAACTATTTCTGCAAATAGTGAACGGTATTGAGTTTTACGAATCCGATGTTATTCCAGCCCACTTTCAATACTTTAAGTCAGGAATCGATTGTACGGGTCGAGCGAGTATTAGTGCACTTATGAAGTGTACATTTGCGATACGACAATTGGCGTATGACACCGCCCCAGATGCGTTCGATGAGTATTTGAAAATGGGTGAGTCTACTCAACGTCTTTGTCTTGATAATTTTAACATGTGTGTTATGGATTTGTTTATGCATGAGTTTTTAAGAACACAACATGGTCCGACATTCAACATATTTACGAATTGCATGAGCGTCAACATGGTTTTCCGGGTATGCTTGGTAGTATTGATTGCATGCATTGGGCGTGAAAAAATTGTCCGGTAGCTTGGCAGGGGCAATTTGGTAGGGGTGATAAAAGATACCCAACGTTAATGCTTGAAACTGTTGCTTCACATGATTTGTGGATTTGGCATGCTTTTTTTGGTATGGCAGGGGCAAGTAATGATATTAACGTTTTAGATAACTCTAACTTGTTTGACAAACATTCTTGCTGATGAATCCCCAAGGGCACCATATACAGTAAATGAAAGTAGGTATGAACAGGGGTATTAATTAGCTGACGGAATTTACCCGCAGTGGGCAACTTTCGGCAAATCTTTCTCGGCAACGACTGCTGAGAAACATAGCTATTTTAAAAGGAAGCAAGAAAGTGCACGCAAAGATATCAAACGTGCTTTTGGCGTGCTTCAAGGACGTTGGGGTATACTACAACAACCGGCACGTGCATGGGAAATTGTCAAGATACAAAGAATCATGTATGCATGCATTATTTTGCATTACATGATTCTAAAAGATCAAAAATTTACACTCCGCGAGTATAAAAGAATGTGGGTAGATCCGGCACCACATTTGAGTCAAGAAAGGTGGATCGACAGGTGTGATACGCAGAGGCGCAAGACAAGGGAAATGCGCGATGCAGGCGTGCATACTCAACTCCAACGAGATCTTATGGAGCATGTTTGGCAGAAACGTCTTCAACACCAACAACAACAATAAGAAGAATATTCCGAAGACGACGATAAGTAGTTTTAATTCGTATGGTTTAATTTCTTATGTTTCGTTTTTTTTCTTCTGTTAATCGTTGTTGTTGTTATTTTAAGTTTTTTATAATTTGTATTGTAAGAAATTAAGTTTTAATGTTATGTGGTTTATTAATTGAATTGTTTGTTTTAGTTGAGGGTAGAATTTGAAAATGTTTGAGTTAAAGCTGAGTTAAAGCTGAGTTATTGTTGTGGGTGTTTTTTTCTGAGTTAAGATTAAAGTGGTAAAGCTGATGTGGCGCTGACGTGGCGCTGAGTTATAAGTTAACTCAAGTTACGGATGAGCATGCTCTAACCGATCCCCATGGCTAAAGCAACAACCAAAACAATTCCTTAAAAGCTTTCAAAACCACAACCCTTACCAAAGTGCCATAACAAACACACCCTAAAACGAACACGACTTACTACATGTTTATATTATTAGCAACGACTCATGTAAATATTTTTAAGATTTAGATAACATAAAAAAAACATATAAACTAAATTAAATTATGGTGTAACAAGAAAAATGAATAAAAATAAAAATATATTTGATGATGAGGCTTTGTTTTTATTTATATTAATTAATTAAAATTGAAATAAAAAGGAAATCCGGTGAAAGAAAAAGAAGTCTGGGGGAGTGACAGATCTGAAATTACAGACCAATAAAATTGAACAACAACAAGAACAAGGTGCTGACGTCATCATCTCCGATTAGGTCATCTTCTTCTTCCTTATTTTTTATTTCATCCTAAAACCAAAACCCTATAATTTCTACTCTATTAATTATCATTATGCTGTTAATTAGATCATCATAAGATCGGCTTGCTAGCATTATCATAATTATTACTATTAACACTAGTTTCGTTACGATCCCACATCGGCCAAGTATAATAAGTCTAGGTGTCCCCTCCTCTTACGAGCTAGCTAGCTTTTTGTAGTCAGTTGTACATCTACCTAGTATAAGAAGAATTTTGTAACTTTATATAAAAACACACACTAATGTTAATTAATTAATAGATCGTGTAGCGTGTTGTATATTTATTCGTTGTATTGTATTTCTTCAGATAAAAGTGGTTAATAGATAGGCAATGAATTTTCTGGGGCTGCGGTCCCAATCAACGACTGCAGCTCAACAACAACAACAACAACCTCTGCCGCCGCCGCCACCCATCCCGCAACCTCAGCAACCTATTTTTGACAATGTTGCTGCTGAAGATCCGTTTCCGTTAGCTTCTTTGATTCATCATGATACTTTTAATGGGACAACAACTACTGCTACTCAACAACCTGGTGTTGTCGATGATAAACACATTGATGTTTCTCAAGACGAAGGGTGGATCACCATTCCACGCAGTATGTAGTTTTTTTTTTATTTTTTTTATTTTTTTTTATTTTTTTATTATATATATATATATATATATATATATATATATATATATATATATATATATATATATATATATATATATATATATATATATATATATATATATATATATATATATTTGCTTGTTAGGGGTTGTTTGTTTGAGCTTATATGTTTTTGGCTTGTATTTCATAAGCCCCAATTTTCTGGCTTATTTTGAAACTTTGGGCTTATATAAGATTGTTATGATATAAGAAGCTTATATAAGCCCATAAGTCTCTAAATAAGCGGAAAAATTCGAGTTTATGTGATACAAGCCGAAATCAAATAAGCTCATAAGCCCATGTATAAGCTTAAACAAACGCCCCCTTATTATCATTTATATATTCCGTTTCACCTATCGTTTTGCTTCTTCTGCAGAGGAACTTCCTGATACTTGGAATGAAGAACCCGATATTCTTTCTTTTAAATCTTTCGACCGTTCCTTTGTTTTCCCAGGTACCTCCTCTCAAGTACTTTTGATCCACTTTTTTATTATCAGTCACAAATGTTATAATGTTATCATTTTAATTTACAGGAGAACAAGTGCATATACTAGCATGTTTATCTGCATGTAAGCAGGACACTGAAATTATCACACCCTTCAAGGTTGCCGAAATGATGAGTAAAAACGCCAAAAACCAAAATGGTCAAGTTACACATGGTGGTGAATCTCTTCTTAGAATGGAGGATTACAGACGGCAGACCGAAATGTTGTTGGAAAGATTTAGGAACTCCCATTTTTTTGCACGAACTGCTGAGGCAGATGAACCCCTTTGGTCAAAAAGAAAAACCCAAGAAACATTCCGAGAATCGACAGAAATGATTGGAGGGAAGTTCACTTCATATGATGTGAAATCCAGAAAGGCGGTTGATAAGAGTGTCCTTAATGCTTCAGATGACAAGGGGGGAAGTGCTGATGCTAGTACCTCGGGTGGAGTGGCGCGAAACGGCTTTAAGTGTTGCTCACTTGCTAATGGAGATATAGTGGTATGTTTCTGAAATGCTATGCATGATGTATGTCTTTATTATAGTTTAATCTGCTAGCTTGTTAATAGTGTGCAATGCTAGTTTAATGTGAAAATGGAATTTTACTTGATATTAGCTCATCTGACGTAAAGGAATTATGAAAAGCTAGTAAGTAGGGGATACGCCATATATAGTTTTTGTGTTCACACCGTTGCTCAAGGTGGACAGTATCAAACCTAAACAGTGCAAGGATCTTGCGACTTATGTTAGTTTAGTTATTATATACCTTGCAGAGCGAGTTATACAGCGATCCTATTTTGTTACAGCATTTAGTCTTCATTCATATATGTCATTTCTTTACTCACAAGTTTTGTCCATAGATTCTATATGTCAATCTCATTAGTGCTACAAAAATATATAGTCTTCTCAGTGAAAGGATGCATGCATCACTGATCTGCATTCCATTTTCTTGTATGGAAGGATGCAGGTGCTTTTACAGGTAAACATTGGTGTAGACTGCTTGAAAGATCCAGTCTTAGAAATCATTCAGTTCGAAAAATATCAGGAGAGAGCTTTGACTTATGGGACTGCAGAAAGCCTAAGTTATTCAAATGAGGACCCTTGTGGAGATCTGTTGAAGTGGTTGCTTCCTTTAGAGAATTCTTTGCCTTCTCCATCTCGTTCCTTATCTCCACCGCAATTGAGCTCCAGTTCCACTGTCCGTAGCACATCGTCAAAGATCAATCCCTCAGGCTCATCTGCTTCTCCGATCTTTTCGTTTGGTAACTTCAGAAGTTATTCCATGTCCTCGGTTCCTCCAAACACCATTCCACCTGTTTCACCCATTACTACTAAATCAAGCATTGATCTAGAAGATAAGGATCAATTCTCATCTAATAAGTCCGGAAAGGATGAAAAAGGTGAAGCTGAAGGACTTCTGTCTTTTCGAGGTGTGCCGCTGGAGCCAGAAAGGTTTTCTGTTCGCTGTGGACTAGAAGGCATTTACATTCCAGGTAGACGATGGAGGAGGAAAGTTGAAATTATACAGCCTGTGGAGATCTCTTCTTTTGCTGCTGATTGCAATACAGAAGACCTTCTTTGTGTTCAGATAAAGGTCCAAACTTTCTCCTAAAATAAAACTTTTTTATAGGAACTGAGTTTTGTGATTCCAAGCACACCGGGTTATCTAATATTTTACTTATTTAAAATTATGGTTTTACTGTTATGCAGAATGTTGCTCCTGCACTCATTCCAGATATTGTGATATATTTGGATACAATAACTATTATACATGAGGAGGCTTCCAAGGGTGGACCCCCTTTGTCTTTGCCAATTGCATGTATTGAAGCAGGCAACGAGCATAGCTTGCCAGACTTAGCCCTCAGGTTATTGTCCTCGCACTTTGTGTTTTTTGTATGTTTGTTATTTGTGTCATGCCAGTTTTAGCTATTATGTTATGTTCAATGTAGATCTATTACGTTCACATTACCAGAAGAACTTTCATTTATGGTCTTATTCGGTTTGAAACATCTTAGAATATCATTCCTATTTATGAAACCCATTATTATGCTTTTTTGTTTCATAATAGAAGGTTAAGTAATACTAGTAGATACTGTAATAATTTGTGGTTGGCCTACTGGACTTCGAGGCTTTATAGTTATGGGATATATGTTAAGTAATACATAGTAGATACTTGTAATAATTTGTGGATGGCCTACTGGACTTTGAGCCTTTATAGTTATGGGATATGTATAGGGTCTAATCCACAACAGCAAGAGTGATTTACTCTCATATGCTTATGTGATTATGATGAAAACTGTATGCTCTGCTGTTTCTTAACTCTAGTTGAATAGATAGATTATCTCTAGGTTGTTAAAGATCGGGAGTAGTTAAATGATATGAATCCGTGAAAAATTCTTGTGGGTAAAGTTGTATTGCTCGAAAAAAGCTCTATGTTGATACTGAAATGAAACTCAAGTAAAATTCTTGGTATCTTGTTTGTAGCTTGGATATATATGAGTAATTATCATTTTGCGAGTCCTAATTTAATTTTCTAATGAACTAACAGGTGAGATTTAGTATTTGTGAATTTTATGTTGTAAGATAGACCTGCTTTATGTTGCTTTTTACTGAATTGTTGTTTTGACATGCCGTGACAGGAGAGGTGAAGAACACTCCTTCATTTTGAAACCGGCAACATTGTGGAGAAACAGCAAGGGTCAAAGTGATAGAAGTCCTCGTTCATCACAGTCGCAGGCTGGAAATGCAGTGTCAAGTGCTCTCAGCGCTTCGGATTTCAGGCTTGCTGACAAGTATGCAGTTCTAGTATCATGTCGATGCAACTATACGGGTAATTAAGCTACTTCCTGAATGTATTGCGCGCGCGCGCACACACACACGCACACACACACACACAAAAAAAAAAAAAAAAAAAGAAAGAAAAAAAAGAAAAAGAAAAAAAGATTCGTGATAATCCCATGTAACACATAGTTTGGATGCAGAATCTAGGCTGTTTTTCAAGCAGCCAACAAGTTGGCGACCACGTATCTCAAGAGATCTTTTGATCTCTGTTGCATCTCAAATGTCAAGACCAACTCTTGGCTCAGATGACAGGGTTGCTCAATTACCTGTCCAGGTTTCACTCTCGAAAACACAAGTCTTGATTATGATAAAGTTAAATGAATAATGGAAGCTCATGAATGTCTCGTTAATTGTCAGGTTTTAACACTTGAGGCTTCAAATCTGACATCTGAAGATTTAACACTAACAGTGCTTGCTCCGGCCTCATTTACTTCTGTTCCTTCTGTGGTGTCTTTAAATTCTACACCCGCATCACCTATGAGCTCAATTGATGTTTCCTCTGAGTCATCAGCTGGGAAACAGGGTATTGCATTTAAGAGACTCAGTTCAGCATCTAACATAATAGAAAATCAAAGACGCAGTGATGACAATGTGCCTCAGATGGGCTCCTTTAATGAGCAAACAGTTTCCATCACTGATATACTTCCAAGAAGTGATCTGGGATGCACGCACTTGTGGTTGCAGAGTAGAGTTCCTCTAGGGTAACACTCATCTTCTTCCTCGTGATTTTAATGGCATGATTTTTTTATTTTTTATTATTATTATTATTTTTTTGAATGGCGATTTTAACGTTATGATTTACAAGATGATTTATGGAAGTACTTTTTTTTTTCTGCGTCAGTTGTGTTCCATCTCAATCTACAGCCACCATCAAGCTTGAGCTACTACCCCTTACCGATGGAATTATTACTCTAGATTCCTTACAGATTAGCGTTAAGGAGAAAGGTACCTTATCATTATGCTCAACGTCTTTAACCATGCTTACTCTGTTTGTATGCTCTTTACCACTGCCACCTCTTTATGTAAATACAACTTTTACATTGAAATTTTAGCCCAAAGGAAACCTTTGCTTATATTGGACAATCTAAGTGAAAGAAATTCTAGTAGTTAGTATCTATGTTGGACAAATACCCAAATGCCAACTCTTTATTTTTTCGTATGCTTAATCATAGCTTATGATATTCCTGGTAAAAGGCACCTACTGTTACAACAGGCTCCTACTGAGTTTCATTGTCATAAATCATGATATCAATTTTGTAGTGGGGTTTTAGGATTCTTCTAGGCATTTGAATGCTGATTTGCTTTTAAAGAAGATTATTCTTGGTGATTTACGTTAAGTACTGAAATAAGTTTCAGATATAAGTGGCCACGCCAACCTCCTGAAAAGGGAGGGCTTTACCCGGTTTGAGTATAAAAAAATTAAAAATTCTTTACTGCTTATATTTGGTAGAATAGAAGGGGGAGGGACGTTGGTGTAAAAGAGGAGGGAGAAGGTGATATGTCACATTATTAGTCCCTTAAATAAAAAGGGGTAATATGAAGGTGGTTTAGAATGAGGTTTGGATAAATTTTGAAATTTGAGTTATGTGGGAATATAAATGTTTTATATAATATTGTAGATACTTTTGAGGGTTTTTATGGTGGAATAGAAGGGTTAAGATTGGTCAATGAAGAAATCCCGCATTATAAATCCTTTTAAGATGTATAGATAAGAAGGTTCAACATAAGGCCAAAGCCCAAATATGTTTATGTATAGATAAACCTGTTTGAAACAAGTTTTGATGAAAAGCAAGTGATGATATTTGGTTGATTCTTGGACAACAGGCTTAACCTATGTCCCGGAGCACTCTCTAAAGATAAACGCCACTTCCAGCATTAGTACAGGAATCATCTGAAGTGAAGTGTTGAGGGATGATATATACAACTTACGGCTGCATGGGGATGGCAATGGCGACGGACATGTTATGGTTTTCGAAGTCGATTAGATACTTCATACTGGCCCTGTGCTTCATTCAAAGACAAGTTTGCTTAGTTGATGGAAATGAAATGTAGTGTTTTTGTATGAATTGAGATTATATGTACCTGGTGACTAAAGAAACAGCATGAGATACGTGAGAATTGGACTTGTTTGCGAAATTTAAAGAACAACACTTGTACATTGTTTATCAGATGTGTTTCTTGTGTGTGTAACCCTTTTATTCGAATCAACAATTTGAAATTAGACACATGTCTCGTTGAATACGAGTTAAGGATTTCATTTAGCATACACTGCCACATTGCATGAAATCATCTTATATCAGTTATATGAATTTAGAAAAGGATTTCATTTAGCATACACTGCCACATTGCATGAAATCATCTTATATCAGTTATATGAATTTAGAAAACCATACTGCGTAATCAGTGCCTATTGCCTTTGGCAGAGTTATTTTCTGGTAGTCATGTCCTCCATTGCATTTCATGGCATGATTAGAGATAACAATCAACATTGAAAGAATAAGGTTGAGATGGTTATCTCTCCCCCCACCCACCCACTTATAGATATATAAACAATTAGCACATTCTCTTTGCATAACATGATAAAAAGATTAAATCAGTTCCTTTGAAATTTGGTATATATGTTTCGTTTTATAGTTTATGCCTTATGGAGATAAAACATATGTAAAGTTGGAATATTTTCGCCAGGGGTTGTTAGTGTAGTTTTGATGATACCAACCAAGCTAGTGATTGTTGACTGCTGAGTCTGTTGGTCGAAAAAGATGAAATACTGTGATGAAAAATGTTATATAGTTGAAGGGGAACCAGAAGATGAAAAAATGATTCAAAATGAATGTCATGACAGGTTCCCTCTTTTAACCATTTTCTTTCCCTTATACTCATTACATCGCAAAGGTACCACCGTACCAGGTACATTCACGCATATGCGAGTCCAGGAGTATAAACAGACATAAGTTTGAGAAGAGCAAATAAGATTAATAACTTCTTAATTTTAGAATCAACTCCACATATCTCATTGACTTGTGGGTTTATTCTAATTACAATACGATATTTGATTATCAGGCTTTCCTAGTTAACTGATCTTTGGATGTGCTCTCAAATATCTTGTCAGCATTACCCACCTCAAATCCATCTCGTCTGTGAGCCTCCTCAACCTACACACATGTAAGCATTTCAGATGGTATGGTCATGATGAAAACAAACACAAAAGAAAGAAAAAAGTGTAACCTCATGTTGGGGCAAGTGCTTGTATTGTGGCAAGACAAGGCGTTGGGCAAACTCAATATAGGAACAAGGGACCGAGTCTGTGAGGCCATCAGAAAATTGGAAAGGTATAGAATCTGCAACTGTTGAACTTTGAAGCAGTAGACCATCTGGGCTCACTGCGACAATCACAAAAAAAAATCCCAACATTAATTCCAAAGATTATTATTCTACTCTACAAATGGTTTTGATGTTGAATCAGAAAACAAAACTAACCCTTTAGAACACCTCCTTCAGAGTTCAGCTTGAAACCATTGTCCTGAACAAATTGGTTAAAGTTGTTGATGTCGTTCAAGGGAGGTTTGAGCCTATGGGTGGATATGGTGACATGATTCAAGGTGTATCCATTAACAAGGGTCCAAGCTGCATACTCGCTTTCTCTGGATAAAAACAAACTGTTGGTAAAAACTGTGTATGTATGATCCATGAGTGAGTTATGGTAATGAAAAGAAAGCAAACCTAGCTAACTGTTGGAATTCGGAATGTGATGGTTTCGGCCATGTCAAACAACCAAGAGCACTTGCAAGGGCACTGCGTTCGTGTCCAGCAGTAGCACCTGATAGCCCCACATACTTGTGTATGATTTCCTGTATAGTATATCAATTAATCCAAAAGCGAGGAGAAAGAGAGGAGACTCTGGGTAGTAAAATCAAGCCAAGCCAAACCTGGGCTTGCCGACTCATTTGATGCACGAGAAGCTCAGAGATAAAGATTCTAGGCAATGGTCCATAAACTCCGCTGCCTCCTCCTCCGCCATTAGGAACAGGAGGAGGAGAAAACCAGAGTGCTCTGAGCTTTTTTTTTGGGAATGTCAACTCTTCCATTTGAGTGTAACCAAAATCAAGAAACAACTTTGACATAGACTCGATCCCATGACCATCAACCTACACGTACATGCATGTTATGTTAGGAGTAACACTACAGTATCATAGTTGGTTAGTGACTAAGGGGGATTTGAATATGTATACATACCCCAAAAGTCCGAAATGCAAGATGGTCATAGCATATACTTTCATTATGATTAGTGGTAAGGTCCAAAATGGCCTTAGCAGTTGGGTTTCGATTCAAATAAACATGTTCGATACTCGAAAGGACGTTCCTCAAGAATGAATCACCAACTTGTCCCTGAAACAAACGAACTAGTCGTAAATATTAAATATACTGAATATGAAGAAACAATACTCTAGAAAAGTAAAGAAGCAAATCCTCACAATTAGATGATAGTAGGATTAAGAAATACAAAACTAGTAGCAAAATATATCTATACCATATGTCCATATATAAAGATAAACCATCTCAGCTTTCTCTCTCCTCTCACTTTCACTCACTCCCTCTCACCATACATCCGTTTTGGTCGCCCTCTCCCACCTTTGTAAAAATATACCTCACTAAATACCCCACACACACTCACAATACAAATAAAAAACAATTACTTTTTGAAAATGGGCCCACATTTTTGCACCTCTCACTTTGGTGAGCCACTCACCATGCATATACAATTTCGCCGTGCCCATGCATATCTGTTTTTCGGCGTGTTGTGAGTGGGTTACTCACCAAAAGGTGAGTGTAACACCACTTCGTCTAGTCTAAAAACTTAAAAAATGAGTAATGTTGTTAAGACTAAAATACTCTACTTATAAAAGTCAAACGCAATCTATTAAATATTTAAATAATTAATTACAATTTAAACCACTTTCTTCGCTCACACTTTCTCTACATCCATATATGCACAAAAAAATTAGCGATGCTATACTCTGTCCCTATGTGCGGGTAATCGTCTAGTCAAAAATCCAGATTTTTCTGAAGTTAGTCATTATTCATTATATTATCGCTAAAAGAAAAATTGTAAACTTGGTCACTTATCTTACTATCTTATAAAGCATTAGCCCTTTTGGGGCACTTAATGCATTAAAATTCAGCGATACAACTATATAAGCTAAATGTACAACTAGTTTAAACACACTTTCTTAACATTAAATACCTTCAAAAACTTAATTTTTAACAATACAAGTATTCATGCAATGCTTACAATTCATTGATGCATAATTAATATACATTCTTAAAACATTCATTTAATGATAAATACAAGTATTAAAATACATAGTACAAATCATGCAAGATGCTAATTAATGATACTTTAAAAACCCCCTTTCAATGAAAAATTGTATTAAAAGAACACACTGTATAAACCAATGAAGCTACTAAACACAAAAAACAAACAAATAAAATAATACAAACTAAGCAAAATTTCACCACACTTTTACCATTGCTTATAGTTCCTAAACGAACAAACTAATCACTAAAGCTATTGCAAAAAATGAAACGTAAAAATGAAATAAATTATTAGTAGAAAAAATTAAATTATAGGACACCCGAAGCCGCATTGCGCGGGACCTAATCCGCCCTTCTATTATCGTAAAAAAAAAAATTGTAAACCTGATCACTTGGTGGAGGGATGTTGCATGTGACATAGTCATTCAAGCTGCTGCTAATTAATGATACTTTAAAAACCCATTTCAATAAAAAAAATATATAATTAAAAGAGCAAGTTGTATAAACCAATCAAGCTACTAAACACAAAAAACAAACAAATAAAATAATAGAAATCAAGCAATGTTTCACCAAACTTTTGCCATTACTTATAGTCCCTAAACGAACAAACTAATCACTAAAGCCATTGAAAAAAACGTAAAAATGAAATAAATTATTAGCAGAAAAAATTAAATTATAGACACCCGCAGCCGCATTGCGCGGGACCTGATCCGCCCTTGCATGATAAATAACTATAAAAAATCCAGATTTTTTCAAAGATAGTCATTGTATTATCGTTAAAAAAATTGTAAACCTGATCAGACCTGAGTCAGCCCTGAATAAATAAATACCTGTACCACTTGATGGTGGAGGGATGATGCATGTGAAATAGTATTAGCAAGCATTCTTTTGTGGGTGTTGTTGTATTTGGAATAATGATTATTATTATTATTGTTAATGGATGGGAAAGAAATAAAGTTTGGAGATGAAAAAGAAGATGATCTTTGTAAAGAAGAAGAAGAAGAGAATATTGAGGATAATAATGGGTTTGATGATCGGATTGTTGTTGTTATCATCTTTGTTAATACTTAATATTATTGTTGTTTTGTTTTATAATTAAAGTGACAGGAGAAGGTGGGGTTGAATGAATGACAATTTTAGTATTTGGTGGTATTTGAAACATGACATGACATATGTCCAAATAAGTATACGAGGAAGACACGGGAAGTTGGCAATTGAGATAGATATGCCACGCGGCACTTCTCATCCTTTTATTTCTACTTACTTTCCCTTTGCGTCTCGTATTTGCTTACTAGTAAAAAGGAGATGATGTGTACATATTTTTTATATCATTTTTATTTGTCATTTATCACTAAATTATATATAGTGGTATTTTACTGTGTGCATTATTTGTGTGATTTAGTTGTGTATAACAAAAAAAAAAAAAAAAAATGATGTACAAATCATCTCCCCTACTAAAATTATACCCATCAGTCCCAAATATTATCCACTTTTATTTTATTTTTTTTCTTCTTATTCAACATTGACTAATAATATTTTTATTTATATTATACAATGCTTGATCAGAATTATAACAAATGAAAATAAATTTAAAACCTAATATATTTATATATTTTTCATTAATTATTAAATTACACAAATAAAAATAATTATGGTTAAAGTTGAATAAAAAAAATTAAAAAAAATAAAAGTGAATAATTATTATAGGACGAGTATTATATAAATGAGATTCTCTAACAAATGCATTTAACTTGGTTGATGTGTCAACTTTTTTTTTTTTTTTTTAAAATTAAAAATTGCATTTAATACGCATTTATTAAATTTAAAAGTTATCTTAATTAATTATGATTTTTAATTTAATGGCATCCACTATAAGAGGTTTATAAAAAGGTCTAAAAGCTATGAGAAGATTTATCTTTTGTTTCAACCATAATGAGCTTGTAGTTTATATCTATGTGGCATGAAGAGGTCCAAGATCCTAGACCTTTTTATAATTTAATGCATGTGTTATGGTTGAACATTTTATATAATTACAAAAGGTTTATACATAATGATAATAGGTTTATAGTTTATAAATTAATTATTTGACATGCTATAAACTTATTTAAAAGGTCCATCCACAAATGCTCTATAAAATTTTCTAAAATTATCATGTTACCAATGTTTTGAAGACAATGATTAGACAAACCGTGTATAAAATTTTCATTATTACAAACTCAAAGAAACATTTGCAATAAAAAACAAAAATAAATAAACAAATCCGAACAATTTATTTTTCATCGAAACGAAAAACAAAATTTTCACATTTTAAACGGTAAATGTCAAAAATACATAATTGCGACGATAATTTTTTTATCTTTCAATAGATGTACAATTCGATATACTTTCGAGGGGAAAAATTATGTGTATAAAATATTAGATAATACGAAATCAAATGTGATTTGTGATTCAAATTTTAAAGTTCAAATAAGAAATCGTATGTAATTATTCATATTACAAACCCACATGTGATTCTTCATGGGGTAAATTTAAAGACTTATAAAAAAAACTAGAAAAAATTTCGATGAAAGTATATAGAAGTGCATCTCTAATGAAAGTTGATTTTATGATCGACGCAATGGTATAATTAGTTTTACTTAGCGATTAACGGTTTATAAAATGCTCCGTTCCATTTTAATAGTCTACCAACAATTTTTTTTTGTAATTTATGATAAATACAATGAATGGAAACATTTAATGATTAGAAAGCAAATTTACCTTTTTACATGCATTAAATATAGCAAATAGTTTCCTTTTAAAAATGAATAACACATATAAAACATGGAAACTAATTGGTATTTGCCAACAATAATCCACTAGTGTTGTTTAAATATTCCATATATATATATATATATATATATATATATATATATATAAAAGCACATTTAATGAACTCATATTTCAAAATTATACACTTTTAATCATTTTAAACATGATATGTAATATCTATCTATCTATTTTATTTAATAAAATAGAGTTTTGTACGACCTCTTAAGCAATTTTTTATACAACCATCTTAAGTCATCTAATTAATTTTTTCCTAATATATCTAAGTATATCATTGCGACATGTGTCCATTGAGCTGTTTGAATTCTTCATTTTATAATTTCCCACTTTAAGCTGTTTAAAAACATCTAGGCAAAGTTGTAACAATCAGATGCATTAACCGTGATTATACCCAACTACTTACGACAGTCATTGCAATGTTTTACTGATATTTCAAATTTTTTAGAATAATACTAAAGCTTCCAAGACAAGTTTTTTCTAATAATTATTCTGTTTCCAAATTGTGTTAGTCTAAACACTACATAGTAAATAGCTATCAAGCATTTAAATTCACATATTGTCTTTCATCCTATTATATTCTTTTTTTCTTCTTATTGCATGTTTACCCTTAATGTGGACATGCATTTTTCCTCTTAATTTTTTCTCCTTAAATCATCATTACATATATACAAGTTACAACAATAACATATGCAGGTCTAAAGTATGCGCATGTAATATGTTTAAGATATATTTAGTTAGTGAGGAAAAACATGTTTTGGAATGTTACATATTTAATAGCTAAATGTTTAGGGACGAACTTCTTAACTCTAAGCTATAAAAAGTCACCATAAGATTTCTACGGTTTTATGTGCTTATGGATTGAGAAGTTTAATAAAAGTCTATAAGTTACACATTTTTTGTTAGAATGTTCATGGATTGAGAAGTTTAATAAAAGTCAATGTCTAATATACTTGATAAGTTCAAATTAGCGTTAGAAACAAAAAACAGTGCATCAACTAGACACATCATTTCCGCAAACATTTGACACATTTCCTTTGTTAAACGTTTTTGTATATACTCAGTTACATTATTTAATTTATTTCATGATGTTTAACAAATTCTTTTGAAAAAATGTGTGCGTATATAAGTAGGCGCTTCCTTAACTTATATCAGGCCTTGGAACTTTCAAAAAACAACAAAAGTTCACATAGAGAACCATAATTTGTGGTTATACTAATAAAACTTCACATACAGGAAACTAATATTGAGCACACGGTATGGTAACGTGGAAAGTGGGTGAAAGTTTAACTTTTTTGAGTTAAGCCCCAAGATACCACACCGTCTAAGTGAATTAAGGGGTGCGTTAAGCCCTTAATGTGTGTTAAAGGTGATTTTTTTTGTGAGTTAAGCTTGACTTACCACACCGTGTGGTGAGTTAAGCTTTAACTCATGTTTTTTTAGTTAAATTATGATAAAAGTGGAGACCAAAATGTTGAGTTATAGTTGAGTTATGATAAAGGTTATTTATTTATCTTTTTTTTTTTTAAATGTTAAAGCTGATATGACGCTGACGTGGCACTAAGTGAAACTTTAACCCGAGTTACCACACCTATGATACGCTTAATTAGACAAATTGGAAGAGATTTGGACATTTGGTTCGCAAGTATTTGTTTGAGAATAATAATTTGTTATTCATCAAATAGACATGCAAGAAATAAGAAATTTTACTTGAATAACCAATTAATGACTTTAATTATTTCTTGGTAATATTGTATTCATCTTTGGAATGTCATTATTTGTGACACTAAACATATATGTTAAGCTATACTTTGAGTTTGACAATATATTTGCAAAAATATTGTTCTTTGAAATAAATGTAAAACTCAATTTGGGTCAACTAGCAAAGTAATGTTCATAAATGGACGTTTAATGGGGTGCTTATGAAATTATAATGTTTAAGTTTGGAAAAAGATACAAACAACATTGAGTTTATAAAGAAGTGTTGTACAATCATTGATATTTGATCATCTATATGTGGTCATATCTCATGTTACGAGAAAAATAATTGACAATGGTTTTGTTATCTTTTGGTTATTTGACAATCATGTTTTAAATTTTATGTTTGCATAAAAAGTTGTGGTTCTTTTTAACCTTTAACAATGTCATACGTATTTGAACGTTTTTTAAAATACCCGTGAATTTCACGGTTCTTTTAGCTAGTTAAATATAAAATATTCAAAGATCATTAAATGCTAATCTTTTAAACATGAAATGCTTAAACAACAGTGATTAATAAATTCGAACTTTTTATTTAAGAAATTGGACAATGTTTTGGAATGAATTAAAATAGTAAGCAAAACAATAAAAGTGAGGGAGTACTTTATTTTTAAAAGACAAGATGTACTCGTAAGTGCCTAGTTTTATTTTAATTAAAAAATGAGTGGTTAAAATTATCCTATTTTATTATTATTATTATTTTTTTGAACAAATGTTTCATTTCATTACAAACCTCACAAATGGAGGAAGATACAACATAACAAGTTACATCGAAACATAACAAGTTAAGCCAAACAAGACATACACCAAATAGTTGAGAGTTGAGACAGCGTACAGCAACACCATTCAAAGATGGGGGGAATCACCCGAGTGAGCTTTGACTGATACAACTATATAAAGTGTAGCTTGGCAAAAGTACACTAAGTACATAATACATACATAGAAGATAAAACTAGGCATCCTTAAAGGAGCCGAACAAAAGCCTAACAGATCTAAAGTTGAACCCCTACGCAGCAGCAACCTTCGATGACGGACCAGATAGGCAGCATCAGCAAACGGCGAGTGAGCGGCGGCAGAGAGCAGCGACAGATCTATAGGTAAGGATTATTATTGAAAAGAGGGAAAGTAAAAGGGAGATCCGGACTGCCGGTCAAGACCGACCACCGGAAATTATTATGTAGGCCGAGCTTTGCTAGAAACTAGTGAGAGGTTGGAGAAGATATTTTCTAGAGAGAGAAGTAGTAAATAATTATTATTACCATCGCTTTATAGAACCATGAAACATTTACATAAAGTTAGATGGGAGTCTAGACACAATCTGTGCTCCTACTTCATTTTGAATACAAAAACTAACTCAATGAAAAATAAAAACATTACTCTTAACATTATTTGAGTGGCTAATAAACATCACTTTATTAGAAACTTATAGGATTTACAAGAAATTAGTGGGGACCCGAGATACTATTTGAGCTCCCACTACTCTAGCTATAACAAAGTTAATGCTACTAAAAATATGAACAGCAGCACGTGGCCCAATGTCTTGAGTCACAAAGAACTTTCGGATTCGCTTCAGTAAGGTCACAACATCCTTCTCAGGTTCCCCAAAAGAAAAGAACGAGAAGAGGAGAAACCCATATCCAATATTCACGCACTTAGCCTCATACTTGAGTATTCACGCACTTAGCCTCATACTTGAGACGTTTACGGAGTGCAGCCTCAAGCACCAAACTCAGTTATATATATGCTGTGTTTGAAATGGGAGTGGAGAATTCCGTAGGAGTGTTTGAAAATTCAAGAGGCCGGAAAGCTTAGTCTTAAGATAGTAGAGATAATCTCGAATATGATATACTCCGTATTAGATAGGTGCTTAAGGTATATATAATAATCATGTTATTTGATAGTGAAGATTTTTTGTTACTAATTGAAGATGAGATGAAAGCCATAAGGTAAGTAATTTACCCCCGACACTTAACCCAACCACACACACATAGCAACCAATGCTGGACCACCTCTACACCACCGCATTTCCGTCAAACCAAAAGACCCACACACGCAAACTATGACTTATTTGGTCATTGTCAGACCAACAGTGAGCTGTTCGAGTCTTGAAAGATGAATCTTTCTTAAGTAGAAACTATCATTGTTCATTTTCCAGATTGCAAGTGGGGTTCAGACCGTAAAGAAAGAGAAACAGTCTAAATTCTTACGCCAAAATAGCATCAGTAAGAAATAAATACAAGTCTCACAATGAAAACATGTGTGCTATAGCTCTTTTGTTACTACGACAAATTGTAGTGTCAAAAATTGTGTATCGTACAGCTCCAGTACTACTTAACTTAAACAAATAAAACAGAAAATCTAGTAGCAGGCTATAAAAAGGACTGATCAAATATCTAAAACATGTTAACGGAAGCAGAGCTTATAACAGATTTGAGGAGCAATTCTGCAACTTATCTCCATTTGTCCTGCAGATCTTTCCTCTCAGACAAAACCCATGTTACAAAGATAGCCACAACAAGGGCAACAATGGTAAGAAGCAGCAGTGCATAGTTGAAATCCTCAGTAAGTGAGTCGTATGTTCTTGAAGGTGCAAGCCTAGTATAGAAGAGATCCACTCCGTATGCAAACACAAGGGTTGTTGACTCCAGCTTTGCAGGTACCGTTTCTATGCCTCTAAGACCTTCTACTTTAAACGCATGTGTAACATATGACTGCACAGATAAATAAGATTTTTCTTTAGTGTCATAACTATACATCGAGTTGTTGAATGCGTAAGCATAACACCACTAAAAGATACCAGTTTCAACACATGTTCAAAATGGGTTTAATTTAACTATACAGTTCATTTAGGAGCATGTGATTCACTTTTGATCATTAACATGTAACCAACTTTAACCTAGAGTGCTTCATTTAGGAGAGCTTGGTTTCATTTCCTAATATATTTTAATCTTAAAAAAAACTTGTGGGGGTCTTATATTCTCTTATTCTATTTACAGTCCGGGTCAGACTGTAATCCTGTCTAATCCAATAAATATGGGGGCAATCTAGATTCTAAGTTACAATGGGATCAAGTTTTATATTCGGTTACTTGGGGAAATGAGTGTTTTCTCGAGAGCAACTCACAACCTGAACTGAAGCCTCATTTCAATGTCTAAATATAATTTTAACGGCTGTTAGTGGTTTGGACCACTGACGCTATGAAACGAATACGAGGGGAAGGTCTGGCATAATTTGTCAGACCTGGGGAGCATATGCAAAATCCGCAAGAAGTTTAGGAACCAACAGTGTAATTTCCCTAGTATGTATCTATACAAAATCACTCACCTGAGGAATAATTGGTAAAGCATCGGTCAGAGGCACAAGACCCTCCTCTTTCTCAGCTTGTGTGGGGTTAAGTGATCTTCGTGGATCAACAAAACGCTTATCAAGAGCCAATACCTACAAATTTACACGAGAGTTGATTAAGGCCCTAATGATTAACTTCATTAAGATAATATATAAAAGAATAATTTTATTTATCAATACATTCCACACTAACCTGATCGCCAACTGTGCCAATAAGAAGATGCTTGGAAGTAATACCCTTTGCAGTCGAAGTTACTGATATTGCTTTCACAGAATGTGTGAAAAAGTAAGATTGTGATTTTGTCATAACCTCAGGCCGAGAATAAGATGAGACGGGGGTCGTGAGATTATGTTTTCCAACAATCAGCTTCAAAACATCTTTGTTTTCCTGTGGATAGTAATCATAATTAGAAAAATACATATATAAAAAGATACAATACTACACACTTTACAGTATATAGAGCAGTACCGCACGAGACTGATCATAAATCTCAATAACAGACATCTCATATCTGTGAGCTCGTAGGTTGAAGTAATGGTAGACAACCCAGTTCTCGCTAAGGACCTTCAGAAAAGAAGAGAAGATGGTTCATTTATAAATACAAGTTACATTTTATTAAATGCAAAGAGAATCTTGATACTCACTGCATGAACAGGACCCTGTGATCCTAAATGAGTCATGCGATGCAATATGCGACCAGTTACAGTATCTACAAGATGGACCGCCAACACTGCTTCATCTGGAGTTGCCGAACCAATAGGACCACTTGCTTTGGGTGAAACAGTAGCAACAAACAGCATATTTTTTGATACGTATTTGTACATGACATCCTCGTCAGCAATCACCTTTGCTTGAGTGTGAACAACCTGAACCAATAAATATTTAATTCAACATTTCAACTTTTTGGAGCTGGCAATTTCGTACCATTGATCATGACTGTTCAATGGACAAAACCAGAAAAGGTAATGTTGGCCAAGGTGTATTTTTTATGCATACCCACTATATCAATTTATTCAAAATGTAGAGTATTTTTCTTTTTCCCGTGATCAAATCTGACATGTTAATATAAGAACTTTGAACAAAAGGTGTTTCAGGTACCATAAAATTGACCCATTTAAACCCGTTACACAACCTGCTCGACCCACGCATTTTGCCACCTTAAACATATTTAGAACAGGAAAACAGACCAACCTCGTTCGCTTTTCTCGTCACTGTTGCGATTATTTTCTCCGATTCTGATGGGAACACAACAGACCACAAATTCCTTGCCTCAAAGCAGTATTCGTCAAGATTACATTTGGTTTTAACACCATAACCCCTCAAGATACCAACTTCAGTCTCAACCGAGTACCAATACACGTTTCCAGACTCGCGTTGGAAGATCTCAGCAGCTTCAGGAGTTTTAGGGTACAAATGAGCACGTTTATCAGCATCTATCAGCAAGTGAAGCTGCTGCTCGTTTGAATCACTAAATGGTAAGTAAATCACTTGCACAGTGGAATGCGTTGGAACCATATTTTGAATCTCTTTTCCAGTGTGTGCATCAACGATCGACATTGCAG